>JAQMYF010000010.1:16009780-16033860 GCA_030014195.1 Neosilurus mollespiculum | reverse complement strand
CCATCTACCTATCTATCCAAAATCCATCCATCCATCCACATCAATCTATCCATCTACCTATCTATCGAACATCCATCCATCCATCCACCCCATCAATCTATCCATCTACCTATCTATCCAACATCCATCCATCCATCCATCCACCTATCTATCCAAAATCCATCCATCCATCCATCCACCCCATCAATCTATCCATCTACCTATCTATCCAAAATCCATCTATCCATCCACCCCTATCAATCTATCCATCTACCAATCTATCCAAAATCCATCCATCCATCCACCCCTATCAATCTATCCATCTACCTATCTATCCAAAATCCATCCATCCATCCACATCAATCTATCCATCTACCTATCTATCGAACATCCATCTATCCATCCACCCCATCAATCTATCCATCTACCTATCTATCACACATCCATCCATCCATCCACCCCTATCAATCTATCCATCTACCTATCTATCACACATCCATCCATCCATCCACCCTTATTAATCTATCCATCTACCTATCTATCCAAAATCCATCCATCCACCCCTATCAATATATCCATCTACCAATCTATCCAAAATCCATCCATCCACCCCATCAATCTATCCATCTACCAATCTATCCAACATCCATCCATCCACCCCATCAATCTATCCATTTACCCACCTGTCCAACATCCCTCCATCAAACCCCAATTTTAATACCAGTTTTGTTTGGCTGTTAGATGAAAATGGACACTTGTATTTCGACCCGAGAGCCTGAGATGATTTTCTCTTGTGTGGGCTACGCGAACACCTCCGCTGTGTGAGTCATGCAGTATCGTGCGCGCGGCCCACAGAGGCGTGTGGGAGGAGATTTGCATGCGGTTGTGATGCCTCGGTGTGCGGCGCGCATGTGAGAGCGAACAGCGTCCACCCACAACAGCTCAGAGTCACCACCGAGCCAGAGCGCGTCAACTCTCTCTCTCTCTCACACACACACACACACACACACACACACACAAGCCCATCCCTCACAGTGACGCGCTTAGAAACGACCAAGGAAATCCCCAAAGCAGGAGTTACGACATAATAAACTGTCCGTGTAAAACAGCCTACTTCCGGCTGGTACTACTGAAAACTAGCCGCGCTGTCGCTTCAGCTGTTGTACCGACGGTCTCGTCTCTGCCAGGACAAACATTACACGGGTAGGTGCTGCTGTACGGGGCTGTATTTCACCGATACGTCGAGCGAACACATTTTGGTGGGTTTATTGGTTCGGCGGAAACCTGTGTGTGTGTGTGTGTGTGTAGCGTGTGTATGGTGTGTGTGCGCGCCTTTGTGTTGACAGACCAACACGAGGAATCACGACTTGACACACTGGAGGCTAAACGTCACTAAACTGCCATCTTTATTCGCTCTATAAGACGTTGTGACGGTTGGGGTCGTTTGTTGTTATCCCCGAGTGTGTTGATGAAAGTAGTGGTAGCGTTTCAACTGCGCAGCTAAACCCGCTATTTAACATCCACAGGTGGTTTAAAGCGACCCCACAGCGCCGCGACAATAACAACACCAGCTCATTCAGGACACCGAGGAGATTTATGAACAGATCGGGTGAATTTGAGCAACTAAACACGACCGCTGTCATGTACGGAAGTGCAGGACTACCCGAGCTCATCCCGCCCGCATGCGCACTGCGACCCAGCGCCGTCCTGCCCTACAGTCCCGGACCTGGAGCCGGGGACAGACACGGGGTACAGCTGACCTCTGACCCCCGCAGGATGCACAGAGCCCCCAAACTGGGACAGATCGGCCGCTCCAAGAGAGGTCAGTACTCTCTGAGTGTCTAGTTTTTATTCTCATGCCTGTACTACCTGTTCAGCACACACATGCTCCACCTTAAGCCCGTGTCCCATAACAGGCGTACAACATTTTACATGTGTGGCACTTGACCGAAACCCTTAAACAGTGTGACGTACATTTTTATCTCATTTATTCAGCTGAGCACTTGAGGGCCGAGGGCCTTGATCAAGGGCCTAACAGTGGCAGCTTGGTGATACTGGGACTTAAATCCCCAACCTCCGGACCAGTAGCGCCAAGGCTTCACCACTGAGCCACCACTGTCGCTGTTGTCGTCCCCTCCCGGTGTACAACAGAAAATTGGACAAATGCCTCTGACAGATAGATAACCCACCTGTTGTGCGAAGGGTAATGTTCTGGAGTTGTGCACATGGTTCAAATGTTATCCGTCTCGTCGATTATTCTCAACGTCAGGTCCATTTCATAGGTCCGTTGCACACCGCCCGACGGTGTCCCACAGCTGTGTTACGATACATTTACATTTAAATTTACATTTACAGCATTTGGAAGACGCCCTTATCCAGAGTGACTCACATCGATCACTTTTATACAACTGTGCAGTTGAGGGTTAAGGTCCTTGCTCAAGGGTCCAACAGTGACAGCTTGGTGGTAAAGGGACTTAAACCCACAACCT
This sequence comes from Neosilurus mollespiculum, assembly GCA_030014195.1. NCBI lineage: Eukaryota > Metazoa > Chordata > Actinopteri > Siluriformes > Plotosidae > Neosilurus > Neosilurus mollespiculum. Next base: position 16,031,392 of record JAQMYF010000010.1, on the reverse strand, counting down.
TTGGATTACTAACCCAGAACCTTAACCCCGAGCCACCATTACAAATTTAATACACTTCTTTGGGTCACAATCATACCAATTTCTTACAATAGTGCTATGATTGCTTTACGTTAAACCCACAGGGCTTCCTTATATACCTGTGTGTATCATATGACCTTTTACTACACTGTGTACGAACATCTTGTAATGTATGTCCGGCTGCATATTAAAGGTACAGTAGGTGTATTCAGGTGTTCAGAACTATATGGCAGTAAATGTGCTATATGTGATTTGAGGTCAGTGTAGCGGCTCACCATTTAGCCACTACCTCGCTGTATGGCGTTGAATATCTTGATGCGCTATTGACGTCGTGTGTGCAGCACTTGTACGAACAAATTACTCTGACACGGCATCATGCATTTTCTCACAGGAAGTACTGACATCAGGAATCCAGCTTTGACACGTTTCGTTCAGTTGTTTAGCCGAACACTGAATGATCGATACACGTGTTTTACCATTATGCTAGTACGTGTTGCGGTCAAAGAACTGCATGCAACCTAGCATGCAACACCTTGCATGCATTACATTGGCTACATGAATACAGCTCCATGGAAGGAAACTGCCACCCAGTGGACAGGAGGTGTATTACAGCAACCATAAAGTACGCCGTCATGCAAATGGCTCATACCCTGGGTTTACACTGGGGCACGATGTGCGCGATCTCCACGATTTGAGAGAATCGTTATGAGTGTGGGGGAACTTGGTGGCTTCGTGATGATCTTAAGGGAACTTAATGGATTCATGATAATCATGTATTGGATACTCTGGATAAGAGTGTCTGATAAATGCTGCAAAATCACGCTGATCGTATAAGAATTTTTGACTGTCAAACATTTTGCAGCGATGCATTAGATTTGACCCTAATCGTGATAGAACGTGGGAAACTTACAAAAGTGCAGTAGACCTCAACAGACCTTATCAGAGCGTAACAGAGCATAACAGAACTGGACACGCCATCATAGGGGATCTTGATGAACTTGGTGACATAATAATGTACAGCGAGTCCATCAGTATTGTGAAATAAACCACAACAGGGGCACTAGGACCCTGATGCATGGCGTCTGGGATTATTTCATGATAAAGTCCGGCTCGCTGTATGTTATCCCTTACATTTATGTCAATGACCTGCGATGGTCTGGCGAGCTGTACAGGGTGTACGCCACCTTTGCCCAATGTTGGCCGAGATAGGCTCCTGTCTCCCAGTGATTCTAATAGGCTTATGCAGTTCAGTAATGATTAAGTGTGTGTGTGCAAATAGAACTGTACACTGGTCAGCTAAAAACAGTCGCACACGCTGATATTTTGTTGGACCGCCTCTATCCTTGATTAACATGTATTCGCCATGGCATTTTTGCAACAATCTTCAGCAACATCACTTGAATTAATGAGGGGAAAATTGAACCACTCCATAAAGTCCTCTCCAGAAATCAAAAAGACCTTCATTACGGTTAAGGTCAGGACTCAGTGGTATCAGTTCATGTGTGAAAATGGTTCCTCATGCTCCCTGGACCACTGTTTCACTATTTCAGCCCAAATTTATATCCGTGCCTTCAGGGAAGAAAAAGTCCATTGATGTGATAACCTGCTCATTCAGTACATTCAGGTCTGACTTTATTTTATTTCCACGTTAATGTTGCTGAGCCTTGACCTGACCAACTGAAGCAACAGTACCACGATGATTACATGCTGTACTCGAAGCTAAAGGCGGTCCATCAGAATCAAAAGTGTAAAGCGCTCAACGTTTTTTTTTTTTTGTTTTTTTTTTTGGCTGGGCAGTGTGTAATGTACATGTTAATCATGAGCTAACAGTTTTATCTTTTTCTTCTTCTTGCTTTTGTTAAACAGTGGACATTGATGATGAAGACTTGGATGATATCATGAACAACAACAGGAACTTCCCTCTTTCCATCAGTGTCTCACCTGTTGCCTAAAAGCATGCTGGACTGTGCCAAAGCTACGCTGTGGCAAACATTAATCAACTTATGAACCATTACAAAATGCACACAATTATTATGATGTGAAATCTTTCAAAAACAAGTGCACACGCAACATCAGCACTCAGTCCCCCCCCTGTATTTCTCTTTCTTCTCTCTTTCCCTCTGCATTTCTCTCTCTCTCTCTCTCTCTCTCTGTATTTCTCATTTCACTGCCTCTCTCTCTGTCTCTCTGCATTTCTCTTTCTTTTCTCTCTCATTTCACTCTCTCTCTCTCTCTTTCTTTTCTCTCTGCATTTCTCTTTCTTTTCTCTCTGCATTTCACTCTCTCTCTCTCTCTCTCTCTCTCTCTCTCTCTCTGTCTTTTATCTCAGGACTGCTGACTGTTCAATGCTCTGCTGTGATCATTACTTGTTCAGCACTTGTAATTTTTAATCTTGTGGCTGTGACATTGTGTCGGCGTTACCTCTCCTTTCACACTGCATTTTGATACTGAGATAGAAACTTATTTCTAAAGGCACAGGGCTATATTCATAAAAAAAAATAAAAAAAAAAGTAAAAAAGCACTTTACTGAGTGGAAAATAAGACCAAAGGTAGGTTTGCTTTGTTTTTGCAATCGTGTTCTGTGAAAATCTGTTAACCTGTAACACACCATTAGCTAAGGATTCACAGTTTCCTTGGAAACGGAGGTCTTTTAGCATGTTTCTGCAACCCTGGATATTCAGCAGTTAAAGTGTATTTGCAGGTAGTGCTTTTTTACCTTTGGTCTGAACTGAGTACTCTCTCAACTGGTTTAATGTAACGGCTGTGCTTATATATGGTTTGTGCATTATAATTGACTTGCATGAGATTGCCTGTTGATTTTCATTTTTGTATTTGCAAATTGCATTTTTGAGAAATAAAGTATGCACGATTATCATATTCTCCTGTCCGGTCCGAGTCTTTGTATAATGATAGGTGTCTGGTTCTATTCATTTATTATTTTCAATCTAAAATGCAATCCTCATTTCATGACTGAAAAAAATACATTATACTGCACTGGTGTTACAATACACACACACACATATATATATATATATATATGATGAGAATCAGCACCTTCAAGTCTGAGGCTGTGGTTCTCTTCCAGAAATGGGTGGATTGCACCCTCCAGGTCTGGAATAAGGTCTTGCCCCAAGTGGAGGAGTTCAAGCTCAGGGTTTTGTTCACGAGTGAGGGAAGGATCGGTGAGCCTCCGCTGTAAAGTGGAGCTTAATGGTCCATCGTGGTGAAGGATAATCTCTCAGTTTACCAGTCGATTTATGTTCCTACCCTCACCTATGGTCACAATCTTTGGGTAGTGACTGAAAGAACAAGACTGTGGATACAGGTGGTTGAAATGAGCTTCCTTCGCAGGGTGGCAGGTCTCTCCCTTAGAGATAGGGTGAGAAGTTCTGTCATCCGCAGGGAGCTCGGAGTAGAACCGCTGCTCCTCGGCGTTGAGAGGAGCCTGTTGAAGTGGCTCGGTCATCTGATTAGAATGCCTCCTGAACGCCTCCCTGGTGTGGTGTTTCGGGCATGTCCAACTGGGAAGAGACTCCGGGGTCAATCCAGAACATGCTGAAGTGACTACGTCTCTCGTCTGGTCTGGGAATGCCTCAGTGTCCCCTCCGGAAGAGCTGGAGGAAGTGGCTGGGGAGAGGGATGTCTGGACGTCCCTGCTTAGGCTGCTGCCCTCCACGAACCGACCCCGGAACAAGCGGAAGATGAAATATGTACATAATCCTGCTTGTTAGCTGGATTATAAAAAAAGTAAGGATTTTCATGAAATTTCTACTAGAGCTGAGGCCAGGAAGAAGGCATTAGATTTTAGAGATGATCCACTTCAAATTTTGGATACATAAATTTTTTTTAAGGATTCTTTAACATTGTAATTGGATCGACATTTTTCTTCATATAGAGGATATCTGAGCTTGGTGGAGGTTTGCGCTTTCTGAGAGCTATTGTTTTTTTTGTACACTATATAGACAGATGTCATGGTGCTGAGAAACAAATAAAATGAAATTTCGTTCAGCAACATTCCGTATTGCAGCATATAAAATATAATTTCAAAATATATTTATTAAATAAGTGTCTTGAAATAGAGTATACCAAAAGATATAACAGAAAGATATCAAAATATATGCTTATGATCAGATGCTATTATATATTATCTCTCACTTTCTCTCCAAAACCCCCCACCTCTGAATACACATTCATCATAATAAAATCAGTAGACATTACAACAATGTTATAAATAATAGAAATTTTATTGTGTATTTATTCTGCTTCGGGACATTTTGTTTCGTATTCAAAAAGCAACACAAAAATCACTGAGCACTAAACGAATGAACGTCACTTGTGGATGCTACGCTATACTGCAACATGCTATCCAGGAACACACATGATTATTTAGAGCCACTTTATACGGTTACCATAAATGTACATAAATTGGCAAAAGCCTTTGAAAACAGTGAATATGTCTCAGAGAATTATTCTCATCACTTGTCATATTAAGGTGTTTTGTGTAGACGAGAGCTGAACGGGATGTTAAACTGGAAGGTAGACTACTTTAGTTCAAAACCTCTAACTTAAAACCTATCTATTGATTTCTACCGTCATAATTTACACTGATAAAGAGGAAAAAAAGCGAATTTGTTATGTACTCGTGTATCGAAACAGCACTGTATTCATAATCAGCCTTTCAAACACTGCAGGGACAGAACCAAGTGTTTGATATATTGACTTCACTGAGCGAGCGATCCAGAACCCAGGCTTGTGCTTGGTTCAGTGTTTCAGATAGTGGTGTAGTATGAGCGATACATAAAGCACAGAGTACATCTTACACTGGTGCCTTGTTCTGATCTAATAATGTTTAAGCCCCAAAGTTTATTCTTATTGCAGGCATGAGGACCCCAGGTTTGGTGTGTTTTTGTGATGTAATGCTGTAACACAAGGCGAGGTTCCCAATCCTGATTCTGAGTGTACTATCCTCTTGAGACCCTAAAAGTCCCTGTAAGTCCCTGTAAGATCCTGATACAAAGACCACTGGGTATTACTCTTTTTCCAAAGATCTTCCTAATTGAAGTTGTTGATCAACTTCAATATTTATCAGGTGGTAAGGAACAGAAGAAATGATAAGACAGGCAGGAAAAAATGAAAACAGCTTAAAGTGTATCTGTGGCGAATTTTTCTTACTTGCTCTTTAAAATGATCACCTATGACATCAGAGGTTCCATCAGGCAACGTCAGCCCTTGCTTCTTGTCAAGTCCGCCCGAGTGCTGGAACACTACTATTTTGCCTTCTTCATTGGCTGTTTCAGCCCTGGTAGTGACCCAAATTCATTGTTTTGTCCAATTGGCTGGGCTGCGTGCAGCAGACACCAGTCTAAAATAACACATTATTGACCTGTGATGCACTGTCTCACCAGGAAAATGATGGCGTGCAAAGCATACAGTACAGCTGCACAAACAACGAGCCCAGAAATCACAGAAAACACAACCCAACATCGGCACAGGCCATTCTCTGAAAATGTTTCCTTTCGGACGCAATTTAGTAGTCTGCAAAGTCCACTTCAACCCGACCTGCAAAAGGGGAAGCTGTTCCTACAGAATTCCTTCATAAAAAGTCAAACGGACGGGAGCAGCACCTCACCGAAGTGAACCAATGAAAAGGTAAGAGGATTTAGTATGCGGTGAGTTTTAGCACCTAAAATGTCGCTCGCTGCTTGTTTACTTGCGCTGGAAAGAAAAACAAAGAGTTCACGTCACTTCCAGGAAAAAATGGTTGCTTCTCATTGGTTCAGCCCCTGCTAGTAATTCACGGGACAAAATTGACAAGTATAGAGTCCTTTTTATGGTTATTTATGTTAAAATAAGATCTACATCACTTAAAGCAGGGGTGTCAAACTCATTTTCACAAAATTTCTAGGTCAACAAGGGCTGAATAATCACTGAACATCTATTTCAAAAAGGGCATGTAATCTGCATGACAAAACGATTAGTTGAGGTATTTGTTCTATTTTTCTTTTTTTGACAACACTTGACAGCGATTAGCCAGCTTACAATCTTTCTTGAGTCATGAGTGACTAGCTGTTGATTTGAATTGCTTACTGCCACCTAATGGAAGGATGATGAATTACGTTTCATGGAAATGGTTAATGTAAAGAATGTATGATAATCGTATTCTTTAAAAGCTCTCATGGGCCACATAAAAGTAGCTGGCGGGCCGGATTTGGACCACGGGCCTTGAGTTTGATGCCTCTGACTTAAATGTATTAAATTAAGCACAAATTATGCTATAAGGATAACCAATACCGGTACTCTTTAAGTAAGTAAAATACAAAGCAGACATGATTTTACCTCTTCTACCTTTCCAAAATCATCCCACAGATAAAAAGATCTATCAACTAAAAACAAAATTCTACAATTCTCATAAGAGATTAAAACCTCTAGGCGGTGATGGAAAAGATTTTGTCTAGTAGTCGACAAATTCACCTGTTTGGTTTCCTGGCAAGACGAACAGTTTTCCAAGTACTGAGCATGTGCAATACATGTGACCCAGATATTTAGTGAGCAGCTTCAGGTGTATTTTAGCAGAAGAGTTGCATAGTGCATAGTGTGGGGTTCCCAGATCTGGAATTATGAACCACTAACAACATCATATGGTGAAACTCAGACATTATGAACATGGATGTGATCCAACCCACTTGTGTTACACAAATCAAACCTCCTGACAACAAGATCGAAGTTATCAGGTGGAGGCTCAGCACACATATCATCACCAGCTCTTTTCGGTCATTTGTTAGTCATGTTATATTTGTTAAGATCTATGTTTGCATATTATCTCAACACTGTTCTTGTAGTTTGTTTTTATTAAGGTCCCTGGTGTGAGTGGAAAGTAATTCATGACATATTAAAATGGAGGCTGAACTGTGATGCAAACTTCTAAGAGATTTAGCAACAAATACTGTAATAACAGCAGCCAATGAGTGGCGCCGCTAAATGCCTTTGTCTCTCTATTACTAAATCATTACAAATAAAGCTAAAATAGCTAAATTCAGTTAAAAAAAATGGCAAAACAGCATTTGTGTGAGTATTTAATGTTTTTTACACAAAGTTCGTTTCAGGGGATAGATGAATATGTACTTTGTTGGCCATGTTTAGTGGACTTGTGTTTTTGCAAATTCCTATTGTTAAAAAAATACACCGCTTCTCCTGTTGGACAGCGAAAGGTTTAGGTCCTGATTGTTCAGTTTTCTGGGCAGTCATGTACTTGACCTAACTATGAGGCCGACAGTGCCCTCTAGTGGGAATGACGGTAACTCACTGTTGTCGTTCATCACTAATCTTTCAAATAAAGTGTAACTGGATTCTGATAGAGTGCTAAACCGACGGGCGAGTACTACTTCACTGTTCCTTTGCACCATGGGTCATGGATAATTATAGGATACTATAATGCTGAAGATGGCAAATCAAATTGAGCACCTTCTGCCACTCTCACTCCATGGAGTAACCATGTTTTCCTGCTAATTCAGTTTAATCCATCAGGCTCAGTCCCGTTGTTGTTGTTTTTTAAAAGGAATCCGTTATCATACAGTTTCTGTCTGGTCTCTGTAAGCAGTCACACATATTCCTTGGCACTGTTGGAGGTGCGCGCAGAGTTTTTAGGATACTTGGACACCTGTTTGTTTTGAGGGCAAGAAGCCACCAATAAAGCACCGCCAAGAACATCGAGAAAAGATCCGGCCCAGGCGATGAAAATGGCTGCGCCAAACTCATACCTGGTAAAAGGGGGGAAAGGAGAGAGAGAGAGAGAGAGAGAGAGAGAGAGAGAAATAACTACTCCATAAATCCACACATTTTATATACAGTAACAATCAAAAGCATTGAATATACACCCAATGAGAGTTATATCTTATTGAACAAAATATTTTTGATTAATGGCAGGAATAAAAAGAAATGAAAGTCCAGGTAGGTGTCACGGTGTTGTAGTGGTTTGCGTGTCCGTCTCACAGCAAGAAGGTCCTGGGTTCGATTCCCGAGCTCTGGCGTTTCTATGTGGAGTTTTCATGTTCCATGCTTGCGCAGGTTTCCTCCAGGTACCACGGTTTCCTCCCACAGTCCAAAGACATGCACATTAGGCTAATTGGCTGTTCCATATTGGCCCAAGGTGAAAGTGTGAATGGTTGCGAGTGTGTTGGCCCTGTGATGGTCTGGTAAACTGTTCAGGGTGTACCACGCCTTCGCCGAGAGTCAGCTGAGATAGACTCCAGCCTCCCTGTGACCCTGGTATGAGGAAGTGGTTTGGCAAAAGAATGAATGAGTGTGTGAATCTCCGGGTGTTCGAATCTTTGTGCCTGGAAATGCACATTTTTCTCTTCTAGCCTGAAAGTTTGTAAACCCTTTAGATTTTTTTAAATAGTTTTGAAACATTATCGGAATTTTCACAAGTCCTAAAACTAGATAAGAAGAACACAGTTCAACAAATGAGACAAAAATATTACACTTGGTCATTTATCATTTATTGAGGAGTGGAGAAAGTTCGTGAACCTCTAGGATTAGCTGTTAAATTTGAAGGTGGTATTAAAGTCGGGTTTTCAATTAACTGGATGACAATCAAGTCATTTTTAATTTTAATTATGAATAATATTTCCTAAAGAATAAACGATTCCATAACAGAGCCCTGATCTTAACATCATGGTGGCTGCAGGAGACCCAGAGAAGGTCTGCAGTAGGACTGTTGCTAGGTTCTCCAAAATACCTTGAAGGACCTATCAGCTATTTTTCCTACAACACTGCACTTAAATTCTAATACTGACTGACTTCACCTCTAATACTGATATAATTTAGTGTTTTACCCTTTTACTGCTTCCCTCTCACTCACTCATTTGCCGAACCGCTTATTCCTATTAGGGTTGTCGAGAGGCTGGAGCCTATCTCAGCAAACAGTGGGCAAAGGTGGGGTGCACCAGACCATCACAGGGCCAATACACACACAGCCATTTACACTCACACCTGGGGCAGTAAGAAACAGCCAAATATGCATGTCTTTGAACTGTGGGAGGAAACCAGACTACCCAGAGGAAACTCACACAAGCACGGGGAGAACATGCAAACTCCACACAGCAATGCCCGAGCCCAAGACTAGAACCCAGGCCCTTCTTGCTGTGAGACGCCCGTGCTAACCGCAATTACAAAATGAAACACAATAATGATCATCAACAATCTGCACTATTTATATAAATAAATAAAAAACCCTCCTCTTAGCTTTTGTAAATGAACCTACTTGGTGTTGACTGGAGTGAAGGGGTTGTAGAAAGCCCGGATTACGTTGTGGGCAAACCAAGAGCATGCAACGATTGCACTGAGAGCTGCGTGACCACAACAAAGACATCATTTAGGAAAACAGGCAGGTAGAAGAAAAAAAAAACAAACATGTTGTACAGCAAACAGGTTTACAGTTTCACGGCTCATCACAGCTTTTTAACAGCATCAATCTTTCACAAAAAGGCTTTTATTAAAAGCTTCTGTGGCGGCCCCTATGTGAACTCATAGCTTTGTAGTGAGTGGCGGAGCCTTTGGCTAAAGATCAAACCCAGTCTACGCATGCTTTCAAGATTTTGTTCAAACTCCTGTAATCCACCCTGTAATCTCTAGAGCTTCTTGTCTTCTTATTTGTGATTTGAGCTTACATAATCTTTTGTTTCGTGTTTTAAGGCATAATAAATACACTCACCCCCGATGAGCAGTATGAGGCCACCCGTCATAGCAGTGCGGGCTTTACGCACTTTATTATCTTCTCCACACGTTGTGCACTTCATACCTACGCAGGCGACTCCCAGTCCAGCAATCGACACGATGATGCCAACTATCATTAGAGCACGGGTTGCCTGGAGTGAACCTAACACACACACACACACACACACACACACACACACACACACACACACACACACACACACAATGATTGTAATGAGCACACAAGCAGAACTACTGCAAACTCTAGCACGGAAATCCTTACAGTCATAAATAATTGAATTTAACACAGAAAAATATCAACTGTACTAAATTCAAGTACACACTTACTACAGCAAAGTACCTACGTGGACTTTCCTATGTCTCACAGTAATTGTGCACTGCACATTAGTGACGGGTGGGGCCGGTGGTGGTTAGGGTGCTGGGCACATGATCAGGAGGTCATAGGTTCAAATCCCAGTTAGACCCCCACTGTGCTAAGACCCCTGGGCAAGGTCTTAACCTCAAGTGTGCCTCTGTCCACCCAGCAGTATAAATGGGTACCAGTAAAAATACTGGGAGGGTAAACTGCGATGGACTAGCGTCCCATCCAGGAGGAGTTGAACTCTTCATGCTACAGAAACCGGGGATTAGCACCGGCCTGATGAGCCGCTAAGCTCGGGTGTAAAAGTCCAACAGACTTACCCTATTTTTACATTAGTGACGGGTGATTCGCGAATCAAAAAAATTGATTCATTTAAGTGAAGGAGTTGAGTCGATTCGCAAATGCAACTGAATCAATTCACCAGCGCTTTGCTAATTAATAAAATAATTGCTAACTGTCTATTATCATATAAAGTAGTTGGAATCACACAATAAGTGTCAAAGCCGGTGGACGTGGAAATGCTGTGTGACGCATTGTGTAGCAGGCAGTCTGCATGGCAAGATCTCTGATCATATTGCGTAGTGAACCGCTGAATCATTGAGCAACTGAGTCGGGCCGAGGCGCTGAATCACTCTGTGAATAGCTAACTCGCTGAATCGTTTGCCAATCGCTAAATTGCTGACAGTATGTAACAGTATATAACAGTATGTCTTGCAACCTGGTGATGCGGGCTTGGGCCTGGCAATGTTTTATTTATTTATTTATTTATTTTTTACATTGTTTTATTTTTATCGAAAGAATCGAGTTAGTTAAAAAAAATCGGACTTCCCATCACTACTGCACATACGTGGCGTCCCATGAAACAAAGGTCAGGCCCCCTTCCATATATGGTAACAGACACGTGCATGTCTTTTGATTTGTCCTTATGTGGAAACTCTCATTTGATAAATTAAAAATATTGTCGATGTAGATGTGTTAAGGCACCCAAGTCTTAGAAAAACACTTGAGGTACCCTTTCATTCAATAGGTCATAACAATCTACAGAATGTTCTGAATTTCATGAGCAATTGCTTTAACGTACTGTACTGCACAAATCCAGTGTTGACCCTACAGAGCTTTAGGATCTCTGGTGTGATTCTGAGCTGCCCTACGAGCCACTCACACCCAGTGTGCTCGCAGGATCGGCTCCAGATCCACTAAGACAAAATGATTACTTAGTGAAGAGCGAAAACAGCATCATACTAATTTGGATGCTTGTGTATGTTACTGATATTTCATGGGAACCATCTGCACGATTTGTTGTGCTTTCTGAAGAGCAGAACAATACAGCACATAAATAGTAGGATATACTAATCAGCATTCATGATGAAATGAAGGAACACAAAAAATGTGCATGTGTCTGTGTGTGTAAGAGAGAGAGAGAGAGAGAGAGGGGTGGGTGGGGTGGATTTTTACCCAAATAAGAACCAGTCTGTACCAGTAAAGCTCTGTATATTCACACTACAGCACAGGGGGAGGTGGGAAAGGGTGTAACGAAGTGAAAGAATGACTTCTCTAGCATCATTCATTACAGCACAATAAAAGCTCTCTTGCCAGGCACCGAAAATACTTGGGTCTGGAATCCAGTAAATACGCTCCCTGCTCCCATGGCTCAATCCCCCTCTTCCCTCTGTCTTAACTCAACCTGCTGTCAGGTGCAGCCTAAACCGGTTCAATCTGGACATCACCCCAAGTTTCCAGTTCAACATCTAAGCATTTCACAATGCCATATGGGTGCTGATGAGAGAAGGAGTAAATATATTTAATGGTTGAGGAGTTGGACACGGTTGACGGGATCGGATGCCATTGTTTTAGCAGAGTGGCATTGTGGGAGCACTCCATTCCAATTAACAAAGCAATAGCCTTCTGTTTCCAGGGCTCCACTAACTTGGTGTGATCAAAACACATTTATCCAGCTTAGGCATTGTTGTAAATCCTGTTAGGGTTGCTGAGAGGATGGAGCCTATCTCAGCCAACACTGGGTGAAGGTCGGGAACACCCTGAACAGCTCGCCAGACCGTTGCAGGGCCAACACACACACACACACACACACACACACACACACACACACACACACAACCACACCTAGGGGCGATTTGTTACAGCTAATTACCACAATGTGCATGTCTTTTGACTGTGGGAGGAAACCAGAGTAATCCACACAACCATGTGGAAAACATGCAAACTCCACATGGAAACTCCCTCGCTGAGCCCGGGACTCAAACCCAGGACCTTCTTGCTGTAAGGGGGATGTGATAACCTCTACGCCACCATGTGGTCCCAAATAAGGCAGTTAGAAAGTCTCAGCATAATGTTTATTGATCAGTTTTAGACTAGTTTAGTACTTAGAAAGATGGAAATTGAGTTACCAGTTGGCAAATATGTGCTATCAATGGATATTTTTATGGAGGACACACTTTACTCTGCCAGTAGGTTATGTTTTCACTTGTGTGAGTTTGCTCCTTAGTCTGTCTGTCTGTCTCATTGTGTGCAATAAAGCTTAAAAACTTATTCATACATTTTGCTGATTTTTTTTTCTCTAAAGTTTGTATTTGCATTTTGGAAGTAATCCATGCATGGAATCCTGTTTAAAAAAACCTAGAAATAAAAAACAAAAATCCCTATCTTTAACATGTAGATGTTCATCAGAAGCCCACTAGGTGGAGACATTTCATTATAACTATTCCAAAGTATAATAAAACATGAAGATTTTTCAGGTTAATTGTACACTTGTACAAAAAAAGGACACTTGTCACCTTCATCCATTTTTACCTGGTGGAGGTACCTTGCACTCTCTGAGTTCCCCTCTAGTTAATATATATATATATATATATATATATATATATATATATATATCGAGCACTGTTCTACGGAAAATCGACTCAAGATTTTATATATATATATAGATAGATAGATAGATAGATAGATAGATACATAGATAGATGATAGACCTATATAATATTTAACAATAATATTTGTTTATATTTATTATGTATAATCTTAGCAAAGGTATCCTGAGTTCAGTAGATAAACCAGCTATGGTAATAATGTACTTTTGCTACCCCCAGTGCTTCCAGACCAAACAATAAGCTCAGTGTATACTGATACAAAGCTTTCATAGTTAGAGAACTGAACGCTTGACACTGAGGGAAATGACACAGCATATACTGTAGCATTGTAACAAGAAGAAAATGATAGTAGTATATTAAAAACTCTGAGGTGTCCACAGACCACACAGGTGCACTGAGCAATATTCCCAACAAACAGCCTTTGTTTCTGTTTATTAATTCATTTACAGCTTTTGGTAATTTATTGTACAATTATCATTTTTATACAACTGAGTAATTGAGGGTTAAGGGCCTTGCTCAAGGGCCCAACAGTGGTGATAGTGAGGATTGAATCGCTGACCTTCGGATCAGTAACCCATCGCCTTAACCACTATGCCACCACTGTTTATTTCAATTATTTATTAATAGAATCTTTTTTAAAGTGGTGCTTATCCAGAATTTTGTCCACAGTATTTATGTACATTTTAGTGTACTTTTAAAAAAACTACTATATATTTGCCCCCCCCTCACTTTTTTTAAAACCTAATAATTTACTGCGTTTTTCTAACGCACCCATGACGCTAAAAACGCAGGTAACGGTTTCGCATTAAATGATGCTGTATTCAGATTTCAAAGTTCCACGTGATGCTTCAAAACGTTCATAAGTTGAAACCAACAAATTTGTTCTTACAATTTCCGACTTGTTACTACCTTTACGTTTAATGAAAGCACACTTTAAGCGGTTTTATACTTTAAGCTTAAATAATACAACTTTTGTAATTGCAAAAATTACAGTTAGAAATAACCTAATAATAATAATAATAATAATAATAATAATAATAATAATAATAAATTATACATAACTGCACAAAAGTTATAAGTAATAAGGTAATCATTTGTAATAACTAAAAACACTTGAAAACAATTAAGGTTTCACAAGTGGAATGGGGTGCCTATCCTATCCCATCTATCTCACACTGTGCAGGATAAAGTGCTTTTGAAGATGAACGAATTAAGAGAACCAACAGTATCTGAGGAGCACTTGAAGGCAGCATTAAAATGCATATCACGAAATTTTTTTTTCTTCTATTTTTTATATTTTATAATAATAATAATAATAATAAAAATAATGATAATAAAAATAATTAAAATAATGATAATAATAATTATAAAAATAATGATGATGATAATATAAAATAAATAAATAATGATAATAATAATAATAATTAAAATAATGATGATGATAATAATAATTATACAAAATAATGATAATAATAAACATAATAATAATAAAAAAATGATGATAATAAAATAAATAAATAATGACAATAATAATAATAATAATAATAATAAAAATGATGATAATAAAATAAAATAAAAATAATAATAATTAAATTAATGATAATAATAGTAATTAAAATAATGATAATAATAATTATAAAAATAATGATGATGATAATAAAAAAATAAATAATGATAATAATAATAATATTAATTAAAATAATGATGATGATAATAATAATTATACAAAATAATGATAATAATAAACATAATGATAATAAAAAATGATGATAATAAAAATAAACAAATAATGACAATAATAATAATAATAATAAAATGATGATAATAATAAAAATAAAAATGATAATAATAATAATAAAAAAAATGATGATAATAAAAAAAAATAATAATAATAATAATTATTATTATTATTATTATTGTACACTTACTGTCCAGCTGCAGGACGGAGTCGTAGATTTTGCACTGGAGTTGTCCAGTACTCTGGAAAGCACAGGACATCCACAGGCCCTGGTAAGTAGCCACGGCGGTGATGATACTGTCTCCCACATACGCGGACATTTTCCACTGCGGCAGCACCGTCCCAATAATCAGCCCCATGATGCCCACCAGAGACAGAGAAAACCCGAGCAGCTGCACACCTGAGTTCGCCATGTCTGACTCTAACAGAAGTCAGCTTTACTTTCCCAGCCGTCCACGTGTCCTTAAAGAAAGAATAGTTATAATAAACGTGGACTTGGGACTCGTTTCTTTGTTCAGTTTATGCCTCGAGCGAACTAACAGCAAAACTCAGACTGCGCCTGGAATACTGAAGACAAAGTGCGACTCGGAGCGCGCGCCAGTCTGCACCCACCCTGGGGCTAAACGGGATGCTGTGACGTCACGGCCAATAGCTGGAGTTAGTTGTTAATCCACCGGCTGTATCCAGATCACACTGGATGAAATGGACAGAGCAGGGTGATATACACCAAAGCTGTTTTCTTTTCCCAAGGCTTCAGCACTGAAATATTAGTTCATGTAAATGTCAGAGTTTCTGATCCTGCCTAGCAGAGACCTAGAAAACTACCATCCACTCATTGCTGTGGGTTTCTGAGCTTGAGCAACCGGAGAGGTTGAACATGCATCCTTCTTAAAAATATATTTCACCCCTGCTCCTGTGGGTGACTTCATGATTGTGGTGCCATTTAGTTTGGGTAGCATGGTGGCGTTGTGGTTAGCACATCCACCTCACAGCACCTGGGTTCGAGTCTCGGGGGTATGTCCTGTGTTTGCCTGGAATTTAGAATGTCAGCGACGGCCTGGCGAGCTGTCCAGGGTGTACCCCGCACTCGCCCAGAGTCAGGTGAGATGAGCGCCAGCCTCTCCGCGACCCTACATAGGATTAAGTGGTTCAGAATGTACCTTTTCATTCATTAGGTAATTTTCTGAACCTTCATCTTCTGATTCATTCATCTTCTGAACCGCTTATTCCTAATTAGGGTCGCGGGGAGGCTGGCGCCCATCGCACCCGACTCTGGGCAAGGGCAGGGTACATCTTGGACAGCTCGCCAGGCCATTGCAGGGCAGAAACACACACAATCCAATGGAACGATAGCTATGTTCTTTTTTTTTACATGCCTCTCACCACAGACAGTGAGAGACATGGCTGGCCATTGATAACCGAGTTAGCTGCACGGGGGGACAGCAGTGACAACTCGGTGATAGTGGGGCTTGAACCCCCGACCTTCAGATCAGTAAGCCAGCACCTTAACCATTGAGCCACCATTACCATGTCACTGTACCTGTTTTAAAAATATTTTCATGATTTACCAACCCCATTTCCAGAAAAGTCATTCGGCGAATGACTTTGGGCGACTGGGCGACTCTGGGCGTTCATTTTCTGAACCACTTAATCCTAATTAGGGTCACAGGGAGGCTGGTGCCCATCTTAGCCGACTCTGGGCGAGGGCAGAGTACACCCTGGACAGCTCACGAGGCCATCGTAGTGCAGAAACATGCTGACGGCTGTGCTTCCTACCCTTGACGAAAATCAGCAATGGTTCTTTTACATGCCTCTCACCATAGACAATGAGAGACATGGGTGGCATTTGATAACCCAGTTAGCTGCACTGAGGGACAGCAGTGACAACCCGCCGATAGTGGGGCTTGAACCCCTGACCTTGGGATCAGTAAGCCAGCACCCTACCACCAGGCCACCACCAGGCCACCAGAAAAGTCAAATTAAATAAAAACCAAACAGAACATAATTCACAAGCTGCAACAATGTGGTTTTGTAGACACAGACTGTGTGTGCTTGGCTGGCTTGCTGCCAGTCCAGATCTGTCTCCTATTGAAAATATATGGCACATCATGAAGAGGAAAAGAGACAATGGACTATTGAGCAGCTGAAGTCTGGTATCAAGCAAGAATGGACAAAAATTGCAAATTGGGCAACGTTCACTCATTCATTTATTCATTCATTCATTTTCTAAGCCCCTTAATCCTAATTAGGATGGCAGGGAGGCTGGCACCCATTTCAGCTGACTCTGGGCGAAGGCGAGGTACACCAAGAACAGCTCACCAGACCATTGGCTGACCAACACACATACAACCATTCACACTCACTCTCATACCTAGGGGCGATTTGGAACTGCCAATTAGCCTACTGTGCATGTTTTTGGACTGTGGGAGGAAACCAGAGTACCTGGAGGAAACCCATGCAAGCACAGGGGAGAACATGCAAACTCCACACAGAAACATCTCGAGCCTGGGAATGAAACTCAGTACTGTAAGGTGAACGTGCTGCCCACTGCGCCACCGTGCTGCCCTAACTGATGGACATTTTGGTGCGTATTATAAATGCGAAAAAACAAAAAAGATGAGATGCTGCATAAATATGTTCATGCCATATAGTGTCCTCAGCACTCTGACAGGCTTACCCATACTTTATTTCCACAGAAGTCATCAACCTGTGGTGTGCAATGTGTCACACCTCAGCGCTCTGTTTATTCATATCCTTTGTGTGCTAGAGAGCAACAAGTCCGGGAACAGTGTGAGCTATTGTGCACTACAATGATCTGAGCTGGCGCCACTGACTCAGTGAGCTCACCGGGAAGGAGACCATGCTCATTACTTGAGAAAGGAAGCAATAGATGTAAATAAAACAGGAAATTAATTTCATTTCCACTCTAATGTTACACTGCATCGTTTAATGCTGTTTTAATGAAGATTTATGACCTGGCTTGTTGTGTGAAAGGAGTCAGACATGCTTTAGTAAGATCACACTACTTGACCCTAACATGCCACTAATAACAAAAAGTATACTGCGTAATCCTGTTAGGGTAGCACGGAGACCGGAGCCTATCTCAGCCGACACGGGACAGTGGGCTCGCCAGACCACTGCGACACACACACTACCATTCACACTCACAATTTGGAACAACCAATTAGCCTAATTAAATGTCATTGGACTGTGAGAAGAAACCAGAGTACCCAGAGGAAACCTACGCAAGCACAGGGAGAACATGCACGCAGAAACGCCTAAGCCTGCGACTCAAACCCAGAACCTCTTTACTGGGAGGCAGGTGTGCTAACCACTACACCATTGGGGCAAGGTCCTAATATTGGTAATTCTGGGTTTTGAGCACATAACCATACAGACACTCACAAGAAGAAGAAAAACAAACAGATTTATTGGCCAAGTGTCCTTACACGCACAAAAGGAATTCGTTTCTCGCTTAAAAGTGTTTCAATTACCTTAAAGAGTGCAACACATAATAGAGAACAAAATATACGTAGTACAAACACTATATATATCAAAGTAGGAAAAAAGACACAAGCAGACCATTTATCCATGATCTATACCGCTTATGGGTCAGGAGAGTTAGGGTGTACCCTAAAGTAAAGTTTCAGTTCACCCTGTACAGAGAAACACCACCAGTTACACTTATATTTTTATCGATGGGCAATTTAAAGTAGCCGATGACCTAATGAACAAGTGGGAGGAAACCAGAGCACCTGGAGTAAACCTAAGTAAGCATAGAAGGAACATAAAAAACTGAAAAAACTTAGCTGGTTGTGACTTTCATACCCAGAGCCTTTTTTTTGCTGTGAGCTGTCATCAGTAACCATTACACGAGGCTTGGTGGGGGCATTTCTGCGTGGAGTTTCCATGTTCTCCCCTTACTTACGTGGGTTTCCTCTGGTTACTCCGGTTTCCTCCCACAGTCCAAAGATATATGCACATTAGATTTAATGACTGTTCCAAGTTTCCCAGGTGTGAATGTGAGTGTGAATGGTTGTATGTGTGTTGGCCCTGTGATGGACTGGGCAAGCTGTTCAGGGTGTACCCCGCCTTCGCACAGAATCGGCTGAGATAGGCTCCGGCCTCCTCAAGACTCTAGTAGGATAAAGCAGTTCTGCAAATGAACGAATACTGATTCCATCACAGCCCAATACCTGCAGTTAAAAATGAATGTCCTGATTAACTGTTGACAGGGAAAAAACATTTTTATGCCTAGTTGATTTGGTGCAGCGTGGTCTGTAGTCCCGACCCACTAATCCCTTCATCTCAGCTTGTTACCATAGTAACTCTAATATATTTAATGATTGCTTCAATAAAAGAAGTAGTTGATACATGGTCAGATTAAAAAACAATCGTGGGCAGTTCAACTAATATTGTTTTGATCCCTGATCCCTGAAAAATGTGAAACTCACTTTCTTTCTTTCATTTTTTTTTGTTTGTTTGTTACTTTTTGTACTTAAAGCTCCAGTTCTGGCAGGATTTGTCTAGTCTAGTAGACAAAACAAGTCCTTGTCTCAGGAAATGCATACCATCGCACAGTTTTGTGATTTATATGACAAATTTGGCCGGTTCCCAAACTGTGGGCCAAATAACCTTGACACACAAAAGAGCTAGGCATTTTTTCAAAGGTTTTTCCTCTCCTGGTTCCCGTAATCACACATTTGTCTTGTGCTTCAGCAGTGCATGAACTACAACAAGGCAACAGTAACAGCTAAATCACCCTGAAGAACAGTCGCCCCTCGCTGCTCTGGTCCTTGCTAGTTAGGTTCTTTTGTGAAGGGAGCAGATAGTGTAAAAAGGGGGGCAGATTAAACTGCTGAAAGCTAGCTTAGCAGGGTGCTGAACCATGTGCCATAAAACATGCAGGGTTCTAGATTCCCCTTAAAGGCAACATTGAAACAGTTTATACTGAGCTCTCTTTATAGGCACACTGTAGATATACCGAGTGCTTTTGGGGCAGCACGGTGGCGCAGCAGTCTGCTTCGCAACAAGGAGGTCCTGGGTTCGAGTCCTAGGCTTGGCAAGGGCATTTCTGTGTGGAGTTTGCGTGTACTTTTCATGCTTGCATGGGTTTCTTCTGGCTTCACTTGTTTCCTTCCACAGGCCAAAGACATCCCCAGTAGGCTAAATGGCTGTTGAAATTGCCCCTAGATCTAAATGGTGGAATGAATTTTGGCCCTGCGATGGACTGGTGAGCTGTTCAGGGTATACCTTGCCTTCGCCCTGAGTCAGCTGAGATAGGCGCCAGTCTCCCTGTGACCTCAATTAGGATTAATCGGCTTAGAAAATGAATGAATGACCCCGCCTCCCTGTGACCCTTGTGGGGTTAAACGGTTCGACAAATAAATAAAAGAATGAATGAAAGTTATTGTTGCAAAGGATGCATATTAACTAAATTCATCATTCATTCATTCATTCATTTTATGAACTGCTTTATCCTAATTAGGGTCGCGAGGAGGCTGGTACACCCTGGACAGCTCGCCAGGCCATCACGGGACAGAAACTTTCTGATGGCCTTCTCTTGACGAAAGTCATAAATGGTTCTTTTACATGCCTCTCACCACAGACAGTGAGAGACATGGCCGGCCTTTGATAACCCAGTTAGCTGCACTGGGGGGCAGCAGTGACAAATTGGTGATAGTGGGGCTTCAACCCCTGACATCAGTAAGCCAGCACCCTACCACCGGGCCACCACTGTCCCCACTGACTAAATTATTTGTTTGTCAGGTGTGTGTCTTTATTCACCAATCAGAGTTATCACAGATTACCACACACTCAGTGAGAATGCGTCTTTCACACAGCAAAGCGGTACACGTTTCAAATAATCAGACCCTGTATAACATACAAAATATAATTGCCTTTGATTTATTTAATTACCATGTTCCCTTTACACATACCTCAGACACCATTAAATTAGTAGCTGTAAAGTCGGAATTTTATGAAGACATGAGTGATCTGTGGAATCTGAAGAGTGCATTACAAGTAGTAAATTAATAAATTATAATATATGATTTAAAAAAAGTCAATGAAATACACAATCATGAGTCAATGCAAGATTAAAACAAATACAAATACTATCAACTGCACCCACAGTAAGTCATAATTCACACTCTGGTGCCCTCTTCTGGTTTGAGGTGGGAACAACAACCTGAAAAATATCCATCAGATGGAGTTTTTGGTAAATGCTGGAAGGAGCATAGAAACAGATGGGTGGTTACAGATGCTGTGGAGATACTGTGTGTGTGTGTGTGTGTGTGTGTGTGTGTGTGTGTGTGTGTATGTGTGTGTGTGTGATACACTCATGGGAAAGGGTTCTCAGGTATGTGATTGAAGCTGGCATCTAGAAACATGGCGAGGGTGCCCAGAGTGGTGATGATGACAAAAAGCCAAAGGAAGAGACGGTCCACAACCATAGCAATGTACTGCCAGTCATCAGTCATCTGCCAGCACATGAAAGCAAAAAAAAATGTAAATATTAAGCAAAGACAGAGAGAAATGGTAAGAAATGAGCAACAAACATCCAGCAGTGGCATTTGGTGTGAGGAAAAAAATACCACATACAACAAGGAAAAACCTAAATGAGCTAAGCATACATGTTGTGTGTGCACTCACAGTATCATCCATATCTTGTTTTTTCAGTTGCTCAGCCATGTATGTGACAGCAGCGATGGCAGATTTAAGATCAGGAGGTAGGATTAGACAGTAGCTGTCACTGTCAAAAAGCCTCTGAAGCTGCACTGTCCTATCAGGTTGGCTGTAAAACACACACACACACACACACACACACACACACACACACACACACACACACACACACACACACACACACA
>JAQMYF010000010.1:15980084-16000299 GCA_030014195.1 Neosilurus mollespiculum | reverse complement strand
TCTCTCTCTCTCTCTCTCTCTCTCTCTCTCTCTCTCTCTCTCTCTCACACACACACACACACACACACACACACAAGGAATGACACATTAGTGCAAAAATTATAGCACACTAATTAGCTCTACAACACCAGAGAACATAAGAGATGTTTAAAAAAAAAGCAGTTGAGAGCAAAAGGCTCAGAGCAAAACAGAGATGTAATAAATTCTAATTATACAAAGTGACAAGCAAATTAAGACAGAGCAGAAATGGAGCGAATCAGTGGAGGAAGATAAATGGAGTGTGCCTCTCACCAGGTTCATGAATACATTGGTTGTCATCTCTCCATTCTTCTCGTCCTACGGGAGAGGAGACACACTGACAGTATCATGCGGTGGCTAAATCCTGCAGCAGTAGAACACTCAATCCTGTTAGATGAAGTCTAATGGCCCACACATTGCCAGGCACTTTATTAAAGCTTTGAGTGGTGCCATAGCCAGCGATGAGGAATCGTTGAAAATAGCATCGCATTAGGCTGTTTCTTTTTACTACACTCTTCAGAGATTTTTTTATTGAGGCCAACTAATGGTCAGTAGTCGAATTTCATTCAGTGAGTTAAATTATAAAGCATGTTCAGTGTGAATAGAGGTTGATACTGTATGACAGTGGTGGGAGGCTAAAAGGTGACTCACACCTAAGCGTTCTTTGCGAAAGTACAAGCAAATTTTAGGGAATTGAATAAATTCAAACTGGAATTTGCATGTTTTCGGTAATAGTCGGAGCATAATGGCGGTATTTCCTGCTGAAACCAACCGTAAACTACTTCGCACTATTTCACGGCTATATCGCTTACGTGTGAGTCGAACTCTAGTTCCATAAAAAAAGAAATAAATCTTTAGATATCACTCAACGTAATTCTATAATCATTAGACTTTTAAGTGGATTACAATGTACCACACTTATATATAACACAGTCTTAAATTACCAAAGATCATTTCAAATTTACAAAATGACATCATCTGTTTATGCTGAATTTTTATTGTTATTCCTAAGTGATTCCCTCAAAACAAGAGTGGTCCAATTCCACTTTTGTCAATTTTATGTGTTAGACCCATAAAAGGCAGCCTAAATTTGAAATCCTTTTATAGCAATATTGGGCTAATGGTTGTTGAGTTTCACTCAATTTAGAATGAAAAGCATGGAAGGGTGATTTCTTTCTTTCTTTCTTTAAAAAAAAATAATTCATTAACTTTGCCATTTATTTCTCATAGCATTGAAAAATGGAGTCAGACCATTCTTGTTCTGAGGGGCTCAATTTATCTGTTTCTAAAGACATTCTTTATTTTGGATTCTAGAAGCCAGTGTTTAAGACTACTTGCTGTGCAAAATATGACTACTGAAAATATATTCACATGGAAAAGAAATGCTGCCAAAAGTTTGCCGAAGCTATGTCATGTCGATTACATACTATAACCAATATAACAGTGCAGGGCTTTTTATAAAAAAAAAAATACAGTATGTGTGTGAGTGCATATGTAATCCTACCAGACTAATGAGCTGCACCAATGTCATCCCGACTCTGACCATCACTGTCTCATTCCAGGCACGAGCAGGACGCACCTTCAGGTTGTAATCCTTGAACAGATACTGCAGCAACCTTCGCTCTGCATCAGAGCCTCCTAAACACACAGACATATAAACATTTAGACAGTTTAGCTATAGTCCTCCAGGAGCTAGCATTATGTAGGATTATCTGTTTGAATTGCCTCTTGAAAGAAATATTACCCTCTTCCAAAATATATTTCTGTATTTGCTAAATTTATTAGCGTAATACTTACTAAATACTGTATTTTAGTAGGGTGGCACAGTAGTGTACAGAGACCAGACATAAGTAAATATACACCCAAAATTTGAGAATGAATATTTTCTGGTTGAAGAAAAGGCTTGCTGATGCCACCCTGCTGACAATTCTTGAGCTCCCAGAGTGCGAGGCATGCATTGCGTAACTTTAGCATAACTTTGTGCACCTTTAGAAAGCAGTCTGACTAGTGTTCATTCAATTTAAGTCATTAAATTGTCGTTTTCAGAGAGGTCGAATTGTGGATCAAGGCCACAGACATTGCAGAAGACATCCAAATAAGCTCAAAAACTTACGCGCTATCTTCATCAAATGGGCTGTTATGGCTGAGCAGCAAGACGCAAGCCTCTTTGTCGACCAGCAAATATTCATTCTGAAATCTTGGGGGTCTATTTACTTATGTCCAGTCTCTGAAGTGGTTAGTACGTCCATCTCACAGCAAGAAGGTACTGGGTTTGAGTCCCAAACCCAGTGAGGATGTTTCTGTGTGGAGTTTGCATGTTCTTTCCGTTCTTGTTTGATTACTCTGGTTTTCACCCACAGTCCAAAGCCATGCACATAAGGCTAATTGGCTATCCAAAAATTTTATTTATTTATTAATGTTTTGATATACTGTATTAATCCCACAAGGGAAATTATTGCTTCTGCATTTAACCCATTCAAAGTGAGCATACACACATGTAAACAGTGAGCACACACACTTAGAGCAGTGGGCTGCCACACAGTGGGGAGCCTGGAGAGCAGTTGGGGGTTAGGTACCTTGCTCAGGGGCACACATGAAGGTGAAGGAAGGAAAGGTACAGCTCACTCCCCCACCATCACACATTTTCCCCCTGCTGGTTTGGAAATTGAATCAGCGATCTTTAGGTCCCAAACCCACTTCTCTGTCCATTAGGTAACGGCAGCCCTGAATTGTCTCGTGTTGTGAGTGTAAATGGTTGTGTATGTATGTGTGTTGGTCCTGCGGTGGAATGGTGAGCTGTTCAGGGTGTACCCAGCCTTCATCCAGAGTTGGCTGAGATAGGCTCCAGCCTCCCTGTGACCCTTGAAGGATAAAGAGGTTTGTCAAATGAATGAATGAAAGCTGGGGTCGTTAAATTTTTAATGTTTTGCTGCACATGTGTGATCCTGAAATGCACAAACCAGCATTCAGAGTGAAGCTTGTGTGTGTGGACGAAGGGAAGTGGTTTTGGAAGGACCTCCGGGGCCCGGGGAGGGATTAGGCAGAGCCCTAAAGAGATGCTAGTTTCAAGTTTTGCTAGCATTACAGATTACTAACCCCAGTTTTAAATGTATGGTGGTTTGATTTGCACTGTGGATCGCAGTAAGGTGACATCAGGTAATCAGCTGCTGAATATCATGTGTGTCATGTTGTTACTTCAAGAAATAAATCCCAAAATGTTACCTTTAAGTGATGTTTTCCTTAATGTGAATTTGACTTTGGATTGAAAGTTTTTTAAACCTTGCTGTTATTGTTATTGGTGTAAGAAATAAATGATTTCCATCTGAAAATGTATTTAATTTTACTTGGATATAGGAAGATGGATATAGAGATTTTCTTTTCAAATCTTGTTTCTGAAATGAGATTAATCAATGCCTTTAATATGTATACTATGAATAAATAAATATATTTTTAAAGTAAAATGCCTAAATCCTGTTTCCTCATATGCCAAACATGCAATTAAAATCAATTCTGACAAAAAAAGGTAAGTCATGCTTTTCTCAAATAAGATATCAATATTCTCCCTTTATGTATAGATGTAGGTGCCGTTCCTGTGGTCATAAAACAAACCAAGTGACCCCCAGGATTAGTGTTAGATCCTGTCTACACTTGTGCACTATTTATTTTTCTGTTTATATTCACTGTACATTACAAGGTCAAATAAGTCTGTAGGGTTGTCCTTTGGTATGTGGGGGTTAAATCTTTTCCAATTTTAGAAATCTGTTTAAAACTGACTTCTAGAGATCATACCTGTAAACTGTCTGTAAACATACTCGCAACTAAGTACTGAACTC
Organism: Neosilurus mollespiculum; assembly: GCA_030014195.1. Classification (NCBI taxonomy): domain Eukaryota; kingdom Metazoa; phylum Chordata; class Actinopteri; order Siluriformes; family Plotosidae; genus Neosilurus; species Neosilurus mollespiculum. The sequence continues at coordinate 15,996,448 of JAQMYF010000010.1, read as the reverse complement.
TTTATAAAACACATTTTTAAAAAATGTATTACAGCTAAGTAAATAAACGATGTTCATTGCATTATGGAAAGCAACAAAAACAAACAAAATACATTTAACTACGACACATGAACCCCTCTGTCTTACCTGAGAGAGCAAACATGGTACTGGACCAAAGAAACCAAAGCAGAATTTTCATTCCTCTCTCCATTTTGCCTGTTTGCCTCACGTCACACACTGGCCCTTTTACCAGATAGTGATGTGCAGGTCGTCACACACGCTGACTCTCGGTTATACGCCAGATCAGTGCTTGCTCTTCTGATCAGAAATTTGTCCAGAAAACAGTCCTGTCAGTCATGTGCATGCAGCTTCTGTAACTGAACGAAGCTTTTTCCTTGAACCATGGCATGGTCACACCATCCTTTCTTTCTTCTCCAGGATTCAGTGCCCTGTAGATCTGTGGGATGATTGACAGGACAAGGAATTATGGGACGTAGGCAATGGTCACATACTCTGAGGCACCAGTGGAAGGCACCTGTTGATGGGTTTGTGCGTGTGTGTGTGTGTTCAGTAATTGAACAAGAGGGTGAGTTTCACAATAGGGGTATTTTGGCAGTAGGTACAAAGTAAAGCAGACAGAAAGAGCTTCTCCCCTCCGCGTCCCAGAGAGGACACAAACTCACACGCACATGAAGTAGGCACCCAGCACGTCTCTCAGGCACCTTTCAACATGCCATGCTTTTATGCTTTCATGCTGTTTCTTACATTCCTTCTCCCTCACCATCTGTCTCTCACTCACTCGGCTCCTGGCTTTATCTGTTGTGGTCAGTTTGCTCTTTGTGTCTCTCAGAGGTATGACATGCATTCATCAGGGCTGCCCAGAGTCAAAAGTACAAAGCGTTGGACACTCAAGCATGCACCCTCCCCCTCACCCCCATCCACCAACACAGACACATCTAAAGAACAAATAACACACAAAGCTTGTTGTATCATGTGGCATAAAAAAACACATACACTGAAAATTAATAATAATAATAATAATTTCATTTCATTTCATTTTCTGAACTGCTTAATCCTAATTAGGGTCAGGGGAGGCTGGCAACTCTGGCCGAGGACAGCGTGCCAGGCCATCGCAGGGCAAATAATTATAATAATAATAATAATAATAATAATAATTATTATTATTATTATTATTATTATTATTATGATTATTATTATAAAAACCAACAACAAAGCAACAACAACAGTAACAATAATAATAATAATAAATTTATAATAATAATGTTATCCACCGAGGTCAAAGGCTACTAGGTAAAGAAGTACTCGGAAGAAGATAGGCTACCTTACCTTAGAGAGCAAAAAAGGAGAGAAGTTCCTTATGGCTGATGCAATATTCACATTAGCTGTATGTACTCTGATACATGTCACTTGTATGAATACAATACAAAAGACAGACATGTAACCATGTTGTTAGCTATCGAGCTAGTATCTGTGAGCTCTAAGAGGTTAGAATTCTATACGGCTGGTGCCATTTCTGAATCAGACACAAAAAGACACAGACAAAAAATATAATACAAAATATAGAATTAAAGTATTTGATGGTAAGAATCAATTTTTTCATTTCCAAATTTTTCCCCACCAAGACAACTTTATCGGCTTTTTGCGATGATCAGGATGTCTTGAAAGCAGCAACCATTTTGTTTGGGATGATGGACAGATGAGAAATATAGATATCATAAGATATCAGTTAATTTGCTCCACAGCAGACTGCTACACCATGTCGGAAGCACTGTGGCCCTGAGCTGGAAACTTCATTTCATTCACTCAATATTTATGCTATTGTTGCCCTCTATCTATGCTTACATAAATATTAGGAAAATAATTATATACATAAATATTACGAAATTAATTATATGCATAAATATTAGGAAAATAAAATAAAGTACAGCGCAGCGCTTCTGAAATCTGTCATGGGGCGTAGCCAATCTATTTTATATGTCATCTATGAGGAGGAACATTGGCATGTGCCAATTAACCGATGGCAATGATGCAATATCAATAATTATTTGATGGCTTCCTACCAATCAGAAACGAAAAAATATCTTGAATGACTAATAACAACAACAATAGTAACAAAAATAAAAAATTATAATCAAAAGCCAGCAGGGACCCTAAAAAAGGATAAAGCAGCTGGGAAAAGGGAGAAATAATTATTGTTATTAGGGTTTATAAGTATAAAATTGTAGATACTTGTTAATAATTATTAACTTTATATATTGTATTTACTTTGTTGCATTCCCACAGTATCTGAAACAACTTTCAATTAATAAGGTAAACAAAATTTATTTTAATAAATTAAACTAAACATAATAAAATGCACATAATAAAATGAAACAAATGAATGGCCACATGATCAAATGTTTGTTGACACCCATCACAGCCATATGTGGGTCTTATGCTTGTCTTATGTGTCATGTGTTGCCACAAATATGGAATCACAAAATTGTAAATAATATCTTTGTATGCTGTTGCATTATATTTTTCCTTCATTGAAACTAAGTGGCCTGAGCATGTGTACAAAATGAGGTCCATGAAGACCTGGTGTGTTCTGGTTAACCCTGACCTCAACCTTTATTAATCTAGCTAAATGAGCTAATCCTAACAGCCATAAAGTCTCGTAGAAATTTTTCCCAGAAGAGTGGAGCTTATTATAACAGCAAAGGGGGGATAAATCTGGAACGGGTTACTCAGCAAACACATCTATTCGGGTAATCATGATAATCATTAAAAAAAAAATTCAGAAGAGTCTGTATATACAAAGTGTTTATACAATTTATTTATTTATTTATTTATTTATTTATTTATTTATTTATTTATTTTTTTACCTGTAAATGCAGTTTATGTTGTCATGTATTAGACTATGGACACTGACTTTCATTTTTACCATGTATTTTTACACTAAAGAAACACAATAATATTTAAAACACACAAAGTAAGTGTCTTACTCCTGTGGCTCTGGAATCTGAACCTATGACATTGACAGGAATTTTAGGGGTACCATCAAACATTACAGAATGCAGGTTATAAATAACTGTGCTAATTTTAATTACATTCAGTGTATAAACAAAAGTTGATCCTGCTTTGAAATCCTGATACATTCTCCTACCGTACACCAGACATGAGTAATGTGTGAAGGGGCACAGACCGAATGTGGAAGATGACAGCACCGAGCTTCCAGTACTTCCACTTTAATTCTGTTTAGACACTAAGCCAAGATATATTCAGTTCAGATAAGTATTGTTTAAATGCAATACATGCCTGGCAAGTTAGCACCGAGTCCAGAATTGAACCGGATGTAACAGCGAACCATTTTCCACAACAGAGCCAAGTGAATTATTAAAGGCCAACATAGCATGACACATTGATTTGGTCAAATTCTGAGGCCAGTACTGAAGATATTTTTGAGAATCAAAATATGTGGACAGTATGTGGTTCATAACTCATACTGTATATATTGTATAAGCAATAAACTGAAGGCTTTATCTTCCTTTTTCTTTTCTTTTTTATTTAAACCGGCTACTTATTCTGTTTGTTTGTTATTTTCACACTTATTTTGATGGCTTTGATTGAATAAACACTCACTTTCATTCATTCATTCATTTATTCATTTGCCTAAACTTTTTATCCTACTAAGGGCACACGGAGGCTTGAGTCAATCTCAGCCTACTCTGGGTGAAGGCAGGGTACACCTTAAACAGCTAGCAAATACAGTGCAGGGCTAACACACACACACACACACACACGCACGCGCACACACACACACACACACACACACACACAGAGCCAATATGCCTAATGTGTATGTCTTCGGACTATGGGAGAAAGCCAGAGTACACAGAGGAAACCCACACAAGCACTGGGAGAACTTCCTGGCAAGGTTGTTTGTCCTGACAAGTTTGAACTGAGGTCCACTTTTATTATATCCCTAACAGTAGAAATGAACATTTTCAAGTGAGTAGCTATGTTTATATATCCATTCATTGAAGGTAAACCTATGTCTCCCTCATTTGGTTTGGGTGCTCTCTTCATGCTGATGGATGACTATTTTGTCCTCTGTGTCATCTCATATTTGTTCCCAAGTTAATCAGGAAGTCATTTATTAAAGTTTAAAAGTCCCACCAAACTTCAATCAACTAAAAAATGTACAATTACACTGTAAGCATTCTTTAGTTGTGGGCAGCATAGTGAATGCCACTGATTATAGATAACGCAACCAACACACAGCAAGAAGGTCCTAGGTTTGAGTCCCAGGCTTGGAGTTTGCATGCTTTCCTCATGCTTGTGTGAGATTCCTCTAGGTACTCTGATTTCCTCCCACAGTGCAAAGATGTGCACCCTAGGCTGTTCCAAATTGCTCGTACATGCGATGGATTGGCAGGCTTCTCATGGTGTACCCCACCTTTTCACAGTGTCAGCTGAAATACGCTCCAGCCTCCCTGCGACCCAAGTGGGATAAAGCAGTTCAGCAAATCAATGAATGAATCACAGCTGACTTCGTTTTAAAAAGTGGGGTATACCCTGAACAGGTCACAAGTCATTTGCACGCCTAAAACAAACACAAACAACTATTCACACTCACATCCGCACTTATGAGCAATTTAAAATGGCCAACTGACCTAAGGTGTATGTCTTTGGACTGTAGGAGGAAACCTCAAGAGTACCCAGAGGAAACCGATGAAAACAAGGGGAGCACATGAGCAGTGGTGGCCTAGTGGTTGAGGCAAGGGGTTACTGATCTGAGGGTCAGGGGTTCAATTCCCAGTGCTACCACTGTTGGGCCCGTGAGCAAGGCGCTTAACCCTCAACTGCTCAGTTGTATTAAAAAAAAAATGTTAATTGTAAGTCTCTCTGGATAAGAGTGTCTGATAAATGCAAACAACACAGTGAGACGCCCTTGACTGAACACTGAAACCTTTTGCTGCGAGGCGACAATGCTAACCACTTGGACACCGTGCCGCCCAGTTACATTTTGTTCACTATAATTTCAAGGGTGTTTTACTGACATTATTTCATAATTAAGTTGTTATTCAATGAATGGATTTATTTCAATGAACAATGCATATATACACCTCTAAAACAGAACACCTTTCAAACTAGTAGTGTTACATTCCATTCATTATTAGCTGCACTAGTGCTAATTACTTCATGTATCACTCATGTCCTTGTTGGACTGTACCTTCCGGCTGTATTACCGGAGATCAGGTCACATCGCCCACACAGCCACAGGGATCACATTCTAACCACAGTCCCTACCACTTTTCATTCTCCTGCTCTCTCTTCTTTCTAACCCACTCTTTGAAGTTAAATAGCAAAAAAACTGCTGTCTGTTTGTCTCGCATTTTTTAGTGAATGCTTTGGTGTTTTAACTGAGAATTCTCCCTTTTTTATATAGTCGATGGGTTAAAGTTAAGAATTTATATAACGATTTTGAGTGAAAGATGGTGCTTTCTTGTTGACTTACATAGTAACTTTATTAAATGCATCAAGCTCATACATTTGTCAAAAAATATATAAATTTCAACAGAAGCAATTTCTCATCGCTGAAACAAAAATCCAATAAGGTGGGGCTAAAACCTGTTTTATTTACCGTTACTGACATTGCTCTATTACTGTTCTTGTTGCATATTGATATTATGGTGTAAATAATATATGAACAAAAGTAATTAGTATATATAACACAGAAACACAGTGATCTGGTTAGTATTTTATCCAGGGATTGAAAAAATGATCCAGAGAAGATAATCCTGAGAAGACAGTTAGTTACAGTCAGTTGAAGCAAGCAGTGTCCTCAATATCTCCCTTTAAAAATGGAAAAGTAAACCATACAAATCTTGCTTTAGTTTGGTTATCTGGTGTTTCTTTTTGGTATATGCTAATACTTTGAATAACTTAAAAAAAAAAAGCTGATTATGGTATGGTTTACTTACATTAGTTTGTAGTATACACTAAAACTGAGTAGGCTAGAAAACCTAGCTAAAGTCTAGACACCTTTAGCTACACAACACTCAGCTTTGCTTAGAGCATGCAGAGCTCATGTGACCTGCCTTTGTTATAGTTAAAATACCCCCCCCCCCCCAAAAAAAAAAAAAAAAAAAGTTTAGTTTGTTTTTCTTTAGTCAGTCTCAGTTTTAGTTTGTTTCTGTAAAGTATATACCAAAACTGGTTTAAAAACATACTCTTAGCTATGCAGTGCTTAACTCTGCTCTGCGCTCACCTGACCTGTCTTTGTCATGGTTAAAATATGTAAAAAATAAACTATACAAATCTCGATTAAATTAGCTTTTCATTTTCCTGGGTAATATATACTAAACTAGTTATTCGCCTCAGGCTCAGTGGATGTTACTGAATTGAATAGTCCCCTCGATGTTCATTCTTGGCCACTATTCAGTGACATCCGCCTCACCTTCAAAAATAATTGTTAAATAAAAGTATGTATGTGTGATCCAAGTGATGACCCTCTAGGATCAAGGACTCATGAAGGGGTCAGTGGGAGTAGCATTGAAACTAGCATCAGCAAAAATGGCCAATGTTCCAACAGTAGTGAAGATAACAAAGATCCAGAGGAAGAGTCGATCAACCACCATGGCCACATACTGCCAGTCTTCTTTTAACTGAGAATGAAAAGCAAGAAAAAGAGAAGAATAAGAAATAAAAGAAAAACAAGAAATGATAAAGGTAAGGAAAGAGGGAGAAAACATAAAGGAAGAGTATATTCATAGCAAACATAGCAGTAAGGTTGATAGAGTAGCCTTTTGAAATGAAATTGTGTTTTTAAAGGAAATTTTACATAACAGGTGTACATATCTATCATTGTATATGCTGTTTTCCCACCTTTAACATATATTTATTTTAAAAATAATCGTTTTTAAGTTATTTTCATGCTTCTAACAACTCAACTCACGTATATAGACACACTGCTTTATCTCACTGATGCTAATATAAGACACTGCTCAAAAACATCCAAACCCACTGATGAGTCTGGAGGCAAAATTGTCTGCTGTTTTTGAAGTATTATATACTTTCCTATTCCTCATGGTTTTCCACAGAGAATCATTAACCTTTAAGTGACACTTTCAAATCACCTACATTTGCTAATTCTCTGCAGTTCTTCATATAATTCACAGTACTGAATAATATGCTTTACAATTATTACCCTATTAAAAGTAGAAGTTTAAATTATTGCAATTAATGAGCATGTTTCCTCTATAGGAATTTTGAGGTGCATCTTTTGTATATTTATTTAGTGGAACATTATATAAGAGGGATACAGAGATAATGTTGGTTTTGTGTGAAAAAGCTTAAAAACAAGAAAAAATTATGCCTCGGTTCTTGGAATAGCGTACATACAACCATAGTACACGCTTGTGTCTGGATGAAAGCCGGCAGAAATACTCTTTAGGACTTTAAAAATCATGGATGAGTACGATATTTAGATGTATGGGGCTTGAAAAGTGATGACATCATTGTGCTCTTGTCCTGGGTGCCTTTTCCAAGTGCCTGTCCAAAGACCAGCAATCAACAGCAATGGTGAAATATATGGATAACTTAGATAAGTCATGTTGACAGCTAGGCATCAGGTTGATGGAATTATGATGTTTTAAATGCACTCATGTTCTTATCTTTGATTGTAAAGCCTATTTTGGGCCATTTCAGACGGCTGAGTTTGATTACTTACTAACAGAGAAAATATAAATACATAAAGGGCTAATATTAAAGCACATTTAAATCAAGAGCTTCTTACAGCTTCATAGTCTTTCTCAGCTTGTAACTGCTCAGCGATGTAGCAGATAGCCTCCACGGCTGATTTCAGCTCAGGGGGAAGCGTCAGGTAGTGACTGGGGCCATCAATGAACTTCCGCAGGTCAGTGCACTGGCCGTCTGGTTGGTACCTGAAACACAGTTCTATGTGAATTAACTGAATTAATTTGTGTGTTTCTTTAGGAAAATTTTTTAGACTGCTCTTATTCACAGCAGTACCATAGTCTTTGTCATTAATTTTAATAATAATAAAACTAAATTTAGTTAAATTTAGTTATGCAACACATCTCCCTGGTTTACTAATTTTGAGTTACTAGTGCTGTTCTTCCATAAACGGGTTTAGCTCTGCAGTTGCTATGAACAGTTTTGCGTCTGTCATTAAACAGCTGATAACTACAAAAAAAGACCTCAAGTTAAAGTTATAATGAATCCCGAAATTCAAAAATACATTGGAGTTCACACTGTCAGGAAGCACTGTAAGATACACTTCTGGGTTGGATTTTTGGACTTCATTTCCAATCAGCCCCTGCATGCCAAAACCCCAAACCCCCATGGCAGTTTATTTTGATTTATTGTGTTTGGTCTCAATTTATATATACAGGTGAAACTCACAAAAATTTTAATATCGTGCAAAAGTTAATTTGTTTCAGTAATTCAACTTAAAAGGTGAAACTAATGTATTATATAGACTCATTACATGCAAAGTGAAACATTTCAAGCCTTTATTTGTATAATTATGATGATTATGGCTTACAGCTTATGAAAACCCCAAATTCAAAATCTCAGAAAATTAGAATATTGCGAAAAGGTTCAGTATTGTAGTGTCACACTCTAATCATCTAATTAATCCAAAACTCCTTCAAAAGGTTTCTGAGCTCTTAAATGATCTCTCAGTCTGGTTCAGTAGAATCACAATCATGGGGAGGACTGCTGACCTGACAGGTGTGCAGAAAACCCTTACTGACCCCCTCCACAAGGAGGGAAAGCCTCAAAAGGAAAAAATGGGGATTTAGTGTTTGGAAATGAGAGGTACTTGGTTGGAGGCTAATTGATTTACAACTGAAGCTGATACTGAAGGCAGGTAAGGGGTTTAAACTGCTCCTTTCTGTAGTCAAAAAAGTGATTTTCCCTTCAATCTAAAATTAACAGGATTTTTTAAAAAGAAATTGGCAGGGATTGAGACAAACTATGGTAACACTGTTTAACTGTGGGCTTATTATATTATATCTTGTATTACAGATCCCAAATTATCATGTGGCAAATTCATCATTCATTCTTTAATTCGCTTAATCCCAATTAGGGTTGCGGCGAGGCTGGTGCCCATCTCAGCCGACTCTGGGCGAGGGTGGGGTACATCCTGGACAGCTCGCCAGGCCCAAGTGGCAAATTCCCTAAACATTATTTCCAAGGTGACTTCTGCAAGTGAGGCATCTTTATCACATCTTTGTTGTTTCATGTCCAGGGGGGCTTTTTGACCACCTGTCAAATTCTGGATATGCTGATTATCAGGCTCTCACAACAGCTGTGCTGTGTCTTCATTTCATGAAGTCTTTAACATCTGTTTCATTATGAAAACCTCACACATTCTTAGCTCCTCTACATCCATCCCAAAACTGACCTTATACCGCAGCACCTTAAGTTAATCTGGTGGTTCACACCATTTACACCATCTTGCCACTAGGAGGCAGAACAGCTCTTCATTTCTTTCTGCAAATGTTTCTCGATTCGATTGTTGAGTAATTTGGGCATGCTGCAGTTGCTGTGGCCTTTGGGCACCAGAAATCTAAGCAGTACTTTTATTACAGAGGGACGCCCATTCATTTAATTAAGCGCCTTACATATTCAGACAGTAGCAGTTTTCTGTACTTACCTACACAATCTGACTGTAACACAATACTGAGTACAGACATCTCGGTCAAATCACAAACTATCTTAAAATATGAAAAATTGATTTAAAGAAGAGCTTGGCAGGCATTTTTATTCTGATCCTCTTATTGGATCGATAATGTATCGGTAAGTAGAAAGTTCTGATTACAATGATGCAAAGAAAAAATATCAGTATGGACATTCATTTTTTACATAATGAATATAGCATAACAGGGCATGCTCTTACAGAAACTTTTATTTTACTCTAAAATCGCATCCCACTTTTATACCACAGAAAATGACCGATTTAATTAATTACAGAATTAAACCTCATACTTTTTTTCAGTTTATTACTACATTTATTGTAGTTGCTGTGATCACTTGTGCTATGAAAACAACACGAAAAGAAAAACGGTCGTTCTCTCATCAGTCTCTCTTTGTGTTTCTGGAAGTTTGTACTGAAATACAAAATAGTGCTTGTCATGTTAAAAATTGGCCAACTTTCAGAGAGAAAGTGTTACAAAGCTCTGACACTGAAGACTCCTTCCATTAACACAATTCAAAATAATATCTATAAAAATTCCTGAAGAAATTGAGATGTGGCTGCATCTGCTGCTGGAAAATACTTGAAAACTGGTGCGCTGAACTGCAGAACACAGAAAAATTCCTCACAGGTTACAGTATATATGCTTTAACTGTGCCCATTATTGTGGGGTTTAAGAAAACATCTATACCAGGGCTGGTATAGATGTTTTCACCAAGGTGATTGGTGCACTACAACAGGATGTGATACAATGAGGCGGGGCAAATGTGGTGAAAAAAAACAGTTGTGACACAGAACCATCCAAAAAATATTACCTTTTTATTTATTTATTTAATAATATATATATTTTTCAGTTTTTAAAAGAATAGAGTACCCAACTCATAGCACCAATTGAACAGCCTGGCTCTACACATATTTAGATATACATACATATCTGTACATATTTACATATTTATTCTATTACATATTTCATCTGCCTGTCTGGAGCCAAAGAAACAGGCAATGTGTGTGTGTGTGAGACTCGTTTTTGTGTTTTAACGTGCTGCAGGTGTGTGTATAACACAGCTGGTCATTGCCATAATGATTAAGCTGGCAGCTAATGACAGTTACACATACATTTTTGAGTGAAAAAGGCGATGGCGCATGTCTCGCTTTAGGTCTTTCTTTCTGATTTGAAAACCATGCTTCCCATCGCAATGAGGTTGACAGAGTTTGAGAGCCAAGAATTTGGTGAACGCATTATAAATACACAAACTGACTTAGGAATCCTTATGACACTTGATCAAAGATTAAACCGTGGAAGCTAGCAAAAAGCAGGCAGCAGAAAACTGTAGAGGGTAGCAAAAAAACGTTTTGACCATCGAAACTTATCAACTTCACTGTCTATGTTTTTAAAGTTCAACCAAGTTTCTATGTGAAAGTATGTCTTCTTGGCGAGGCGTCAAAGTGAGGTGAGTTTCATGATTGTTTGTCGACCGCTCCCTATTCATTTCAATGGGATGTTTTTGGCTTGGTTTTTGGCTAATTGTGTTGCCATTGTAATGCGAAACACCAATAAAAAGTAATAGCACACTTTGTAGCATCAAGGCACACATTTTGATATATACATTGCATGGGTGCACTTTGCCATTAGGGCTCAGTTAAGTGTGATGGAAGAAGAATAATAAAAAGAAGAAAAATAAAGAGAACCATTTTTCTAGGTGAATAGTAATATGTGTCTGCTCTTAGGCAGCCACATAATAATTAAAAAGCACCCTGTCTGACTGATGGCAGCTGACAACAGACGTCACAATAATGTTGGCAATGTGTGCAATAATGTGTACCCTTGAATATTAGACATTCTATACTATTGTACATACTCTATGTATTAAGTTGAAATAACATTGAACAATACATACTGGGTTTATGGGTTGGTCCAGCATAGTGTAAACATTTGTGTAACAGTAGGAGAACATTGTTGGAATCTTCTCAGTGCAATGTCATCATTTTTCTTATTGACATTTTTAAACTGGATGCTTAAAAATAACATCCTTATATCTCTTCCCCTCTAGTGTTCCCCTCCATTTGGTCTCGACTAAATCTGACTTAGCAGCTAGTAATCTCATATCATGTAACCGCTAACAAACAGGCAGGGGAAGTTTAACACATAGTGTACTCCCTTTGAGACATGTCAAGCCAGCTATGTGAAAGAGAGTATGACACACTTCCCACTGTAAAAACAGCCAAATTTATTCCCTTGCCTCCTGGCCTGAATGACTTTATTATCATCAGGGTTTCAGAATAGCAATCTCTAGACAATAGGGGTCCGAACACTTTTAAGGATGTAAAGAAAAGAACAGAATTTTTTCACCTGCTTCAAGGCAGGTAATGATACTACAGAGAGTACAGATGAGAATCCATACCACTTCTTTAACGCTGCACAGATTTAAGACAAAGAGGCAGCAATGGCAATAATTCATAATTCCCATGCTTTAACCCTGATACGTTTAAGCTGATAGGTTCACTTCACTTGCTGTATATCTTCCTGCCATCTGTCTCATGGTAGATCTCAAGCAGTGGCTCAGCATGCACACAATGGCTGAACAAATACAACATGAGTAAAATATGGTGCTTGTGATGAGAAGACACGTCTTAAAACCAATTAAAAGACGCAAAGTAGTAGCACCTCATCAAAATGTCTTTAGATATTTTTTTCGTGTCTGTTATGATCTTATTTTCCTCCCTCTTATATTTTTCTTTCCTGTTTCACTCTCTAACTCTCACATGCCCTGAGCTACTGTAATGTGTATCAACTTGGGTTGATTGTTTTTTTTTTTTTTCTCATTGAGATTGCTTGGACACAGATATGGTCTTTCTTTCTCTCTTCTTTTTTGGCAATGCTTGTCCAATCAGAGCTGGCCTGGGGCAGCATGGCATATATATATGTATATATATATATATATATATATATATATATATATATACTATAAATAAAAGCTATAGCTGCTAAAAATTCTTTAATATTTGAACAAACTGTCCACTCTGAAGCCAATTTCTTGCAGGAAACAAACTGAGCAATTGGGGGTTAAGGGTCTTGCTCAAGGGCCAAACAGTGGCAGTTTGGTGGCGATGTTGGATGCCTGTTTCCCTCACCTCGCCCCTTGTGATTTTTTTTCTGTGGGGCTACCGTAAATCATGAGTATACTCTCACCAAGTCCAAACTCTTGAAACCCTTAAGGTTGCTACTCAGGAGGAGATAGCTGTTGTTCCACCCGTCATGACCCGTCAAGCCATGGCAGCCTTCAGAAATCGCCTCCAAGAGTGTACAGACAATGATGGCCAGGATGTCATCTTTAACCCATGATGTATAAAAACTGTGTTAAATGAATTTTCATGTGTGCAAATAATAATCGGTTTATTTTTAACAATGTAGGAGTTTTTTTTCAGGTCAATGTATAAACTATTAGACTTATTCACATTTCTGGATTGATTTTGCAGAAGTAAAAATACACTTCAGTTCTGTGATGCTTTAATCATACAATTTCAAAGATTTGTGCACTTGGGCAGTAGTGGCTTAATCGTGAAAGACTCTTAGTTGCTATTAAGAAAGTCAGAGGTTCAAGCCCCAGAGCTGCCAAGCTGCCACTGTCGGGCCACTGGAGTAAGGTCCTTAACCTTCTCTGCTCATGGGTTTCAGTATTATTTCTGACCCTGACTTCTTAATAAGCTGGGACACTGAAGAAATGTATTTTTAGTGCTATTTTTAATATTGTATGTATATGTCAGAAATAAAGACTTCTAACTTCTTTAGTTAGTAATATTTAGCAATTTGAGAATTTCACCAATCTCTCACTACTATATATCAAGTGTATGAAGCTAAAACAGTAAAGGATTAGCTACAGGAGATTCCACATCCAAATACACATCTAATATTTATTTAGGCACTGTCTTAATATCGAGGCTTCCCATAAGGTGAACTGTACAACACTTACAAAGAAACATGTTTCTTATTTTAATTATGCCCTTACACTGTTTAAAATAAGAACAGAAAAGCTGGTTGTCCGCCCGATAATCTCGTGAGAGTAAATAGGTTGTCTGCATTTTAAACTGGTTGTCCATAATTAAATATAATTCATATTGTATTCACTGTCTACACAGGACTACAAAACCAATAAAAATAATGCTATTACTACATACTGCAAGCTTCAGTAATCAATTATATCAACCGCATTTCCCTGTTTTTTGCACCCTGTTTTTTTATTTTTTATTGAGGTGTAATTCAGATTTTAATTAGTAAAAAAATTTTGAAAACCACGTACCACTTTTCTTCCACGTCACAATTATGCACCACTTTGTGTAGGTCTTTCACAGAAAATAACAATAAAATACATTTACGTTTGTGGTTATAACGTCACAAAATGTGACAAAGTTCAAGTTGTTTGAATACGTCTGCAAGCCACTGTACTATGACATTATAGTCGCATTATAACTCGATATCAAATAGTTCTGATGGGCAATCCCAAAAAAACCCCCCCGTGCTTCCCAGAAGTACCCTCTGCTGTACCATATCTAGTGTACCACTCTATTACAGAGATGGGAAATTTTGCAATTTAGCCCACATTAATGCTGCAAGGTACAAAACCTGCTTTACTGAAATGACTCAACTTTAGGGTTGATTGATGATTACAGTCTTATTGGGAATATCTAATTGTCCTGCATGTCTCGGAAACACGGAAACCCACTTATTTCGAACACTGACTTATGTTTTTCTGAAAACCGTGAATCAGTATAAGCACAAGAATTATGATGAGACATTTTATTTCTCTCTCTCTCTCTCTCTCTCTCTCTCAATCATGGCAGCTTTTATAAATGATTTTTACAAATAATTACAAATAATTTTCATTTATTTGGATTTTTTTTTTTTTTGTTAAAACCACTTTAACAGTTTCCAAAAACAAAAACTGCTTTATTTTATTACGAATAAAAACATACGGCCGGTTTCAGAATCCTGAACAACCATCATCATGTGACTCAGTGTCGCAGTACATTACAGCCAGTCAGCATTGCGATGCATATGGACATCAGAACATACAGTACAGCCATGAAAAATCAACTCTGGTTTCTTAAGTATTGTGCTCAGCTAATATAAGTAAATATAGATATTGTTTTAAACATCCAATGCATGAGTGATTAGTTTGTGTTTGCACGTAAGACACAATCTGAAGTGGTTACATTTTGTTTCACACTGCTGTTTAGGGCAGTGGAGGCTTAGTGGTTAAGGCGATGGGATGGTTGTTATAATTAAACAACCAGTTGTTTTGAGTGTAATAAGTAATAAATATTTACAGCATTTGGCAGACACTCTTATCCAGAGCGACTTACAATTATCATTTTTATACAACCGAGCAATTGAGGGTTAAGGGCCTTGCTCATGGGCCCAACAGTGGTGACTGCTGACCTTCGGATCAATCTACACTATCATCACTGTTTGGCCCTTGAGCAAGGCCCTTAACCCTCAATTTCTCAGTTGTATAAATGATAATTGTAAGTCGCTCTGGATAAGAGTGTCTGCCAAATGCTGTAAATGTTTATTACTTATTGCACCCAAAACAACTGGTTGTTTAATTGTGGCATTTTGTGTGAATCAGACATTACTTCACACATTCACTGCCTCCCCCTTATGCTGGTGTTGTTCATGGTGAGTGCATTCTGGAGTTACCTGTTGGGGTTAGGAAAGAGCACACAATTATTGGGCTTGCGAATGAAGTACTCGTCTGCTGCCCGACTGACTATTTTGTGGTTCTCCTTCTTGTGTGGACGTACCATACAGAGCGGTGTCTCCACTTTTGGCCTTAGGAGACACAGATATGGAGGCAGCATGTGGATGAAAATCTGCAGAAAATAAACAGCAATGGAAGTAGTTGATATTAGTCATAATGAGGTCTGTTATATTGCATTTAACATTTACCTCAAATTTGAGACTATTTAATGGACCAGGTTTAACGGTGCTCATAAACTTACCCGTAATTACTAAATGTTTAATGAGAGTAGTTGGATAAAGTGACTGAGCAATAAACAGTGTATATGAGAAGCTTGTTTCCAATCAAACAACATCTGGTTTGAACTTTCAAAGCGTACTAGAGTGTGGTAAACTGTAAACTTGAAGAAAGGTTGACTGTGAGGGAATAGAACAAGAAATATTGCCAGGAACCAGATGAGGTCTGGAAGATTTGCTCTTTGTTCAGCCTTCCAAAGGCACCAGGTTTCATGCATAAGATCAGTTGAGTTTAATTTCTGCAAATGCATTGTTCAGAGAAAAGTTTAACGACACACATTTATGTTTGTAACTTAGTCAGTACTATAAATAAAGCTGGGGTGAAAATGAATTGAGACTGTATTTTAAGACCCTGTGTTTGAACCTTTTCCTTGAATAACCTTGAATGGTAATAGGTAAGAAGTGGGGTGGTGTACAGCTGCCAAATATTTCAGATAATGAACCTGATCATTTCAAATTATTTCAGATAATGGAAGCTGCCAGGCATGACTTCATGAAGTGTACAAGAAACAGAAAATGTTTTTAGGACTCACCTAGCGGACACATGCACACACACGCACGCACACACACACACACACACACACACACACACACACACACACACACACACACACACACACACAC
>JAQMYF010000010.1:15951989-15962868 GCA_030014195.1 Neosilurus mollespiculum | reverse complement strand
GAGAGAGAGAGAGAGAGAGAGAGAGAGAGAGAGAGAGCGAGACAGACTGGGACACGCTTGTATCTCCCTTCATGTGTGTGTATGTGTGTGTTATCTGAGACTGGCTATTAAAATCTATGGATGGGAAGGATACTGTGACCCAGCTAACACAGTGGGTGCCAAAAGCTTGTGTGATGACTCATATAATACATTTGCACACACGCACAGATACACACTGACACCAAATTCATTTACAGACACAGCAGTTTAAAAAAAAAATCTGAATATATTAGTTTACACACTTCCTCTCAAAAAAGAGCTCTAACCCAGACAGATTTAAGAATGCAATGTGTAATTTATAACTGTAAGTCAAACAGCCATAAAGTATAAAGCTTTGGTGATATGTGAGAGGTGTTATAGTGTAGTGTAGTGTTTGAGGGTTTTTTTTTTTTTTAGCCATATGAAAGCGGTTAGCAAGTTCTGAAATGCTGCAGTATCATATTCAACCAAGACAGGAAATGATATCTAATATCCGTGTAATATTCACACCCATGAAAGCACCACTGCTTACTGTGGGCTTGATGAGAAAAAAAGAGCTTTCAGTTGAATTTAAAAGATTTGGTAATGTGCACTTTAACTTTTTTTGTATATAAGTGAAGGAGAAGTAAAGAATAGCAATGTAAAAGAGCAGAATTTTTTAAAGGATTATTTACCATTGTGAGATAGGATAATTATTTGGCATTTTGGCTCATATGGGAGATTGGTGTGCTGTCCGATTGCTCGTGTTTATTCTGAGTTTACCCCCCCCCCAAAAAAAAACAAACAAACAAAAAACAAACAAACAAACAAACAAAAAAAAACAAAAAAAAAACAACAACAACAACACAGTAACAAAGTACACAATAACACATGCACACACACACACACACACACACACACACACACACACAATACTTTACATAAAAGAACAGTTACCATAGTAATAATTCCTTTGAGTAAAAGAAAAGTGGGGCCAGCAATGGTTAGAGAAGTAGGTTTGAGACCTAAAAGGTTTGGGTGGTGGTGGGGGGAGTGAGTTGCACCTTTACTTCCTCCACCTTCATGGCTGAAGTGCCCTTGAGCAAGCTACCTTAACCCCCAACTGCTCTCTGGGCGCCCACTGCTCTGAGTGGGTGTGCTCACTGTTTACGTGTGTGTGTGTGTATGTGCTCATTTTGGATGGGCTAAATGCAGATGCAATTGCAGGATTAATATAATATATTTAAAAAAAAAGAATAAAAAACATAAAACAAATCATCAAAATATGTACTCAAGTAAGTCACTATCTATGAAAAGCTACTTCAGTATTTATTTATTTAACATACATGTCTACAGTTGACAATTGAGTATTTTTGTAGTCAAGTGATCACCACCTCCCTTATCAACAACAATGTCAGTAAGCCTCCTAATTAACTTAAAAAAGCTAACTAGCTAACTTAACAAATACTGTTTAATAGCTAGCTAGCTTATGTTAATCCATGCATGTTTCTTGCTGTATAATTAGCCATCTACCTACTACATACTACAACTTATACATTATCATGAGCATTACCTATAAGCTACAGTAACACTTTAATACATTCAAAGAAATATTGAAATAATACTATTGAGTGTCCTAAAGTATGTTTTATTTATTTAAATATTTGTTTAAATGTAAAAGTGGGAAAGTAGGTTAATACCATCAGTTATATAAGTATAACGCTACCACAATATGAAGCCACTTCACATTTAATCAAACAATAATAAAGACAATTGTCAAACTCAAGCATCTTTACAGGTGAGATGAGAGAACACAACAACTCACAGATGAAATGTTAGCCAAAATCTTTCTTCATGTTTTGAGAGAATCCTTCATTACTAATTATTATTATTTTTATTATTATTATTATTATTATTATTATTATTATTGATTTTTTTTTTTACTTTAGATGGATGTTGTATACATTAAGGCGTTTAAGGTACAAGACTGAATGTTAAGTGCCACATTTCTATTGTTATGATGATATTTAGAGAGGTGCACTGAGAACCACACCAAGTCAAATTCCTTGTATATTGAAGTGAATTTGGCCCTAAAGCACAGTTTTGTTTTACATTTTATGAAACAGATTAGGGGACAGACAGTATGTATGAAACATACCAGACCGACGAAGGATGCTAGGGTCATGCCAACCCTTACAACCACTTTACTCTCTGGCGTTTTCGTTGGTCGCACTTTGTTTTTGTACGTGGAAAAAAGTTTATTCAGAAGCTGATTCTCGGCAGCTGTGGTTTCTGTGGGAGAAAGCACAAAGATGTTTAACAAAAATAAATGTATTCTTTTTTATTGTTTTTTTTTTTTCCTGAACAACTTTATATACTAAAATGTAAGAGTAAGACAAATAGAACCCGGATGTAGAAATAATATTAAACAGATGCATCCAGATGAGACGAACGCAGGGAAGGCCTTCATTACGATACTCATTTTTGAGTGAGACTCGATTTTTGCTCAATAAAGTTGGTGAGCCTGATGTTTTTATGCATCACCCCTGTTTCCTTGTTTTTGAAGGTTAGGAGCATTTATAAGCGGCAGCTTCACCGCTGCCACATCCATCAAATCTCTCAGAGACGCAGCCCTCCAGGATCCACTCTGACAAGAACAAATGACAACATCACCTCACACGGTACTGCCATTAGCAGCCGCCAAAATGGCCTGGTGCTCAATTCTGGCATATGACGAATATTTTCGACAGCTACTGCTTTTTGGGGAATTACAGGGCAAAAGCTCTTTTAACTTTCAGTTGATTGTATTAAACTGGAAAATTATGTTAAAATGAACATTAACAGTTGACAAAACACTTTGTGCATGAACAAAATAAATGAAGAAGAGGAAGAGGAAGAAGATGAACCTCAACATTTTGAAAACAAGCACCAACCTTAAACTCCCGAGGGGGAGTGCCCTAGGTGCAATTAGCAAAATACAATTAACCAAATGTGCATGTCTTAGGACAGTGGGAGAAAACCAGAGCACCCAGAGGAAACCCACACGAGCATGGGGAGGACATGCAAACTCCACACAAAACACCCTTACCAAGGATTCAAACCAGGGACCTTCTTCCTGTAAGGCTTACGTGCTAAACACTGCACCACCATTCCGCCCCATGAAATCACATGTCCTTAGTTAAATTAGCGCAAAACAAAAAAGGGACTTTTTAAGCTATAGAGCCTAAATATACAACGTATAAGCAGTTACTGGAAGATGTCGCTGCAATAAATAAATAAATAACTAAATAAATAAACAAATTAAAAAAAAAAAAAAAAAAGGAAAAAAACTTTTTGAACTGAAATTTTTATTGCTGTACAATGAAGTAATCTCAGCAACTTTGGTATTATGAGTGCTGTGGACGTGTCTACCACAGACTCCTGCTATCAGTTACCACTGCCATGCTTGTTCAGAAAAAAGAAAGCAAGATTAGATACTGATTAAATCAACTATCGCTGAGCACTGGTGTTATTTTGTTGTTGTTGTTGTTGTTGTTGACTGAGGAGTGAGAGACATGGCAAGAAGGGCACGATAGTGTGAAACTCTTGTGTGGTAGCATAATTACACAATTTCACAATTTGTCTCTCTCTCTCTCTTTCTTTCTCTCTCTGACATACACACACACACACACACACACACACACACACTACTCACAGTGTCCTGCGCCCTCACAATATATGAGTACAGTTTTTGAGCTTTTTGTGTCTTCTTACCTCCAATTACACAAAGACTGAAAAGGCAGCAGATAAGCAAGATCCATTCCTGGGCTTTCATCCTCAATCACACGTCCAATCCTCAGTAATATGTTCATATACACGGGGTCCAGTTTGAGGAATGTCCTTTTCCTTTTTGGGACTGAGCTCGTCTTTATCAGCTGCTCAGCTGCTGCTCTGAAGGGCTCAGGTTACAGCTGCACAATTTACACACCCGCTACATCTCAACAACAACACACACACACACACACACACACACACACACACACACACATTACTTAATAATAAGATTAGATTGCTTCATGGAGTGGCACTTTAACTAGATTTACTTTTACAAGATACCTTGGCATAAATTGGCTGCAGTAAATAAATAAATTTACACATCCGCCTCATAGGAAGAAGGCCTGGGTTCGATTTCTGGGCTTGGGCGTTTCTGTGTGTGTGTCTGTATGAATTTGGTGTCTTCAAATCATAAATGCTAGATTGGCACGGTGGCATAGTTGTTAGCATGTCCATCTCACAGCAAGGAGGCCCTGGGCTCTGCGAGGGCTTTTTTCTGTGGAGTTTACATGTTCACCCTGTGCTTGCATGGGTTTACTCTGGGTAGTCTGGTTTCCTCCCACAGCCCAAAGATATGCACATTCAGATATGCACAGGATAATTGGCTGCTCTAAATTTCCTGTAGGTAGTTTTCAACTTTCCCCAAATGAACGATTTTAGTGTACTATAAATCTAGAATTTTGGCTTCTTCAGCTTTTCCCTTTCGGGAACCCTTAAAGAGCCCAACAACAGAGGGTTTATTTACATGTGACTGACTGTAATACATATGCAGTTATGTGTCTAATGTGCAAAAAAATGTGCACAAGATGTGCATAAGACTAATATGTGCTTTTTTGAGCATTTTATTTCAGAGTCAGTCTCCCTCTGCTGTTAATAGACTTTCCCTTAAATTCTAGTGTGTTTCTGGGGGTGATCATTCATGCACAAGAGCATTAATGAGGTCAGGTACCGATGTTGGGTGAGGAGACCTGGGGTGAAGTTGGCCTTCCTGTTCATCCCCAAAGTGTTTGGTGAGGTTGAGGTCAGAACTTTGTGCAGGTCCTTTGACTCTAACCTTGACATATCATTTCTCCATGGAGCTCACTTTGTATGCAGGGGCACTGAGTGCTAAAACAGGTCTGGTCCTCTTTTTTCTAGAAATTGTAATATACAGCTCAAAGACATTCTAGACAATTCGAATGAGCTAAAGTATTGGAACACGACAAATATCATTAAGTAGCCGTGGATATCTACTCTCAGGTTAAGATTTGTCTTTTACCTGTGTGGACTGCATTTGTAGTTAAGAAGGGTATGAAAGCTGAAACTCTCCTCATATTAATATTTTGATCTCCCACACATTTCTTTTTCATTTCACAACAAAATCTAACTAAAAGGGATGGAGCACAAACCTCCACAAAGCAAAAAACACAAAAAGGCGTCTCTCGTCTGGTCTGGGAACACCTCGGTGTACCCCAGAAGAGCTGGAGGAAGAGGCTGGGGAGAAGCATGTCTGGACCTCACTGCTCAAGCAGAAGAAGAAGAAGAAGAAGAAGAAGAAGAAGAAGAAGAAGAAGAAGAAGAAGAAGATGATGATGGAGAAAAAAATAAAAGTAAGTAATACTGCCCATTACTTCTTCTCTCCTGGCTCCAGAATTTGATCCTGATCACCACCAAATTCTAATGGAGTGTTACATTGGCCAAACTCCAACCCAAAAAAAGTCTTCAATATGCATTCATATCATATCATATTTTTTGTGTAAAATGTCTAACAAACAAACAGACAATCAAACAAATCAACATTAAGAAAAACATGACCTCCTTGGTGGAGATAATACATTGTCCTTGCTGTTCCAGTACTTTTGGAGGGGTCTGTATATGTGAACTTGAAGGAACACAATATTATGTGTCTACACAAGAATGAAAGAGTGGAAAAAGAATGAAAGCAAGTGTGAAAATATTCATTCATTCATTCATTTTCTGAACCGCTTAATCCTAATTAGGGTCGCGGGGAGGCTGGCGCCCATCTCAGCCCACTCTGGGCGAGGGCGGGGTACACCCTGGACAGCTTGCAAGGCCATCGCAGGGCAGAAACACGCTGACGGCAATGCAGCCTACTCTTGACGAAGGGTTCTGTGACCTTTCTGATTTAATTATAATGATATTAGAAGTAATATAGAAAAATGTAAATTGAATATTGCTATTGAATAATATTATGAACAAACTATAATAATAATAACAATAATAATAATAATAATAATAATAGTATTAATAATAATAATATGATCTCAAATAAGACTGAGATTAAAATAGATAGTAGAATTAAAACGTGAGTCATGTAGTTAGTGTTATTATTCTTATTCTCCCTATTATTAATACATTTAAACTGATAAACCACATTCATGTTGCCTTGAGTTATTATAAAATAAGAAATGATAGACTTTCAGAGATAATATTGGAAGTTTTGTTCGTATGGCCAGTGAAAGTGTTACCTAGAGCATGACTCTGTGTCATTAACATGAATTTTTTAGCAATTAGACTGAAATAAGTTTGTTATCTTCCTGAGATTTATCCTGCTGTTGCAGTGTGGACACAGTTCAATGGATACACGAGAGAGAGAGAGAGAGAGAGAGAGAGAGAGAGAGAGAGAGAGAGAGAGAGAGAGAGAGATCACACACCCTCAGCCACTCTCTGCACTTCCCTCCAGGTAAATCGTTGGCATCAATTTTCGGGAGCTACTGTAAACGTAATAAGTAAAACCTTTTCCAGAAACAGTGCAATGTGATGCAATTTCCTTCATAAAGGCAGACAAAGCTGTTTATAAATGTAAATTTAAACGTATAACATAAAAAAATTTAGTTTTATATCACAAGACTACTACATCAGTATGACGGCTGACATGATTTTGTTAGTCAACTCCCTTAGCTATTTATCAAATATCAAGGGAATATGAATTAACATATACAGAACATCTGTACATGTATACTGTACATCCAGTATTCTGTGCTATTTATTTCTTTTACATTCGGACTTGCCTATGATGTTTTTCCTGTTTTTTGGTCCACATCCAATTAAATGACAATAGAATTAACCTACAATCATTACCAATCCATATCCAGTAGACCCATAAACCTTAATTTTCATAATAGATACCTGATTGGCAAATAAGGGCATGGCTAGAGATCACAGCATGACTCCAGCAACAAAAAAAGTACAAATAAAACTCAAGGACACCATTTTTACAATCATACAAATATATTAGTTTTATTCAATAATATCCAATAATATGTCTTCCTCAGACTTTGTGTAAGTTACTATAGAAATAGATACAGATTCTATTGCAAATGCAGGGCTGAGGGTGGATGGGGGAAGGTATAATGGATGGGATCACGCTGACTTAGTAAATAGGAATCTTTTTTTTTTTTTTTTTTTTTTTTTTAATGTGTCCAGTAAATGTGGTTTCATGCATGCTTTTAGAGTATGGTTGCTTTCATGATTCTTCATTCATGTCATTTTGCTTCAGGAATCAAAAGTCTTAAAGCATGTGTCCTTCAAACCTCTTCGAACAGTCCATGGTTATGTTTTTGGTGCCATGTTGTTTGAGTTTCAGTTGTTTTTGCGAAACCAGTCCCGACACGATTCCACTTTTGAATTGTCCTTTTCTGTTATAAAAAATATTGTCATTGGAAGACTGTTGAACTGTCTTGGTTTGGAAGACCCAGAAAAAAAAAGAAAGAAAGAAAAAAAAAAATGGTTTATTTTTAAAATCCTTTTTGGAAGACTTCTTTCCAGTAAGCTATCCAATCAGAGTAAGTCACGCACATGGCTATAAGGTGTGCATGTCTTAATAAGGAGAGTAATAACCAAAACAAGCAGTCCATATTGCTGCAGGAGTTCCAGGTACATGACTGAAAAAGGTTAAAGGTCATGAGCTTGGTCACCTTTTGAGAAGTGTGGGCTGCTGTTCACAAAGTTATGTTTCATTTATTCTTATACTGTAGTTTTAACTCTACAGTCCGTTTTCACATGTTCCCAGACAGGAATGAATCATATATTTTTCCATATTAGTCAGGATGCAGACGCTTGGGTGTACATCAACATTTCAGTAGTAATCCAGTCCTACTCAGATCCCCATCAAATAAGCATATAAAGAAAAAAAGTGCTTATCAGTGACATGGCACATGGAGAGCCTAACAAGGCCAATAAATATTCTAATGGCTTTAGAACAAATAAACAATCTCACCTGAAATGCAGTACTTTCTTCTGATACTGAGTTATACATTACTTTATTAATTCATTAAAACATAAAACAAAAAGCACATAGAAATTCGGCTTTATCATGTCTCCACCTATACATGCACTTCACCTACTTCTATTTTTCCTGATAAAACAGTGTAACATGGCTTAGGTTTGCATATTGGAGCCTGATTGGCTTGTATATTTTATGACACAACACTCATTTTCCACACATCTTCAATATTAACTCAGAAAAAAAGCGAATTTTACCTTTTAACCATTCTACTCACTCAAATAAATTCATCTGAAAGGGTTTCATCATTTATATTCTGTGTAGAATGGCTTTAAATTCATCACCATTTACAGACTTACATTAAATTCTCACATAAAAGAAAGATCACCTTAAAATCTTGCAACAATGGGCACAGTGGGGTGTGTACTGAAATATGTACACAAAACTGCAGCTTGTAATAAAGAGTGGGGGTGAGAATAAAGTTTCCGCAAGAGAAAAACAGGAGTGTAATAATTACAGTAGAGCGTGAGAGGAAAGCCACCGCTCGGAGGGAATCACCGTTTAGTTGGACCATGTGAGGTGGGCTGGGTTTTTTTTTTTTTTTTTTTTGTCTTTTCTACTGCATTGCAGATGCAGGGATTGCGCTACACCTCAAACCAACACACACACACACACACACACACACACTCACAATATACAATATTCCACCAAGCATCACTCAGACTGGATATGTTTCCTATGAATACACTTCATTTAGTGTCCCTGGCAGAATCTGTCTATTCAGGATACAGCATATACATCTGACTTTTTAAAATCTCTATGCCTCATTTATCTCTCGCCTTATCTTTCCTTTTTCACACACACTTCATGGACACATGCACACAAACTGAAAGACATATCCACCAGCAACTGTCTTAAACACACCTTGTTAAAACACTGATTTCATACGGCCATAGAAGGAGAGGGAAGACGTGGAATACAACACACACACCCACACACGCACACACACACACACACCCACACACGCACACACACTAATAATTCTTTGATGTCATGTCTGCGTTATGAAGGAATTCCAATAAGTTTCAGTGGGAAATGACACAGAATTTTGATAAAGCAGAGAAGTGTTTTAGATATTGAAAAGAAATTAACACAGCACATCACAGTTTCAAAAACAAAGGGGGGAAAACCAATTCCTATCGCATGGAATCACTTTTGAAGACATATTAGTGCAAAGTAATCTCAGGAAATAATATTAACTCAAATTAAATGAGAATCCACATCCTTTAAGCAAAAATATTTAAAAACAAAATCTACCAGTAAGTAGAAGTTGGGTAACTTTACATACTGCCTTAATAATCTCATTGTACATTTTATACTGTACATATGCTTGTCTCTCTATGTAATCTATGTAAGTCTGTACCTGAAGCTGAAGCAGTGCAAATAGCAAATGAGTAAATTACTAATTCCTAAGGATTTTTAGCAGGTAGTAGAATATTGCAGATAGTATTATTTTATTATAATGATTTGTAAAATAATATGTCATATTGATCATATATATTTTTTCTCCCCATGGGAGTTTGGGGGACGATATGAAAATAGAGTATTGAATAGATGAATCTACAGCATTATATTCAAGTCATTACACTTTTGTGAATGATACTGAAATTGCGGTAGATGAAATGTAGTAGATGATCTTTTTAGATATTTCTTCCCCATTGATGCTGTTTTAAATTATTACTTTTTCTAATATTTGGAGTAAAATCCACAGTACAGGGCTGATAAAGCCATTTTATCCAACCAAAAGGGATTTGTAATCCCACAAAATAAAAAAATAAAAAAAACTTGCCCAACCGCTTAATCCTACTAGAGTCGCAGGGAGGCTGGTGCCAACGCTGGGTGAAGGTGGGGTGCAAGCTGGACAGCTTGCCAGACCATTGCAGGGCCAATACACACACAACAATTCACACTCACACCTAGGGGGAATTTGGAATGGCCAATAAGCCTAATGCGCATGTCTCTGGACTGTGGGAGGAAACAGGAGTACCCAGAGGAAACCCACGCAGGCACAGGGAGGAAGTGCAAACACAAGACCGAAATGCTCTCGCTGATCCTGGGACTCGAACCGAGGTCCTTCTTGCTGTGAGGCAGACGAGCTAACCACTACGCCTCCGTGCCTCCCTTGTGTTTTAATTGTTAATGTAAGATTTTCTGAAATGAAAACCAAAGGCCAGTAATGAATTCTAAATTCCTGCATTTTCCTTTACACTTTTGGCAGAATAGTAAAACATAAACCACCGAGTGAATCATAGTACTGAGGACCTAAAGCTTCAGGATTTTGATTTATGGCCCAACAGAGACTCTTTGGCAGTCGTGAGATTTGGCTGTAATGCCTTTCAGTCACTAGATGGGAATCTTTCCTTTAAAAAACTGTACTACATTTTATTGCCTGACTCACAAAATATTTGCATAATACAAGTAAAAATAATTGAATCAGAAAATTATTAATGAACTTTGTCTCCATCTACAGTACCAAGGATGAGAACCAGGTTTTAATGGTCTTACATTTATTTCCTTCTAGTTTGTTGTTCTTGACTAAATTGTGTACTTAAATTTTAACTTTAAGTTGGGTATGCCACCATCAGTTTTAGTACAGTGATTTGAATAATACGTTATAAAAGTAAAACTTGTCACAGTTCCACCGCGACTGCTTCAACATTCCATGTGACAACAGAACAGTTTCCATTCACCTACTTACTGATTACAGCTGTCTCTCTCTCTCTCTCTCTCTCTCTCTCTCTCTCTCTCTCTCTCTCTATATATATATATATATATATATATATA
>JAQMYF010000010.1:15918886-15942963 GCA_030014195.1 Neosilurus mollespiculum | reverse complement strand
GTCGGTGAGAAATGAACCCAACACTGGATGGAAATAAATGTTATGTTGCTTAAGTTTGTTGAAACAATGGCATGACGAATACGTGCTGTAAGCAAGGCTAAAGGCGGAACAACAACATATTCATGTGTGCGACTTTTTTTTGGCAACGTATGTATAACATACAATATATATAATAGGATACAGCCCTACTCTGTACTGGGATTTATTCCTAAACAACATATCTATCATCCATTTTAAGCATACGTGTTTATGCATTCCACATATGAGCAATCATTTGAAAGCAGTCACTTTTTCCATCACCTGTTGTTATCCTTTAAGAACTTTTCATATCGCACATATTTTTGTCAGTAAAGTTGCAGTGCTCTGTCTGCTCTCTAATATAAACCACATTTTACTTTACTCTGAGGATGGGCCATTCTTCTGCATTTCCTTTCCACTGTAAACCGCATTTGATAACCTTTAAATCCAGAATCAATAAAGGTGTACTGATCACCATCCAACAGATGTTCTGATGACTTAAAAGATATTGATCTGTCCATTTGGAGACTACTGTGTCCCCAATAAGAAGCCTCAGGTTATCACTATACTAACTTTTTTGTTATCCTATTAGGGTCCTGGGGAGGCTTGAGCCTATTTCAGTTAACACGGGGCGAAGGGAGGGTATACCCTGAACAGCTCAACAGACCATTGCAGGGCCAACACACACACATACAAACAGTTACACCTACATTCTCACCAACAGGCAATTTGGAGCAGCCAATTAGCTTAATGGGCATGTATTTGGATTCCACTGAGTAATGCTCTAGCCGGGGCCTTGAAGTGGTAGCTAACCACAACGCCACCGTGCCACCCATAACCTATATATTCTTGAAATATTTCTGTACTGTCATTTAAAGGCCATGTACAGTTGCATTTTCATAGCATGTGATATATTGCTGATGTAAAATATAAAAATTGAGCAAGAACATGCACTTCATCATAAAATACAGAATATTTTTTTAAGTGCAAAGGTTGCCAGAAACACAGCATTCCATGTTAAAACTATTTAAGCTCTTTGTTTCATTTGCAGTGTGTTATTTTAAAAAAATCCTGAAAATTGAAATGAATTATTTTTACAAAAGCAAAATGATGTTACTGGCTAATTATCAGTACAAAAATAAGATTAGGCTAAATTGTTGTCATTTAATGGAGTCTATCAATTTAATGAAGTCTATCAATCTTCTGTTAAAATTATGTGTAATTGTTAGGATAAATCAAACCAAGTAAAACATTTCAGATGGATTTAAAAAAGTTTCAGAAAGACTGACTTTCTTTGTATTTACAAGTAATACTCAGTACATACAGAACATACAGTGTGGAAAGACCAATCATGATACACGTTTACATGTAGACACACCCACAAAACTGCACAGTGGCGTAAGTCCCGATAATAGAAAATCTTCAAAATCTGCTAATGAATGCAAATCTAAACAGTCAAGCTTAGACGATGTAGACAACTGAGCAATTTCTTGTTTGGGGCAACAATTTAGGCCATCATATGGGTGTGGTGTTTGGGTGCCATTATCCTTTAGCCATATAGTGTATGCTGCATCCTTACCAGTTTACAATTTTACCAACCTGATTAAAGGGTACCTGTGGTGAATTAGTGTTTTACTAATTAGCTAGTTAGAACTAGCTATTTAAAATGATTACGTATAACATTACTGGTTCCTTCCGACAACATCAGTTCATGCGTGTTTTCAAAGTGCATGCAAGTGTTATGCTCAGAGACATGTTGCCTTTCTGATTGACTGTTCTAGCCTGGTAGTGACACAAAATCGTTGGATTGGCTAGGCTACATCACTGACCCATGTAGCAAAACACAATATCAGCTAGTGCTGAGCTTCACAAACAACAAGTTCAGAAATCGCGTAAAACATTTCTTTTTGTTTCTAAACCAACTGACGACAGGAAAGCCGAGTTGACAAAGCGTTAGCTGCATAAGCCATTTTCGATTTACCGTCATGCACATCTCTGGCTGCATTCCAATCCTCAGAGTCACTAGAATGTAACGTCACACTGTCTCCACAGTCCCCGTACAACATGTTGATGTCACTTCCAGGGAAAAACTGCTGACCCGTGCTAGTAATCCACGTGATAAAATTAAAAGTTTTGTGCTTTTTATGGTCATTCATTTCAAATTAAGCATCTGTATCTTTTAAAAGTATTACGTATGCACAAATTATGCTGTAAGGATTACCAACACCAGTACACTTTAATGGCTGTTCAGAGTAGCCTATACTGGTACCAGTGTTTAAACTGACCCTTTGGACTGTCACTATTTTTCCTGCTATAGTACTATAAAGCTGCTAAACTAGTATTTAAATTGGATTTACCCACATCCGTTATCTTCCTGCAACCTGCTTTTGTTAAATGTCTGTCCTTGATGCATCTCCAAATCCCTGAGTTGTAATAAAGAAGAAATTCGAGCTACTGCTTCCAGAACTATGCTGATTAAATTCTCAGACTAAGTCTGGCACAGAAATCATTACTGTTCAAGCCCAACTGAAAAATGTTTAACACATGCAGACTCCAGTAAAACTAAACACATGTAAAATAATAAGTTATACATAGTTGTGTAATGGTGAACCAGATGTCTATAACATCAACTATAAAGTATGTACAGGTATTTATAATTTTGAGTTTATATTTTTTTTATTCCTACAACAAATCATAACTTTTTGAAATGAATGACTTTATGACGAAAAACAAGGAATTGATTAAAGTAACAGTGTTTGTTATCTGCTTCGTCATCCGTCTAAGTACTCTTTTGACAGGACATGTTTTCCAGACATAATGTCTGCTAAGTAATGTTGCAATGTTGCCGGTGCAAGTCTGTAGTCATTTTGAACAATTCATGTGGGATAAGACATCTCCCTATAAATTGCAGTGATTGGAGTGTCAAAAGTTCCATGTTTACTAGATATGTGTCATAAGTTTAATGCAAATTGACTGCGTTCTGAAGTGTCTCTATATATATGCCAAGACTTTACCTAGATGTTTTTAAAGTAGGAATGTCAATTCTGTTGCCCCATGCATGAACCTGATAACCCACAGACTCATAAAGATAATAAAATTTAATCTGAATACAATAATCTGTAAATTTCTTATTAGTCAACCAAACGTGGACTTTAAGATTATGACATTATAATTGGGATTAAGCAGCTAATAAAATGAATGAATGAATGATGAATGAATGTGTGTGTAATGCATGTGGGTTATCAGGTTCATTCATGGGGTCTCAGATTTCCAGTTGAAAATTAACTGATCATTCTGAATTTTATGCTTCTAAGGTTATTGATTCCTTTTGTCAATCCGGAGGGGGGGGGGTGTACAATACAGTTGTGTATTGTAGAAACACATGAATCATGAAGTTTAATTCGGTGACTATACTGCTGCAACAAAAGCAGTTATGGTTGAGAGAAAGACATGGTCCAAAGCATAGCTTCTAGAGATACCGTCAGGGTTTTTTAATACCTGCTGTTGCAACAAGGACTCAAATAGAACCAGCAAGTTGATGAGTCTCTCCTGTGTTTGATTACCAACACGTATTTAAACACATATGTGTCTGTCTGTTTCAAGGAGACATGCGACCAGAGAGAGGCCAATCTGCCCTGTCAAGCCAGACTGCAGGAACTGCAGAATTATTGTTTTCTGGAAAAATATTTAAATTGTGTTCAGGGAAAGTCATTGCCTAATGGTTAGAGAGGCGATTTTGGGACCGAAATGTTGCTGGTTCGATTCCCAAACCAGCAGAAAAAATGGGTGGTGGCGGGGGGACTGAGCAGCACCTTCTCTCCATCCATCTACATGGCTGAAGTGCCCTTGAACAAGATACCTAAACCCCCAACTGCTCTCCAGGCACTGCAATGTATGGCAGGCCACTGCTCCAAGTGTGTGTGCTCACTTTGGATGGTTTAAATTCAAAAACCAAATTCCCCTTGTGGGATTGATATAGTACATCAAAACAAAATATTTTCCCAGGAAGGTGATTAAAGACAATAAATTGTTTTAATATTTTTGGAGTTATATTGTTAGTACTCCTGCTAGTTAGGTTTGTGTTCTAGTATTATGTGCTTTAGTTTGTCCCCTTTGGCTTTCCACAGACACATTATTGTGCTCACCTGTGTCTCGTTGCCTGCCTTACTTGTCTGTCTATATAAGCCCTGCATTTTCCCACAAGCCTTGCCAGATTGCGTTTTCTCCTGAGCCTTTCCAGTGTTTCTATATCGCTGCCTAGTAGTTTTTGACCTTGCTTCATACTGTTTTTTATTTCTTGGAGATCCCTGACCATTGCCTGTTTTCTGGCCACGAGTTTGCCAGCCGTTTTGGATTGTCTGCCTACCTAATAAACATTGTGGTATCCATCACCTCTGTCTGCATGTGGATCCCCTGTCAACCCTGACGTATATAGTACTTGAAATTTTAGGCAAACTGAATGAAAGGAGAGTTCATTTGAGGCTCAGGAGTTATAAAATTTGGTTTTCCCAGTTTTTCATAATTTGTAGTTAGTGGTTTGACAGGGCAGCAGTACTGTGCTGTCTTTTAAAACCAATCAAGTTGTGCACCGGCAAACACCTGGTCTATAATGTGAGCAAATGGACATGACCTGTATGCCACCAATTTTAGCTTGTCTGGTAATGGCATTCATGTCAAAGGGTAAGAGATAATGATTTCTCAACAAGTATATATTGATTGCAAGTTAGTGCTGTAACATAACCTAACAGCGTCTGGGTCTAGATGACTATCAAACAGAATTGTTCCAATTTTTTTTTTTAATTATTGTTCAAACAAAGAACAACCAAGACAATAAAGGACAATTTCTCTCTCTCTCTCTCTCTCTCTCTCTCCTTCTCTCTCTCACACACACACAAAAACAAACAAGCAATGTGTCCTTCATAGCGAAGCTCTTGAGAGGAGCCCCACAGTCATTAAACCCATGTCCATCTGGTGTACCCACCCAATAAGGCTGCCATGTTGCTGAGTTAAAAGAATACTTGGTATCAAGGTATTACAAGCTTACAAGGTATAGTGGTTAGCATGTATGCCTCTCAGCAAGAAGGTCCTGGGTTCAAGTCACAGGTTTTGCATGTTCTCCCCATGCTCACGTAGCGTTTCTCCGATTACTTCAGTTTCCTCCCACATTCCAAAGACTTGCACATCAGGCTAAGTGGACGTTCTAAATTGTTGTTGTGTGTGTTGGCCCTGCAGTGGTATGGCAAACTGTCTAGAGTGCACCCTGCCTTAGCAAAATGTCAGCTGAGATAGGCTCCAGCGTCCCTAACCCTAATAGGATTAAGCGGTTCACCAAATGAGGGAGTGTTTTAACAGCATGTTGCTTTATAACTTTAGGCCCACTATTCAATGTTTAAGGCATTTTTTGTCACTAAAGAAAACATGACATAAGAATAATAACTCCCTTCTTTTTCCTACAAGTGTTTGCTGAGGAAAAAAAGATCTCCACCACAGCTTCACTATGATGGATTAGTCTATCACTTATTTGGTTTCACTGTAACTGAAACTAAAGTCAAGACAGCAACACAGGAAGAACTGTATGACACATTTTATTGGGACATGCTGTGTAGTGTTGTGATTTGCTTTACATGTCTGTGTCTGTTGAGTGCATGGTTAATGGATCATTTGGGGTTCTGCTTCTTTGGTGTGAATTCACTATGGTTGACAGTTAGAGTTCATGCAGAGGTAGCATAACTTGTGGTAGTATATGTAAGCTTCATGAAGCCAAGCCATTCATACTGAAGTCTGTAAACCCACCTCCTGGGACCAGTATCACATGGATGGTGAAGAAGCAGAACATGTAAACACCCTTGTCAAAACACCAGGATTTTGTGATGTAAAAAAAAAAAAGACCAGGTTAAACAATTTCAGATCCTTTTTCACCTTTATTTTAATCTGTACCATTCAGCTAAACATTAATTGAAATCTATCTATTAGGTGTGGGCAAACAAACAAACAAGCAAACAAATAATATGGGTTATGGCTGTGTTCACTTCCCATTCCATGCCCATGATACACTGAGCCACTTCCATGGTTTCTGTTGCAATGTATGTCGCGCGCCTCCCACCAGAACCAGTTTTCTAATCTTTCATTCATAATCACATTCACACATAGGGGCAATTTGAAGCATAAAAGTAGCCTAATGCACTTGTTTTTGGACCACGGGAATCAGAATCAGAATGCTTTATTGATCCCGGAGGAAATTATGTGCTGCATACCAAATAAAGAATAAGATAAAAATAAAAATCTCAATAAAAAAATACAAATATCTTTCAGAATTATTAATTCAATATCATATTGCTATGCCACCAATGTTGTTACTGACCATCTAGAAAATTGCTGGACCCAGAGTTCCCCGAAGAGCCAGCCATGTATGAAAGTGAAACATCATGATTTAAGGTCACCTCTAGTACGCAGGTATCACAAAGTTATGTAAGATGGGTGGTAACATAACCAGACGCAAATATCAACAGATTATTGCTTCCCATTATGTTTAAAACCTACAGGTGGTAACCTACAGATTTCTCACCATAGGGTTGATAACAGACTGTTTTCTGACCATTTGATGGATGAGCTGCCCTCTAAAATAGCTTAATTGTGTATTAAAAATAGATTACAAGTGTCTTGGGCCTCAAGAATTTTAAGTAGCACTTACAAATTTGTATTATTTATAATTTGAACATCTAGAAGGTGTCTTTTAATATGATAATTATTCATCATAACAAGCACCTGGGAGTCTGGTACCATCATGGCCATGTTTCAATATGATGGTATATTTGCTATAATATAACATATTTAGTTATAAACAAGGCCATTTGATTATTTTTCTGTAATAAATATAGTCTTGAAAGTGAAATTAAGTCTTTGCGACAAGACTTTTGTCCAGGCAAAAACGGCAATGTTTATATTTAAGAAGCTGTAAACATTAGAAGAAATTTCTTTCCAATACTGCTGCTAGCACATAATATGCAGTACCATCAGAAGGTTATTTTAAGTCAAAGTTGATGAAAATTGGTTAATCGGTTGGTGAGATATGGGCTTTTATACATGAATGTCCACATGTGCGACAAGACTTTTGTCAATGACTGTGACAAATTAATTTACCATAGTTATTGGTAAACTGACATTTAACTGGCATTTAAGTCTTAAGTTACATATGAGAAATAAATATTTAGCAGTACTTTACAGTTTTTACGAAGTGCATTCAGTCATTCATTTGCCGAACTGCTTAATCCTACTGGGGTTGCCGGGAGGCTGGAGCCATTCTCAGCCAACTCTGGGCAAATGCGGGATACACCCTGAACAACTCGCTATATACTATAAAATTCATTCATTCACTCATTTATTTTTCGAACCGCTTAATCCTAATTAGGGTCGCAAGGAGGCTGGCACACATCTCAGCTGAATCTGAACGAGGGCAGAGTACACCCTGGACAGCTCATCAGGCCATCGCAGGGCCTATGAAATACAGCATAATTTAAAAATTCCAAAGTAAAATCACTTCAATTCATTTAGATGCTGGAAGCCAGCAGCATGTTTGGCCACCTGAAGTAAAATCCATGTTATTTTGAAGTTTTGCAGTTTTCAGTTTTTATCTCCTCTTATCAATGAAAGATTAGATTTACTTAATGTCTTAATTGTCATAGATGAAAATTCCTCAGCCTCCAATCTTTCTCATGGTTCAGTGTTTATTTAACAGATTTTTATAAGGTAAAGGAATGGCTTTAGGGGGTTCTTGGGCATATAGAGTCCTGCCAAATTGGGATGTTTGGATGCTGTCACCCCCACACTCTCCCACATTCACTCAAGTTTGTTGACAGTGGAATGGCTGGCCGCCTTGTGTCCCAGGGCACCCTCATGTCTGTGTTACCACCTGTTTCTCCTTTTTAATTATGCTGTCATAGCTAGTTCGGCCGGAGTCCATGCTTGCACTCAGCACTTGCTATACACTTTTTTAGCCATCATGTTAGAGTAACCATACCTAAAATCCCTATTGTCCTCAGCTACGTTCCCACTACATCCTCAAAAAATTTAGTCGTCGCATTAAGACCTTGTAAACATAGTAGAAAACATACAGTAGAAAGGGACATGGTTGACATTATGCACTTCACTGAGCTGGTACCAGCATGATATGGACTTTATGAACATATAGAATTGTGGACACAGTAAAATCTGCAGAATGAATGAAAGTGGCTCAGTATTTATAAGGACCAGATGGACACAGTGAGAATGTAGTAAATGCATTTTATGTACATGGGCTGGTCTGATTGGTGGTGGCTCAGTGGTTAAGGCTTTGGATTACTGATCAGGTGTTCAAGTCCCACTACCACCATGGTGTCACTGTTGACCCTTGAGCAAAGCACTTAACTGCTCAGTTGTATGAAAATGATAAATGTAAGTCACTTTCGATAAGGGTGTGGCCAAATGCCATAAATGTAAATGTGAACGTATGGTTGTAAGATGTTGCACATTTTGTTGCATTTTGGTAATGTCTCCACTGCATTCATCAAAATATTTAGTATGCAGTGTGATCTTCGTGGTCTTTGTCTAAGTGTGATGGGGAACTAACAATCTCTCTCTCTCTCTCTCTCTCTCTCTCTCTCTCTCTCTCTCTCTCTCTCTCTGTCTCTCTTGTTGAGCTACACACTTTCTGTGTCTGTCTCTTTTTCTTCATAAGGTATTGCACTTCAGCACCGTCACTCATCTGGTTTGAGTCCAGCAACACTACACAGGCCTAATCTTCCCTCTATGGCCACAAAGCACAGAACACCTTCAATCTGTAAATCCCTGCGGGAGATCGGAGCCTGTCAGTAAGCAAAGACTAACATCTCACTCTCCTCATCCTTCTTTCTCCCGCTTACCATGCTCGCTTCTCTCCTTCCTTCTTTTTCTCTCCATCCATCCTTCACTTTTTTTCTCCCTCTCTTGCATGTGCTCCCTCTATATCCCCCCACCCCTCTGTCATTCTGTAACCTTGTCAGGGAACAAACCAATTTCCAGGATTGATTGGGATCCTTGGTGTGACTGGTGAGCTGAGAAGCTGAATAAGGAGTTCTCTTGCTCTTCTTCTTCGCTTTTTCTCACTTTCTATCTTAATTGTTCGGACCACATGAATAGTCAGCAGGGGATTCATGTTATTCAAATTATATGAGTATGTTTGACTTATTCAATTATATAATCATGATTTTTTTCTAATTGTAATACTGGTGAAAACTTCTAGAATTACAAGTTACATATTTTACTGATGTGTTAACATGTCTGTGTACTGAACAGATTTATATATTCTCTATATAAATCCACTTCGAGCAAAGTGCACATTTTCAGACATTTATTTGTCTGTCTAGTAAATCTGGTCTTCTACCTCAGCAAACAATAAGGGCTTAGGGCCAAGTCTTCTCCCTGCTTTCATTTAGTAATTAAGGAATTAACTGAAGTAAGCCGATGCCTCACAGAGGAGAGCGAAAAATAAGAAAGGGGGGAAGAGTGTCACAGAAAAGGAGATTGATAGATAGATAGATAGATAGATAGATAGATAGATAGATCTTATCTCACTCACTAATTTGCTAAACCGCTTAATCCTATTAGGGTCACGCATTCACACTCACACCTAGAAGCAATTTGAAAGATTTAATTAGCCTAGTATGCATTTCTTTGGACTGTGGGAGAAAACCGGAGGAAACCCACGCAAACACAGAGAGACCATGCAAACCCATAGAAAACCTTGCTTTGAGGTGCACGTGCTAACCACTACGCCACTGTGTCACAAGCACATCCAGAAGGTCCTGGGTTTGAGCCCATGCTCGACAAGGGTGTTTCTGTGTGGACTATAAATGTTCTTCCCAAGCTTGCGTGGGTTTCCTCCATGTACACCGGTTTCCTCCCACAGTCCCAGCACATTAAGCTAACTGGATATTCTTGATCACCTCTAGGTGTGAATGGTTGTGGATGTGTTGGCCATGAGATGGACTGGCGAG
The DNA here is from genome assembly GCA_030014195.1 of Neosilurus mollespiculum. Taxonomy (NCBI): domain Eukaryota; kingdom Metazoa; phylum Chordata; class Actinopteri; order Siluriformes; family Plotosidae; genus Neosilurus; species Neosilurus mollespiculum. Next base: position 15,932,935 of record JAQMYF010000010.1, on the reverse strand, counting down.
CTGTTTGTGGTGTACCTTGCCTCATTACCCTCATAAAGGAAAAAGTGGTTCGGAAATTCAAGGTGGTGAAATGGTGTTGTTCATCTATAGTCCTACAGGTGGCGTACCATAAAGTATTCACATATTGGCAGGCAGCAGAGCATCCTGTGTGGTAGGAGCGAATGATTTGGTAACGTTGTGTAGAAATAAAATTTAACAAAGTTTAGTTTACATGGGCCGTGCCATGGACTGGCGAGCTGTCCAGAGTGTACCCTGCCCTCACCCGGAGTCGGTTGAGATGGGGGCCTAATTATGATTAAGCGGTTTAGAGAATGAATGAATGAATGAATGAATAGTTTGCATGGCTCAAGGTTTAAAAATACTAACAAAATAGCTGACAAAAAATGTAATATTAAATTGAGATCTTTATAGAAACTCGATACATACAGGATTGCAAAACAAAGCAATTCAGCACCTAGGTATATCTTATCGGATAGATAGATAGATAGATAGATAGATAGATAGATAGATAGATAGATAGATAGATATTTTTTAAAAAACTCTTTTAAAAACATACTCTGTAAATGTGAGCGAGTGAGAGAGAAAGTGTGTGTTTGTGTGTGTGTGTGTGTGTGTGTGTGTGTGTGTGGTAGGTCCAATATTTAACACCACACAGGACGAGCCTCTCTATTAGGCAGTAATTAGGAGCCTCTGAATAAGTGCCAGGATTCCTGATCTTCTTCTTCCCTTCTCATTAAACACTAAAGGGTCCAGCGTGGCCTGTTAAAGCACAAGCTCCCCACAGAGACCATCAGTAATGAAGACCCTCTCCACAAGGTGCATGCAGGCATGATGAAACAGGGACAGGAAGATTATATAAACAAGAAAAAGAGAAAGAAATAGAGAGAGAGATAAAGAGAGAGAGAGAGAGAGAGAGAGAGAGTTTTTCAGCAGTTCTCAGGGGGGTGCCAAGCAAACACTGAGCTCCATAGGAGAAAATGCTTCAATACAATGCAGCATGCCAGCAAAATCTGCATCCTTCACTTACTTCATTTATTTGTTCCTTTTGGACCCCATCCCACGCTTTGATTGTTCATTCGTCATCCTTTTTCTGCCCCTGCTGTCCCGCTGTTATCCTTTCTCTTTGTCACTGTCATACTTTCTACATCTCCATCCATAGGGGAGACCGTGCAACATCACTAGTGCTTTATAATATATTATAATATGTTATTAAATAATGAGTCTCTCAGCTCATGGCTTCCAGTGAGATTATAAAGGGTTCTCAAAGTTACTATCAGTGAAATGGGATTATAACTTCTTGTTGGTAAGCATTATAGCAAAATAGCTTGTGATGCCAAGATAGTAGACAAGAAAAAGCTCAGTAAAATGAACACATTTTAATTGAATAATTACAGACTTTATTGTTGCTTGTGAGTAACTGTCTAGTGTGATTTATCACATTATATATTTTAATTGATTTAATAGAATTTCTCAAAAGCCTATTGTTCTATGGTCATGCGCTTTGGGAAGTGACCGAAAGAACAAGCTTCCTTCGCAGTGTGGTGGGGCTCTCCCTCATAGATAGGGTGAGAAGATCGGCCACCGGGGAGGAATATTTCGGGCATGTCCAACTGGGAAGAGATCCCAGAAACCACTGGAGGGACTATGTCTCTCGGCTGGTCTGGGAACGCCTCAGTGTCCCTCTGGAAGAGCTTAAGGAAGTGGCTGGGAGAGGGACATCTAGAGAGAGAGAGGGACGTCTGTTAAGTGACCTGATCCCAGATCAAGCAGAAGAAGATGAAGATGATGATGAATTTGCCAAAAGACTATATTAGAATCGATTTACATTATAGTACTCCAGTTGGTTCCACTTCCAGTTCACGCAAATCAAAAGTAGAGAACCTGCACAGGATCACCCTTATTTTTAACCCCAGACTTATTTTCTGTGGGATTTGGAATGGCCAGACCACTTAGCGGTACACTTGGTGGCCCTACTCCATGTTCGTCTGTCTCTCTGTTTCTTACAACATGCTGCTACAGGTGGATAGAACACCAAAAGATAGTTTTTCTTCTTTCTCTTTTTTTGGACCACCGGGGATTCTCTCATTTGTAATTTCATTAACGTCAATGAACAGTAGGTGGCACTCTCTAACACACTGTTTCCTGAGTCATCAGGCTGCTGATGAGCCATAAGCCTGTATTACAGAACTACACCAGAGCCTCTATTCATGTACTCTCTCTCTCTCTCTCTTTCACACACACACACACACACACACACACATACATACACCTTTACACTGTCAATCACTTTCTGCTTCACTCTCCATTCACAGCTGAGGTTTCCACTAATTGGATTCAGCTTGCCAGGTGTAGGCCCAATAACTTTACAACAAATAACATTAACTGATGCAACAACGTACAGATGGTGGGGTGGCACCATTACACATGTGCCAGTTAAAGCAGGGCAACAAGGCATTGACATGACGATGGACTTCCTGTCAAGCTCTCTGGCAGACAGAACAATGAGTCGATTAACAGAATAGTCAATCAAGCCACAAAGGGAAAGGGAAAAGTAAAGGAAAAGAGGATCACTTCTCGAGTAACTGCTGAGGACTTTGTGAGCTATGTTGGGTTGAAAAATGGTGTCTGGCTGAGAGGCAAGATACAGCTACAGTCTGGGCTAGAAAGAACTCAGCCCCAATCTTGCTTCTTTATTCTTTGAGTTTGTCTTATGACCATTAGTGCTATTAAACTTTTTTCCATGTCTATATATCTATATATATATATATATATATATATATATATATATATATAAGTTGGGTTTTTTTTTAAATATCAGGCTGTCCCTGCAAGCATACCAGTTAATTTGAAGTTACACTAAGCTTTAAATATTCACTTTTGCAGTCTTTCCCTTGTCAGTTTAAGCAGCACAATCCAATTATGGACGTGTCTGCCCTCGTGTATAGAACAGGACAGTTTCTACAAGTGCACCCAGTAGCTCAGAAACTTAGCTTGAAAACATTTTTTAAAAACGTGTTTAAAAAATTTCCTTCATGGATGCAATGCTCAAGCAGAATAAGCATGCTTATTTTTTATTCCCACTGGGCTCTGCTGTTAATTTGTCAACATGTTTCCAGCAAAGGCGTCATGGTGGCGAAATTGCTAGCACTTTCTGACTCACAGCTTGAAGGTTCTGGGCTCCTGTCCTGTGGCTGACCTTTTTTGTGCAATGTTTGTAATGCTTGCGTGGGTTTCCTAAACCGTCCATAGGTGTGAATGGTTGTTTGTGCCTTGCAACACGTTCAGGGTCTACCCCACCTCTCATCCAGTCAACTGAGACTGGCTCCTGCCCCCCTGTCCCTCAGAGGTCCGCCCCTCATCCCTGACAAATAAGCAGAGTAAAGATAACTGTTGGATGTTTCAGACATTTTATTCTACTATTTAATACAATATACACTGATCAGCCATAACATTAAAAACATTATGAGCACTGACAGGTGAAGTGAATATCATTGATTATTTTATCAGAAGGGAACCTGCCAAGGAGCAAAATGTAGTAGGTAGAAAGTGAACAGTCAGTTCAAGTTGATGTGTTGGAAGCAGAAATAATATGCAAGCTTAAGGATCTGTGTGAGTTTCACAGGCGCTACATTGTGATGGCTAAACAACGGGGAGTATTTAGCTCCAAAACGGCAGGTCTTGTGGGTTGTTCCTAACAGTGGTAAGTGCACTGCAGCTTGCTGTGTATAGGGTTACCTAACTGCAGATCAGTCAGGTGGTCTTAATATTATGGCTAATATGGCAAATGTTAATTGATATTTCCAAGTATTTTCTTCAGTTTTCATTACATAGTGTAAAAAAAACAAAACAAAACAAAAAAAAAAACATACCACGCCACAATTTATTTAAATGGGATACACTACCTAGTTAGGTTTTTTGTTTTTAATAAATCGTAGTTTCGATTTTTTTTTTAATGATTTTAATTTATTCATTCAGTTATTTGCCAAAATACGTAATCCTACTTGGGTCGCAGGGAGGCTGGAGCCTATTTCAGCTAACTTTGAGCAAAGGTGGGGTACACCCTGAACACCTTGCCAGTCCATCACAGGGCAAAACACACACACACACACACACACACACACACACACACACACACACACACACACAACGATTTACACTTACACTCATACCCAGACACAATTTGAAGCAGCCAGTAATCCCAAAGGAAACATGCAAGCATGGGGAGAACATGCAAAACTCCACACAAAAACGTTCTCACCGAATCCAGGACTCTTTCTGTGAAATGGGTGTGCTAACCACTGTGCTATGCCACCATAAGCAATCCAGTGGCCTACTCTTTTCCAATGACAGCAATGGCTTTTTAATATGCCTCTCACCTCGGACAGTAAGAGATATGGCTGGCCTTTGATAAACCAGTTTGCTGCACACTGGAGGGCAGCAATGACAATTCAGTGATAGTGGGGCTTGAAACCCTGACTTTCGGATCAGTAAGCCAGCACCTTAACCATCGAGCCACCACTGCCCCTAAATGCTAACACTGTCTGAGTATCTCATCCACAGGCTTACCTGCTTTACCCTACAAATGTCCCTAACTTTTAATAAAATATAATTTTAGAGTTCAGTTTGAATCCGAGAACGAACAGTTAATAAGTTTCACCAAGATTGAGTTTTCCCTCATTTATTTTCTCTTCTGCATCACGTTGTTCGGTCTGTTGCAATATCAATGATTAAACTGTAATAAAACATAATAAACTCCAGGTGTTCAGAAACTTTTCATAGGCAGGGCATATTATGTAAAAAAAAAATGATAATAAAATAAAATTTTGAATCTACAACACGGTTTAATTTGGATGAAAAGTTTGAAAGCTTCCACTGAAACCTATTTGACCTGATGACCATATATAATATATGATACACATATTATACTAGATAATTATGCATTATTTATAGTACACTATTATTAAAAAAGAAAAAGAAATAACCTCTCCATGGATGGCTGAGGGCTTTAAGTGTGAGCTCGGCTCTCTCTGTCTATGATTAAGAATGATCTGACTGACCTCAGGTCGGGATGGAGAATGCAGCAGTGCTGAATGAACACCTGCATGTTTCTGTATGTCTGACCCACAAACAGCAGGAGAGGACTGTACGTGTGTGTGTGTCCTCTGCCTTTCACCTTGACTAACGGAACCTACAGGGAGTTTGGGGATTTTCCAAAGAGAAGAAGAGTGCAGCTTCCCCCTCCCTCCTCTTTTCTTGCCGGCTTTCTCACTCCGTCTCTGCCCCTCTATCTTTCCTATAAGTTTGGATTAATTTTACTTCCCACAAAAGACTTTTACATCTCTGTTCTCTTTTCTGCAAATATTTGGAGGAAAAAACCAATAAGGTAGATTAAAGTGAGAGGGTGTGTGTGTGTGTGTGTGTGTGTGTGTAAAGAGGAGAATGCTGACCAAGCAAACAGAAAGAGGAATGCGTGATTTTTGAAAAGAGAAGGTCGTGTGTGTGTCTCTGTGTGTGTGTGTGTGTGTGTGTGTGTGTGTGTGTGTGTGCCCACCAATGCAATCACTCTGACAGTTCTTCTTACCCTGTGCAAACGAATGATACACAACCAAAGAGACACTTGCCTAATGCTGTAAAAGTCATACACACACACACACACACACACACACACAGTACGGGTGATTATTGATGTGCTGTCCTGATAGCTGATAAATCTCTAGTTTGACTTGCCAGTGTCATGGCTGCATTGAGTTGATACACACAGTGGTGTTTGAATACACATTACACTTCCTAAACCGCTAACTGCACTGGGACTAAACTCCAGCACAATACATTACTCACACTGTTTATAATAAATCATCAGAATGAAAGGTACGGCAATGAAATTGCCAGAGAGGGAGGTGTGTGTGTGTGTGTGTGTGTGTGTGCATGAACTGTGACATGACTAATGCTGTACCAAAGTTGCAGCAATGCAATGCTAATGCAGCAGCATTCTTAGGAATCCCCCCCCCTCTCTCTATTTATCTATCTCTCCACCCCTCTTCTCTTCTCATCCCTCACTCTGGCTGGTCACATGATCTAAGGTGATCCCTATCTTGGAACCTGCACCTCCTGCATCTAAATGAGTAAGATTACAATACTAAGGAATGGAGAGAGAGAGAGAGAGAGAGAGAGAGAGAGAGAGAGAGAGAGCGTGCACAAGTAAGAAGGAAAGATATAAAATGCACCCAGTTACTGTGTTTCAAGATGTTACTTGGCTGATAGTTTTACCCAGATGTATTATACCTGAAAAGTGCTGAGAAATAAGTCCGTCTCATTTGGGTTTTAAAAATGCAAGGTGCACATTTTTCATCTGGTGAATGATGTAACCACAAAAGCTCAGTGAGATTCAAATTCATGGTAAGACATCTTCTCAATGCACAATTTACAAGCCGTGGTTTCCGCCAGAATGTCCCTGAGGACTTCTGGTATTAGTGTTATCTGTGGTCAGCATTTATTGATCTTCAGTAACCATGATATCCTGCTAAGAGTTGTGCTGGGTGTCCTTTACATAACACCACACACACACACACACACACACACACACATACACAAACTCATTCACACCTATGGGATGGACGACAACACTACTCTACTTGAGTCCCCGAAATTATTTCATTTTGGAATGTCAAGGTCAAAGGTGGGCGGCACGGTGACCTAGTGGTTAGCACATCTGCCTCACAGAAAGAAGGTCCTGTTTTTGAGTCTCATGTATGGGCGTTTTGTTGTGAAGTTTGCAGGTTCTCCCCATGCGTGTATGGATTTTCTCTGGGTACACTGGTCTCCTCCCTCAGTCCAAAGACATGCACATTTGGCTAAATGACTGTTCCAAATAAAAGTGATTGAAGGTCAACGGTGAAGGTCAAAAACAAGGTTACAAGGTTTTCGAGAAAGTGTTTATAACTTTAAAATGTGTGCTTATAGACATACTATTACAATTACTACACTAATATAAAACCATACATTTTTGATTGGGCTTTCAATTGAGACAGTTACTTTGACCTTGAATGATGTTGCAAGGTCAAACCCCAGCCATCTTGTGAATTCTTCAAGGGTTTTTTTTGGTAGCTTGGTCACATTTATGTATTGCATATGAACACTTTGTTAGACGAGCACATGGGTAATTAAAACCAGTACCCGTGCATGGCCTCCTTACTACATTATCCATGCTGCATGGCTGTGGAACCTTGCACTCTATGAGTGTCCCTCTAGTTTGATCTGAATCTTACTGTAGAGAGTGGCTCATATACACAAAATGATATACTTTTACTGTTAAAATGATTCCAACCAGAATGCCAATCTCAAAAAGTCTGAGTGCTTGAGAAAGTTAGACTTTCCATGTGAGAAACATTATGACTTTGCCATGAACTGTATAATTATTTGTGTTATTTTGTTTCTGTATAATTGCTCATGTTGTCAACTTTACCAAAGCTTTACCAAATCAGGACTTTTAACCCTTTGCTTCCTTGTTTTTAATCTGTGCTTTGGTATTTCAATTTGACTTACAGATTCTTTATCTTAGTAAACTGTTTGTCATGCTTCATATTTTATTGATCTCTGTTTAGGCTTTATGAACGTCCATATCCAGAATGCCCTTACTAATACAGTTTTTATATATCTGCGTAGTGCATGTAACTTGTGAACTGTGAAGTATCAACTAAAATATTCTGTTTAATAAAATTCCAAATCTTCCAAAAATCTTCAGTGGTCAATAAGTAAAACTTGTGCACCGTGGGAAATGTGTATTAGAGTGATGACTCTGAATATGAATTATTACCCACAGTTCTCGGTCACGTTAAAGTTTTACAACAGTATAAGACTTTTGCAGTCATTTTAGAGTGGGGCAATCATTAGACCAGATGTTGAATTGTGGCAGAGCACAAGCACAGCTGCTATACATATTAATAATGATATTGATTGTATGCTGTTTTTACATATTGTGAGCTCCACCTTTTACACAACGTCCTCCATGGACTGCCAAGCATATAATTAATCTGGAAGTCATTTTCATTCTGGGATGAAATAGTGGCTAGTTACAATAATTATAAATTACAGGCTCATTTGCATGAATCATTTGGTATTTCTTTTTCATTTATAGGAAAGTCAAACCACTTGGCGGAACCATGGTGATTACATTTTGTGAACTTGCCAAATGTTTAATCAGTTGTTTTGGGTCTCTTTTTAGACCATGTATAATTCCTCCATTTTATTTATTATTCATCCATATTTTATTTCATTTATATCCATTGTTCTTGTTTGTATAACCTCTGTAAAAAATGGATGTCTGACTGGAGCCACCAAACTGTGGGGATGTTAAGTTTAATGAGACCCTTCAGCCCGTTTGGAGGTCATAGGGTTGGGCACTCATGTAACATGCGCCACAATGTCTTTGGCAGTCCACAGTCGCAGGTGTTGTGCTCACAAGCGCTGACAGATTTCATGTAGGATGTACTCCTACCCCAGCCAATACAGATGCGGATTAGCTGTACTCAGGCCTTATGACCTATCTGGTGGCCACTAAACTTGGGTTGTGGTCTATAGCGTTCTCCACTGTTCCTGCCATCTGTCCTCAACCCAAGATTCTGACAGCTGAAGAAGCCTTCGCAGTGTTGCAGCTGCTGCCCTTCTTGTTGGCCTTCTTGACTAGTTTAAGCGCTTGGAGGCAGTAGGGATACCAGAGACCACAGGTAGCATGACCGTGGGGGTGGACTTTAGCATGCTTGACATCAGTCTCATCATGACTTTGAAGACTATTTCAACAGCCTTGGTGTAAGTTCTGTGTGGCCAGGCAGTGGCAGTATATTCTGCGGTCGAGTAGTCCGAGGCGAGTGATGAAGTGAGTAGGGTAGTGCAGTTGGCACCTCACTCAGCTCTGATGAGCTTTCTGATGATGTTGACTCATTTGGAGGCCTTCTTTGCTGTATTATTGAGATGTGGCCTAAAGGTTAGGCTGCGGTCCAAAGTGACACCATGGTATATCAGCAAGGGGTCGAACCTAAGCTATTTTCCGATTAGCATGCAATATTTCCATAATGTAGATATCACATCGCTGGTCTGCTCACACTCTCAGGACTCACACTACACTTTTCATTAGCCCCTTCAGCACTCTCATTCACCTGACTTTTGTCTGAGACACAATATGACCACAGTATACCTATTCACAATTTCACATCATTAACTGTTCATTTGGACAATCTCTACTATTTTGTAAGTCTGATCGATTGACCTTTGCCTGTTTACTTTTTTGTTTTGACTTTATTTTCCTTATTAAAGCCTCTTAATCTGCACATTACATCCTCATCCCTCCCTCTACACACCTAGGTGGCAGTAGATGTTTTTCTTTCTTTCATTTTTTATTTTTTTTAGATATCGCACTCCTTTAATTTGCATACTTTCGTTGTTGGGTTAGACTGAGACCTTCTTCTCTCTGTCCTGAGTAAAGCTGGCTTGGCTTTAACACAATCTGGCCCAGATCTGTCAGGTTCTCCCTGAGCACATGGTTTCTGTGCTTGTATTTGAATATAATCAGTAAGTAATGAGTGTGTGCATTAAACTATGTGGGTCTATGTGTTGGTCTAGAGCAGGGGTGTCCAAAGTCCTTCTTCAGGGCCAAATGCAGCCAATGGACAGATGTTAACTGGCCCATGACTTCTCGCTTAGGTGTACTCACATTAGGCAAGGTTGCATTGTACTGTGCAAACGTGCTATTGCATCCTCTCACCACTCTCCTGCTTGCCTGTGCTCAGACTGTTCAGGGGTCGAGTACAATTATGAAGAAATGTACATCACTGTGTTAAAGAAAAGTGCCCTTGCACAATACAGTTCATGACTTTTTATATGTTGGCCTATTTGGAGAGGTTTGGAACGTGCCCTCTCCTGTCAGACAGATTTATCAATTATATATCCATCCATCCATCTATATATCCATCCTGTAAATTCATTTACTGAAGGGAAGTTAGTAAATAGTTATCATGGATACAGAGCAAAAACACAGAGTTAACATAAGGATGGATAACGATGGATAAAGAGCAGCAAACAGCCATACTTGAGAGCCGTTGCAAATGAATGTGCCTCAAATGTCGAGACAGCATTTAATAAATATATTTTAAGACATTAAGAAACCAGGGGGCGGCATGGTGGGGCAGTGGTTAGCACATCTGCCTCACAGCAAGAAAGATTTCCAGCCTCAGGGTGTTTCTGTTCTCCCTCATGTGTGGGTTTCCCCTGGGTTCTCTGGTTTCCTCCCACAATCCAAAAACATCCACAGTAGGCTAATTGGTTGTTTCGAATCGCCCCTAGGTGTGTGTGAATGGCTGTATGTGTGTTGGCCCTGCGATGGTCTGGTGAGCTGTTCACAGTGTACCCCGTCCTCACCCAGAGCCGGCTGAGATGGGCGCCAGCCTCCCCGCAACCCTAATTACGAATAAGCGGCTTAGAAAATGAATGAATGAATGAATGAAGTGAAACAAATCATTTGCAATGCAAAAATAGGAAATGTTTAGTGGGGTGAGAGGATAGAAGCAGATGCAACTTTTTCATAAAGCAAACTAGTGTAAAGCCATTCCAGAGGAGTGGGGGATGTTATGAGAGCAAAGGAGGAGCACATGAGGTTTTTATGGTCAGACATCGACAAACTTTTGACCATTTTGTGTGTGTGTGTGTGTGTGTGTGTGTGTGTCTTTTCATGTTGTAAATATTTAGTATATTACATAATTCATAAACAGTATTTATTTGGCCCTTGAGTATTCTGATGTGGTCTAATCTAGCCCCCTTTGCAAAAGTTTGGACACCACTGGTCTAGAGCTTTCATCTCACCTTTCCTTCTCTTTCTCTCTGTGAGTTTGTGGTCTATGAGGAGTTCTACTCAAAGCAAAGTTAATAAAATAGGTCAGGTCACAGGGACTGGGACTATTTTTATCAAAAGCAATTTCCAACAGCCTCTTACAGGTAACACCAGCCTGCAAGCACACACCACTGACACAGAGCTTCCCATTATCACATTATTCATATACATATATATATAGTATGTGCAGTTTATAGACTGTATATGGGTGAGACATATAGCTATATAAGTGGTGTGTTATACTGTTGGAGTGATTTTGCTCACATGTTTTGGATCAAGATGTAAGCATTACTGCAAATCAAAATGAAATTCTCCTATGTAACTGATTACTTTTTTAAATCATGAAATATTTAATGGGTGGGGTCTTTTCAAAGGTGACCCCACCCTGTCCGCAAGGCAAAAAGGCTCAATGACTGTTTTTTATAATAATAATAATAATAATAATAATAATAATAATAATAATAATATGGTTGTATGTGTGTTGCCCTGCAATGGCCTGGTGAGATGTCCAGGGTGTACCCCAGCCAGGGTTGGCTGAGATGGGTGCCAGCCTCCCCGCGACCCCAATTGGGATTAAGCAGAAAATGAATGAATGGATGAATAATAATAATAATAATAATAATAATAATAATAATAATAATACAGTTACATTGCACTTTTCTCAAACACAAGGACACTTTAAAAATGGTGAGGTGGAGGAGATTTCCTTGTGGTTTGTGGAAGGGAATTCCCTAATATTGGAGCTACAACACTGAAAGTGCTACCATCCATGAATGTTTGGGCTTCACTGATATTGTGAAGATACTGAGGGAACTGGTGTAAGGGTGTGCTGGTTCTTGTAAGTAAGCAGGAGCAAGGCACTGAGCAGGAGTTTCTACTTTCATAAAGACAGATTACATTGCATAGGAGTGATGGGAGCTTTACATTTAGTGTTAGTGAGTCTGGTGGCTGAATACTGAATGTATTGTAAATGTAGAAGTAATATAACTGGGTGGCCAAAAACAAGGACAATGCGGTAGTTTATGCATGATAAGCATTTCAGCATCCATCATTGAAAGTTACAAAGGCATGCATTATTTCAAAATAAGTTTTTATATATAAAATAGATGTAAATGTCCTGTTGTAGTCTTAAAGATGACTGGAAATCAGTTTAGCTCCTTAGGAGATTTTGGAGCCATAGGTTAGAGCACAGTCACACACCAAGTGGGTAAATATTGTCTAGAAGAAGGTTTAATCCTTCATAAAGAGTTCCAGAGACATGAGGAGTTGATCTTAATTCAATCATTCATTCATTTGCTTAACCGATTAATCCTACTGGGGTCACGGAGAGGCTGGAGCTTTTTTCACATGACTCTGGGCAAAGGTGGGGTACACCCTGAACAGCTTGTCAGTCCATTTCAGGGCCAATAAAAACATCCATCCCCACTCACACTCTGGGGACAATTTAGAACAGCCAGTTATCCTAATGTGCATGTCTTTGGACTGTGGGAGGAAAGCGGAGTACCTGGAGAACATGCAAACTCCACATGGAAACTCCCTTGCTGAACCCGGGACTCGAGACATGCTTAACACTATACCACCATGCTGCTATTGGTCCTAATGTGCACTAAAATTTTCTGGTGGGATGTGGTGGATCGGCACCTTATAGCACTTCATATTGCTTTCATTCATTCTTTGGAACGTAACAGGCACATCCTGTTAGTAGTTTCCATGACAACGCAAGCATAATAGTAGTTAGTAGTGTGATGTAGTGATGATGGTGATGTCACACAGAGTTCTACTATGACACTGTATGTACTATAACATACTGTGCTGTATGTTGATGATGTCACACAGAGTTTTATATTAACTATATAAGTGGGAAAACCATTCTCTTGAACTTGCTGACCAGACTACGTTGAACAAACTAGCTGCAAGATCCAAGATCATCACAAGCAATCTTCAGTCTTCGCCTCATATCTCCTACAGTCTGAAACAACGGGCTTACGACCGCCTCTCCCTACTAATTTATTTATTTATGTTACACTTACTGGCTCATTTACAATAAATTGCTAAAGCAGCTTTTTTGCCTGACCTGGTTTATTCCGAACATTTCGGAAGCTCACGTCAGTCCGTCACATCATACATTTATTCATTCATTTTCTAAGCCACTTAACCCAAATTAGGCACCCATCTCAGCTGACTCCGGGCAAAGGCAGGATACACCCTGAACAGCTCACTAGACCATCACAGGGTAACACACACTCAGCCATTCATACTCACACTTACCATCAATTTGGCACAGCCAATTAGCCTACTGTGCATGTTTTTTGTAATGTGGGAGGAAACCGGAGTACCCAGAGGGAACCCACGCAAACACAGGAGAACATAAAAACTCCACACAGAAATGCCCCGAGCCCGGGAATCGAACCCAGGACCTTCTTGCTGTGAAGTGAACGTGCTAACCACTGCGCCACTGTGCCGCCCACTTCATGTTGTTTTTCTCTCTGTAATTTGTTGGCTGTGAGTAAGTCATTTTGTTCCCCCCGACTCCTCTTCAGAGAAACTACCCAAATGCATTAACCCTGTAATTATAGTTTTAATTTATAACCTAATTATAATTTGGCCATTTAATAGAATTAGGTGTAACTCACTTTATTCCCTTCACTTTACTGCTGTAGAAAGTGAACTAAGAAAATGAAGAGAGAAAGTTGCAGACTATGCAGAAGAAAAAGTGCGAAAAAAGTGACAAGCTTCTTTGGCACAGAGTCAAGATGACCACCACCGTTATTAAAACACCAGACGAAGGAATATCTTTAGACAGAATGGAGGGCATCCCTTCAGGACTGATCCAGAGTGATGTGGGATTGCTTCCAAGGATTTCTGAAACTATTCTTGTGCTTTTATCATACAACTAGAACATTTTATGAATTGTATTTATTTATTTGTTTGTTTGTTTGTTTGTTTGTTTATTTATTTATTTATCATCAATCTGTATGCGTACAAACAGTGGAAGAGAGGAAGGTTGTGTATAAGGAGTCTGCAGTGAAAGCATGTCCACCATAAAAAAAAACATGAATTATTGATATGCTTTAACTTAAATAGGATCAAGGAAATGCCACACACACACACACACACACACACACACACACACACACACACACACACACACACACACACACACACACACA
>JAQMYF010000010.1:15838141-15856100 GCA_030014195.1 Neosilurus mollespiculum | reverse complement strand
ATTTCTCTGAACTCTTGGGTTGTCGTGAACTGCATATTTGATATCTCCCCAAAGTGTCTCAGTGATATTGAGGTTAGGAGACTGAGATGGCCACTCCAGAACCTTCAGTTTTTTCTTTCTATAGCCAGTGACATGTTGACTTGGTCTTGTGTATAGGATCATTGTCTTGTTGGAAAGTTCAGGTACATCCCGTGCGTTGCTTCCTGGCCACTGAGTGCAAATTTTCCTCCAGTATCTATAATACATATAATATGAATTAATATTTAATTCCATAAAGCAATCGTTCCCCTGGGAATGGAGGTTAACTCTACATTTAGCACTTGTGGAGCACTGGTACCTGCATCACATGTGAACATGTACATCTCGTCCCATATTCCCCGCTCCATGGGTGAGTGTGAATCACTGTAGAAATGCGTGGGAAGTTTAAGTGTGACACTTCTGTTTCTGAGACTTTAACGCATTCTCTCTGATCACCTGAAGGTTTCATATGTCTGTTAAGGAGGAAGAACAAGTCAGCTTTTGTACTTTATTTTGTTCTTTATTTTTGTACTTTATTGCTTCAGGCTATCACAATCTACAGCAAAGTTTATACCTCCCTTTGGACAATTGTACATTATTTTGGGGTTTTGCTGCTTGAGAGGTTGGCAGTTTGACATATTTGACATGACATATGGTGAAATGTTTGACATTGCTGTACTATATATAGAGCTGAAACCAACAGATATTCCTATATCTAAAACTATAATATTTTTCTCAAACATTTTTAAGTGTAGTTAGCCACCAAAGTGAAAACATATTACAGAGCATCACAACCAGCTGGGACCAGTGTGATAGCTCTGTTGCTAGGCAATGGTGTTCATCTTGCTCTCTTGCTATTGTTTTAGCTCATGTGACACTACAAGACACATTCATTGGACATGCAGGGGTGAGCACATAAAAAGCATGCACATTTTTTTCCTTTAGCCACCTGCTAGCTCGGCTAAACTAGGCTTTACTTTCCTATCTTTTTAACATCGTAACTTTCTGTTACTACAAACTACACTGGAAATCAACACCCCTCTTCTCGCTCAAGTCTCAATATTAACATCATAAACAGAAATTCAAGGATGATCCACATCTATGTTTAAAATAGCCACATTTTGAGGGTTATTTTTTAATACTTTCCCAAGAGGCACACAACATTTATCTCATTAAAGAAACACATTCAAAAAATAAACTTTAGTACCAAGAAAAAAGTTTTATAGGTACTCTGCCGCTAAGTGCTCATGAGTCAAAACAGTAAAAAGCACTTTATCGGACTCAAAAACAAATCACACTCCAAAGAAAGAAACGACACTTACACATTTTAGGGTATGCTAATTAAGTACATGCATTTAGCCTTGCACATGCAAAGCCTTAGCACTTTGGCTTGCATTCTGAAGTAAAGAGTTGTGTATAGAGCTCAGTGGTCTGAAATGAAAACATGAACTAACGTGGTGATGTTCCATAAAGGATAAAGGTAGCTTAAAGGTTTTTAACATAATACAATCATACCTTTTTCAACATAAGCCATTTATTCATTCATTTAGTCATTCATTTTCTAAGCCGCTTAATCCTAATTAGGGTTGCGGGGAGGCTGACGCCAACCTCAGCCGACTCTGGGCAAAGGCGGGGTACACTCTGAACAGCTCGCCAGGCCGTTGCAGGCCCAACACACATACAACCATTCACACTCTCTCTCACACCTAGGAGTGATTTGGAACAGACAATCAGCCTACTGTGCAAGTTTTTGGACTATGGGAGGAAACCGGAGTACCCGGAGGAGAACCACGCAAGAGGGAGGAGAACATGCAAAACTAAAAACATAAACACCCTGAGTCCCGGAATCGAACTTGGAACCTTCTCGCTGTGAGGCAAAAGTGTTAACCACTGTGCCACTGTGACACTCGACAGAAGCCAATTCACTAAAAAAAGGAGGGGGAAAAAAGAAAAATAAGAAATAATGTAATCCTGAAATCCCAGCATGAATGAACAGAGTTTGATGCAAGAATGTGAGTTCATGATGGGAGCAATGCAGACTCTAGTCCCTCTATACTGGTCCCAGCAGCCAGTATCTGTTACAAACTGAATAATTAGTCTGTCTTGCTTCAACAAGAAGACATTTCCCGACATTTACTGTGCGAAAGTGGCATTTACGTGCAGGGTTTTAGACACCTTTTGTCAGATCTGTGAAAAACTGTTTTACTACTGGGATTGTTAAATTGGGTCCAACATAGTCTAAGGAAGATAATATAACTACAAACAACAATAAATGGAATATGGGTTCATGGGACAAGGATGCCTGATACATTTAGGACATCCAGTCAATCATCCTTAGTAACTGCCTGGGTGTGGTTGCTGTAATTTAAATCAGCCTACTTTGTTTAGACAACACCAAGTTGCACTGGGCGACACAGTGGCGTAGAAGTTAGCATGTCCACCTCATAGCAAGAAAGTCCTGGATTTGATACTTGGCATTTCTGTATGGAGTTTGCATGTTATCCCCATGCTTGCGTGGGTACCCTCCAGGTACTCCGGTTTCCCCCTACAGTCCAAAGACATGCAAGCATAATAGTATGAGGTGGCTTGGCAAAAAAGTGAGTAAGAGTGGTGTTTTCTTTTTTGCGTTCAGAGCACACATTTGACTACAATACTTATTTGTTTCACCTAATGATGGCCTGTCCCAGATGCCCCCAAACTGAGAGAAGCCAACATTACTTCTAGACATAGTAAATATAAACTTCCCTTTTGCTTAGTGAAGCCTTAAATGTAATGTGTGGATGTAACTCTGTATTGCAGTGTTTGGCCAAGGTATGCAAAAGTAATCCTGAGCCCATGTGGTTATATCAGCTACAGATGAATAACGCTTCTTGATGCAGTGCCATCTGAGGGATTGGAGACCAGGGGTGTTCAGCTTAGGCTTGTTCCCTTGACCTTTATGCACCAAAATTCCTTCAGATATCTTGAATTGTTTAATATTATGTACCTTAGAGAGTGAAATATCTACAACCTTTTCTTTCTTTCTTGGAAAAACAGTAATTTTCATGCATTTGTTGACAAACTGGAGATTCTTGGTCCTTCTTTGCTTAAAGACTAAGCCCACTGCTTTTGTACTGAATCATAATTACAATCACCTGTTGATGTCACATGTTTCAAATCACATGATTATTTAATAGTTTTACCTCATAGCCCTAAATTGCCCACTGCCTCAACTTATTCTGAAATATTTTGCAGGCTCGAGCTGTCCGGGGTGTACTCTGCCCTTGCCCAGAGTCGGCTGAGATGGGCGCCAGCCTCCCCGCGACCCTAATTAGGAATAAGCGGTTCAGAAAATGACATGACATGACATTTTGCAGGCTTGAAACACAGGAATAGTTGTATATTAACAAATGAAGTTGTTCAGGTAAAACATGAATACCTTCTGTATGAAATGAAATACAAGTCAAAGTAAATTTAGAAATCACTGCTTTATTTTTTTATTATCAGTTTTCATACTATCCCAGAATGTTTGAGAGAATATAGCCGCAGCAGCATCCAGTGGAATTTATCTGACTACAACAGTTATTCCAATGATAACAAAGGTAGAATATATGGTGTGAGGTGGGGTGGGGTCAATCACTGTTGTTAATTGTAAAATATGCAAATGTAAATAATTTAACAATATGTACTGAATGTCAACAATGCAAAGTTTCCACTCTTTTTTCCTCCCTCTGCCTCACACTGGTTTGGTCTGCTGCCTGCGATCTCATGAACATTACCCCAGTAGGAGTGTTTGTGGCTCAGCTGTGACTGACCAACTAAGTAGCTCTTTTTGCTAATGTTACTTTAAAATATGGACGTGACAAACGTTTCTTTACTTCTACTCAGCAGAATAACACACATTTACATTTGTAAGCAGACTGCATCTTGTTTACTCCATTACCTCGCAGTTTTCTTCCTGACAGCAAAACATTAGAGATCTGCTTCTTCAGTTAAACTAAATCTGATTAAGATTTAGATCAGATAATAGCAGGTGCTTCTCACCTACAATTTTAGATAGCCTGCATGCTAAGCACACACCATCATAAACCACACATACACACATACACACACACACTCGTTGTCTATTAGAATGCAATACAAATTATGATGGGGAAAAACTTGTTTTTGTATTGTTTATATTTCTGTGTGATGCAAATTAAGTTAATGTTCTCATCTTTATCTGGGAGGGTTGCATTATTAGGTTTGCGTCCCACAGTAGAAACATGAGCTTTAGTCTCCATGCTACTCAAATTACCTGCAAAAACACTAACCATACTCTCTTTTTTCTTCCTTTGTCTCTTGTGCATTCCTAATATATATATATACACTACATTTTTTTTAAATTCAACACAAACAGACCAGTCTCTCTAACTGATGAGAGAAACACTGTGATAAGCTCCTCCATGCTGCTTTGCCAATTGTGGCTCTGAAATTGGCTCTAATGCAGCTACCATGTGAATCATGACATTAGTGTTTCTCTTGCAGTCGCCTCCTGTGCCCGAGGCCAGCATGATGACATTTAGACGTGATGTTGCCAGCACTGGCAGAAACACTAGTGCCACACACTCCTCATGGCTGGCAGGCACATTCTGCAGCTTACAGTGAGGAAGAGTTGGGGAATTAGGCTCAGAGCTGAAGCTGTGCATCCAGAACTCTGGGGGATCTGGATGGTTCTAGAGTTTTTATGGCAACCTGGACATAAGCTGGTGAAGTAAGACATCATGACTTGACTTGTTCAGTCAGGACCACTCTTGCTTGGAATAATAATAATTTATTAGAATATATGGAGTAACTTAATATTCATCTTTGGTGGAGTGCCTTAGTTTAAAGGGCTTCTTCTTGTTATGCTGGTTGGTACAGCGTATCGAGCAATAACTTTACCCCATACTAGCCTTTGCTCCCCATGAGCTTCGGTGATCCTTGGGTACATATGACACTCTTGCAAATTCACTGGTTGTCCTTCCCTGAGCCACCTTTAGTAGGTACTTACCACTGCATACCAACAACATTTCTCAAGACCTGCTGTAAATTAGATGAACACACCCAGTCGTATAGCCATCACAATGTGGTCTGTTTAAAAGTCACCAACACATCAACTTTGAGAACTGACTGTTTACTTTATGCCTAATGTATCCCACTGCCTGGCTGATGCCACTGTAAAGAGATTCATTTCATCTTCACTTCTCTTCAGCTTTCACCACATAGCAAGAAGGTCTGTGGTTCCTGGTATGCAGTGGAAAGTGCCCACCAATGGTGGCAGAAAGCTGTCAGAACACAGTGCATTGCAGAATGCTGCATATGGACCTGCCTAGCTGCAGACCAGTCAGGTGGTGTTAAAGTTATGGCTGATGGGTATATAATACAAATAAACATGCATAACAGGTATAAAATATGAGACACTTGGCTACATATAAATGTGTGTGATAATACGTCTAAACATGATTCATACAAGGGCAGTGGAGGCCCAGTGGTTAAGGTGCTGGCTCGCTGATCCAAAGATTGGGGGTTCAAGCCCCTGTATCACTTGATTTGTCACCGCTGCCCTCCCAGTACAGCTAACTGGGTCATCAAAGGCCAGCAAATTGTCACTCTCTGTGGTGAGAGGCATGTAAAAGAACCACGGTGTACTCTGCCCTCGCCCAGAGTCGGCTGAGATGGGCGCCAGCCTCCCCGCGACCATAATTAGGATTAAGCGGTTCAGGAAATGAATGAATGACTGATTCATACAAGCACAAGCAATGTTTGTAGACAATCACAACTAATCACATTAGTGGAGCTGATATGTTTGGGAAAAAAACATATACAGAGGTGGCAGCTGTGGTGGCGACGAGTGTTTTGGAGTTCAGCAACGAAAATGAATAACAGCATTGCTAAAAAGAACCTCCTTCATTCATTGCACAGTTTTGTTTTGCATGGTGGGTTAAGTGATCGTCAGCAGACAGCTAGGAGCAGGCAGGCTACTGTGGCTTGATTGTCCTAATGTTTACACTTTATTTAGTGTAAATACACAAAGAAAGATTAAGATAGTATAGTCAGAATATCAACTTACATCGTGACCATTGATTTATGTAACTTTGAAAATTCTCTTAAATAATTCAGACAGCAGTACAGTTTGATAAATTAGGAGTAGAAAAATAATAAATCCAAATGGTTATAGTTTTTTCCAAGATCAGCCCAGTGTAGCAGATTATAAGACATTCTTTTGTATTGTGCGACAATTTTCAGTTCCTTCCTGTGCTGTGTACACAGATGGAAGAAAAACCCATAACCGTGTTTTCCTCTTCTCCTGGGTTTTATTGCTATAGTAAATGCAGTTTAAATAAAAAGAATACAATTATATGTGGGTGGCTCAGTGACAGCGAGTAGCTTCAGGGTCCTTCAGGGTTTCATCCTGAGCTTGGTTTATTGTATCTGTGAAGGTTCTCATGTTCATTTGAATATTTCCACCTCATGCTGACTATTCATGGGATACGCTTCAGATCTACTGCAGGTATGCAAAGTATAATCTGTTACTGACAACAAATGAACAAATGAACGATTCTGAATGGTCCATAAGTATTTGGACATTGTCACAATTTTTGAAACGTTGTCTCTGTACACAAACACAATGGATTTCATATTAAGCAGTTAAGACGTGAAACAAAAGTCAAATTCACCTTAATTCAAGGGGGGTTTTTCAAAAAATTTGCATTAACTGTTCTGGAATTTATTATTATTTTTTGCAAAGTTGCTACATTTTTACGGGTTCAAAAGTAATTAGACAAACTAAGATGATTATAAATATAAGCATTATTTTTAATACTTGGATGTAAATCCTTTCATCACCAAATGCTGAGATGCTTTGCCAGGCATTTACTCTGCGTGCTTTCAATCGCTGCTTGTTATTGGGGTTTTCTGCTTTCAATGTTGTCTTCAGTAAGTGAAAACTCAGTTTAGTTGACTGACTCTGCTGTTTAATAACATTCAATTTCTTTGCCTTAAGAAGCTCTTGGTTGCTTTTGGGTCATTATACATTTGTACTGTGCAACAGTGTCTTTTGTGTTTTGCAGCATTTGACTGAATCTGAGCAGAAAGTATAGCGCTTTAAGTTTTTCATCCTAAATTTTTCAATCAGGAGTCAAATCATCAATAAACACCAGTGACTCATCCCTAGTAGCCATACATGTCGATGTCCAACATGTTTTAGAGATGTATATGGTTTGATCACAAGTCCTTCCTTCCTATATCCATACTTTTCTCTTCCTATCATTCTAGAACAAGTTAAGCTTGTTTCAACTGTTCCAAGATTTTTATTACAGAACTGTGCTTTTTAACAAAGTCAGATGTATCCTTGCTGTTGTTAGAATTACCAGTGGTTTACACCTTGAAATAAACTTTGACACTCATAAGTCTGCCTCTTTGAGTGTTCTTGACTTAGCTGGATGTTGGTAATTTAAATTAGTTTTTTTCCCTGAAGGAAATAATTGTACCATCATCTACCTTGGTTGCCTTCTGTGTATGTCTTCTTTTTAAAAATGCACCAAATTGTTGTTTTGGCTAACCTTAAACTTTCTGCTCCCCCTTTGATCAGTGTCTTTATTTTTACTGTTTAATGAGGGCCATCTTTACTTGCATTGACACGTCTTTGGAAACCATACTGAGGGTCCAATGAACAGCTGCCAAATGCAAATGTAACACTTGTGATCAACTTCATACCTTTTATTTGCCTAATTTGTCATAAAATAATACAGAAACAGGTCATAACTGGCAATGAACTTGCTTATCAGTCAACTGTCCAATTGGTTTAATCAATACCTTTGTTAAATGCATGAACTTACAGCTAAAAGTGTACACTTCAATCACATCATGACTGCCTCATCTCATTTTAGATTTGTTGTGGTGGTGTACAGAAATAAAATGGCAGTAAATAAATACATTAATTTAAATACATGTGACACTGTCCAAAATTGACCTTGCTGTAAATTATCCATCATTTTTTTTAAACACACACACACACACACACACACACACACACACACACACACACACACAAAACAATCAAAATATGACATATTGGTCACAAGTTTGACATCACTATATTTTACATTGATAATTATTCACAAATAAGCGAAATGCTTAGCAAGCTTTCATTGAGCTGAATTCATGGACATTATACTGGAACATTTGTAATGCATGATAGACTATAGTTTTCATCAGAGAAATCTATGCTTGAAATGAACTGACGAATCAGACTGCTGGGTCCTATTTTAGAGGACACTCTGAATGACGTACACAATATTGACGTACAGTAAGTGCTTACATGAGCTGCATTCTTTATTGTTAAAGACAGAATGTGACCAGGTTGTACTGTCCATCTAAAGAGATTACACTCAGCCTCAGACTGTGTGTGTGTGTGTGTGTGTGTGTGTGTGTATGTGTGTGTGTACTTCCTTTTGTTTAGTTTTCCATCTTTCTACTCCTTCTCTTCTTGTCAAACCTGCTACAATCAAGTAAAACCTCTTTTTGTCTCCTTATTTCTCTCTCTTTCTTGTTCTCTTTTTACTTTGAGGAAGTAGACCTTTGTTTATTGTATAATAATTTGAACTTTATTATGGGCTGTAATACCCTAATGGCACGTTGCAATTTCTGTGAGCTTCATAATCTTTTGTTTTTAATGTATTTACATGAGAATGTGATGTGACCACCCACACACAACAGACGTTAAGTGCATCATAAATCTTAAGAGATATATTATGCAGTGGCTGTCATTTATAAAGGGTGTGTGTGTGTATGTGTGTGTGTGTGTGTGTGTGTGTGAGTAAAAAGTTAAAATCACTCAAACATCTCAGAATGAATGAAGCTTGAATGCCGGCATGGAGAGGTGGGGGTGGGGGGGGTACAGCAATACAGGGGAAGTGAGGGCCTGAATAATGTGAGTAACAGTGTACGGGCTGATGAGGAAAGGACCTGCTCCATTTTAATCAGAGAGCCTTCAGAGTGTGTATCGCACAACTCCAAATTCATGCTGAGAGACACAATCAACAACATCACTGAGACCATACACACACACACACACACACACACACACACACACATACACACACAAACAAATTCTTATGTCAGTGATCTTCAGAAAGTCCATAAGCAGTATGTGTCTATTTGTGTGATTAGCAACTTAAGCCTTACAAAAAATAGCCATCATTTTTGTATATCCCGGATTATTATGCTATATCTGAAATATGCATATAGTATATTTAGAATAGTACATGTGAATAGCATGATCTGATTCGTTTGCTATCTTGGGATAATTAACAATCATGCGCCTTGGGCTTAGGGGGATGATGTTAAATAAAATAATTCGCTCAACATTCCGTGTCAGGGACTATTCAGTGACACCCACCTTCCCTTCAGTGAATAATTTCTTTTGCATAGAGCACACAGTGACAGGGCAGCACAGTAGCGTGGGGCGTGAGGGCATTTCTGTGCGAAATTTGCATGTTCTATCTGTGCATGAGTTTCCTCTGGGTATTCGGTTTCCTCCCACATTCCAAAAACATGCACAATAGGCTAATTGGCAGTTCCAAATTGCCCCTAGGTGTGGATGTGAGTGTGAATGGTTGTGTGTATGTTGGCTCTGCAGTAGTCTGCCGAGCTGTTCAGGGTGAACCCTAGTAGGAGTAGATGGTCCAGCAAATGGGTGAGTGGTTACATGGCAACAGAAGAAAAAAAAACACAGTAACCCTGGGTGCATCCAAGAAATGTGTTCATTAATATCCCCTATTATGGTGCATCAAGTTTGATTACGCTCTGTTAAGCTCTACTACGCTGTATTGTACTGCAATTCCCACGTATTATCCTGATCGGCCTTGACAGTCAAACATTTTGTCACTATCATCACTATCAACACCAAGTCCCCTCAAGATCATCACGATACCACCAATTTACCGTAGTTCCTATGTTTGGTATATACTATGAGAAACACAAGGAAAGTGGAATAAAGTGAGATTTTTATGGTTTATTTATCCATTTTAAAGCGTGGCATGATGACACCGTCTGCTCCAAGTGACTGACAAAATGTGTCTGTCCACTATTTGGTATCAAGAATTATCCACTCTGTCCAATCAGATTGTGCCGTTCCAGTGTAGTATATACTAATGGATATTTATCGACCTCCTAAAGTCAAAATAAAGTTTGAACGGCAGACAAAATCTCACAGTTTGCCAGTCAGTGAAATCTGAAATCCTAGAAAATGCTGTCCTCAAAAAACACTCAAAAATATCTATACATTATGGCCTTTACATAAAAAAATAAATAAATAATATAAAATAAATAAATAAAACTATGGACGGGACTTAAATTTTGAATTTGTTTAAAAAAGATGCCAGAATGGAACATGGATGGCCATTTTCTGCCTTTAAAAATAATCAATAACCGATAGAGGACATATGTTGAGTCTCAGGTTCGGTAAATATCGCCTATATTGCCTCGATGTCACTTTCATGACTTGCCAAATAATTGCTATATACACAACTTTTTTGGGGCAGACACCTAATAATGGAATGTTTCACATCATAGGATTTAACCATCTATCAACTTATGCTAGCATTATTTTATACAAAGCAGTTAATATAAATTAAAAATAAACAAGTGTGATGTAGAATCAAAATGATCACAAATAGAGTCACTATAAAATATCTAATAAATACTGTCAGATGTTACCAGTACCATAATTATCCCAGAAATGGTTCAGGGTTTGGGAGCCTCTCACTCGCTTACTCATTTGCTGAACCACTTAATCCTACAGGTGTTGCGGGGAGGCTGGAGAAGGTGGGGTACAATCTAAATAGCTCACCAGACCATTGCAGGGCAACACAAAAATTCACACCCAAACTCACACCTAGGGGCAATTTGGAACAGCCAGTTATTCTAATGTGCATGTCTTTGGACTGTGGGAGGAAACCAGAGGACACTGAGTAAACCCACACAAGCACGGGGAGAACATGAAAACTCCACACTGAGACCCCCAAATGTGGGAATCCAACCCAGGACCTTCTTGCGGTTGAGGTGGATGTGCTAATTATTACGCCACTGTGCCGCCTTTAGGAGTCATAAATACCATAAATGCCTATTACAGTTAAAATCATCTTCCAGATCAAATAATATTCCGTTGCTTATCTAATTTTACCATTAAAGTACATACAAGAAAGAGTTATTGTGAAAAATGCAGCTCATTAAGTGAAAATGCAGCAGGCGTGATTAGTTTTTAATTAGTGCAGAACAAACTTCTCTACTTCCCTACACAGAGTAACCGGGATCTTTTTCCCCTTCTTATCTCCATTCTGATAAACATTCTTTAATACAAATAATTAAGTAAAGCTTTATGTCAAACATAATGCCCTTTATATGAGACAAGAGATGAAGAATAGTAGGGCATAACCTTACTTTCATAAATGGTCCGATTTATTTTATAACATGAAGCCTTCTGCACCTCAGTGCAGGCATAGTGATAACACTAATCTTGTGCAGGAAGAAAGAGGGAGTTGGGGGGAGCTGTGAGAGTGACAGAGAGTGAAAGAGCAGAGCAGAGTGTGAGGGAAGCTTTGTAGGAAGTAATTAGCATAATGCTTAATCTTAACAGATCTATGGGAATTAGAGTGTATCTGCCAATGCAGGGAAAAAGTGCTGATCCACTGGAAGTGAAGAAAGCGAGGAATAGCAGCAGAGATGGAAAAGGCACTAGATGGATGGAACTCAAGGGGAAAGACAGACAGGAATGTGTAGGGAAAAGGTACATGGTGTGATTATAATACCATCACATTTTAGAGTCAGAATAATACTCAAATGCTCAAATGAAGCGAGCAATTAAAGGAAGCTGAAATCCTCACCCTGATGAAAACTAGAGGAAGTCACTTTAGCTCAAGTGTCTAGACTTCTGAGAGCTGAGAGAGAAATAACGTTGATATAGTCCCACTCAGGGCTGTGTAAATTACAGCCTCCATACACTCGGCAAGCCCAAATCTGTTACTGGTGCATTACAGTGGGTGTCAGGCCGAGCTTGTTAACTGGCAGCCAGTCTGAATGAATCACTTGAGAACAAGGATTGATACTGCAAACCAGCCTCCAGGGAGCGTTTAATAACTGTATAACTCAGTGAAGATGCGCCACACTATTTCCATTACTCTCTCTCTCAAACACACACACACACACACACACACACACACACAGAGATATACACATATGCATGAAAGCGAGCTAGGAAACAGTAAATGTCTTAATTATAATCAATAAGGTGAATACAGTGAGTGCCGATGAAGCCCTGCATGTCAGGACTTGGGTATACTACGTTCAAATTTTGGCCAATCACACAGAGAGCTACTTAATATCTGTGAAAGCAGCCAAACACTAATTGGAAAATTAGATTTTAAAACAGAAAAAGTGATGAATCAAAAATGCTGATAAATGGTACTGGATGTCAAAATCACAATAAGAAGATCACATTTGGTTTGTTCAGACACCAATGAATATGAATCAATGATTCAATGAAAACATAATTTGTTTGCACAAGAGCAGAAGTGGGATTTTTGAATCCCAGTTTTTGAACTGTCCAGAAGACAGTTAATATTTAATATTTAATAGGTATATGATAAGAAAGAAAGAAAGAAAGAAAGAACAAAAGAAAGAAAGAAAGAAAGAACAAACAAACAAACAAACAAACAAAAGCAAGCAAGCAAGAAAGAAAGACCAAAAGCAAGAAAGCAAGAAAGAAAGAACAAACAAAAGCAAGAAAGAAAGAAAGAATGAATGAATAAACAAACAAAAGCAAGAGAGAAAGAGAGAAAGAATGAACAAAATCAAGAAAAAAAGAAAGTAAGAATGTACGAACGGAAGAAAGAACTAACGAAAGAAAGAAAGAATGAACAAAAGCAAGAAAGAAAGAAAAAAGAAAGAAAGAAAACAACCTCTTAATTGTTTCTAAAATCATCTCATGGAAAAGATCTTCATTGAATTCTTATGAAGTTTTTGAGTCTCCGCTGGTTTGCATCATCTACAGTGTGTTGTCTTTTCACTGAGTCCCTTAAAAGAAAAAATTTACAAAATGAAAAAATTGAATCCTGCAGGCTTAACTGTCCTTTATAATCGCAGCTGCAGTCATATACAACCTTACTTTATATTCTCATACCCAACAATATTATTATAGCTGTCTGTAAATGCAAACTCCACACAAACGGCCAAGCCCGAGACTTGAACCCAGGACATTCTTGCTGTGAGGCGGACTTGCTAACCACTACGCCATGGTGCTGCCTTATTTATAGATTCTGAGAAATTAACAATAGAATTAAAGTGTTACTGTTAGGACATGTATAGATCCGTTACACCTGCAAGGTGTTAAAAAGATGATTTTAAAAGGAATGGTTTTAAAAAGGAGTGGGAACACCTCCCCCAGTATAAGAGATATGCCTGGAGGACTGTATCATAGTCACTTTCATGTAGTAGCTTATGAGCAGCACCGTGGTGGAGCGGCACTGTTACCTCAGAGCAAGAAGGTTTTGGATTGACCACTGACCTGTTACTGTGTATGTCAAGTTTGTATTTTTTTTTCTGGGTGCTCCAGTTTACTCCCACAGTCCAAAAACATGCAGATTATGGGCCAGATCTTCTAAGATCCCAATCTGCGTGTACTAATTTGCATGCACAATCTAGAATTTTGCGTGTGGGGTGGAACCGCAGTTTACAGGTGGTTTACTAAAGAGTGATTGAGCTCCCTCAAATCCCCCAAAGCAGCCGCCACCACTGCAGAGCCTCGAAAGGGTCCAGAGGACATTGATCTGGAGTTGCAGCCCTTCAGACAATTGCACGGGAGATGCGTGTGGCGTCATCGTTGGCACGGGCGGTCAGGCGCGACAGTCTAATATATTTTGTGAATGAAACAATGTGTGTTTTATGATTTTGCAGGACTTAACCTAATTCGACGTTAATGAGACTGAACATTTTGTTTGATAAAATGTTTATATGAATTTAGAAAGTGATTTCAGTCATCTGAAATGCCAACAGCTCCAAAATGGCAAGGCTGGATAGGCGATATGTTCTAATGACTGTTTCCTCATTTACTCCAAAAAAGTTCACACGAGGGTGAAAAATGCGTTCTCTGCGTCTTCTTTCATCTCCTTCTCGCCACAATAACCGCAGCATAGTGTGCGCAACTACGCATACAAACCGTTTGCACCTCCCTTTGAGACGTGTTAAATAGACGCAGTTTGTTTTGGCAAAATTGCTTTCAGGTTTGGTAAATCACATCGTGTGCTAAAATAATATATGTACGTTTTCTCCTCCCACCAGACGCACAATTGCGTGTGAATGTTCCATATTCATTGCAGAATACGTACTAACTGGATGCAGACATGCTATTTTGCACCTTTGCAAGATGCAATCCTTAGTATGCACTGTTAGTAAATCAGTTTGTACATTTTTTTGCTTGTGGAATAAATTTGCACATGTTTTTATACACGCAAACCTTTAGTAGATCCGGCCCTATGTCAACTAGCTAAGTAAAAAATTGCACATAGATGTAAATGTGAGCGTGAATGGTTGTTAGCATTGTGATAGAATGGCGACCTGTTCAGTGTTGCATGGTAGGCTAAAGTTAGCAAAATAGCTAAGCTATGTAGAAGATTATATCTATTTACAGGGATATTTTGCTGAGGGTGAATATATGTTGATAAAGGTCTGGTATCAGAAAAGAAAATCCTATTAAACCTGTTTTGACCTGGCTGAATTGGATCACATATCCAGAAATCTGAATTGAATCACATTAGAATCATCAAATAGAAATGTATTCAATTGTTTAAGTTTGTTCAGCTTTCCAGAATCCAGCTAACTGTCTAAACAAACACTGAGTAAAAAACTGAGTGGGAAATTGTGGCTTGAGGTATATACATATAGGGGGTGCCAGACTCTCTCAGGAGCTTATTTTCTCCTACCTTCTCTTATTGTATCCTATTACAGTATACACCTAATAAAGCAAAAACACCCTGGATGATTCAAGCTCTTCCTCAATATAAACACTACAGGAATCAGAATACAGAGAGGACACATGAAAAAGCCTTTATGCTTTAAACAAATTATTTGTTTTCTTGGATGAAATACACTGATAGCAGTGAAATAATGTACGACAGTAATGATGTGGGAGCCTACATACCTTTACATTAAGCACAGGCAGGGGTTTGATTTCTTTCTTTCTTTAAACTGCATAAGCATTGAAATAGTGTTGTCCTCAAATGCCATGACACTACAAGAAAACCTATATGCACAATGTGGGTTTCAGATCAACGAGTGTGTTACCAGCAGAACCGTTCTATATCTGTACTTCTAGTGTTTTCTTGAATTTTTTTGTTGTTTTGATCATAAATTGCAAGTCTTATAGAGTAGGAAGGATAATTTAATGTTTAGCATGAATTGAATGGCTCACAGCTTTTCTTATCTCTAACACGCTTCACTGCTACAAATGAGACATCTTAAAATGTATCACTGAATCTTGGTTGGAAGTGTATCAGCGTCTATTCAGTTTTGGTTAAGGCAGGCTCAGTACAATAAAGTAAAGTTCAGTAAAAAAAAAAAAAAAAGGAAATCACACTCTGTGGTCAGAAATCCAGCCAACGGTCAATAGCAAAAAACATGCCAAAAACAGCAAGAGGGATTTAATAGATTACAAAATGTGACGTTTAAACTAAGCAAACTAACATGATGTAAGACAGCTCAGAAATGCAATCTAGGAGATGGCAAACTTCAATTCAAATCGATTCAATCTTATTAGTATAGAGCTCCTGACAATAGACATAGCTACAATGCAGCTTTGTAGAAATTGATTTAGATCCCTAAAGGGCAAGCCAGAGGCGAGTCAAGGAAAACCTCTGAGATAACATGAGGAAGCAACATTAAGAACTACTAGATTCAGAAATGGATATTCATCTTCTGGAAATGACAGTGGAAATTATTCACACACACACACACACACACACACACACACACACACACACACACACACAAACACACACTGTATATACATACATATATTTCCCTTTACATGTGAGGGCAGCCATGGCTTTGGGACCAAAAGGTTGCTGGTTCGATTCCTAAACCATCAGAAAAACTGTGGGGGAGTAAGCTGCACCTTCCCTTCTTTCACCTTCATGGCTGAAGTGCCCTTGAGCAAAGCACCTAACCCCCAACTGCTCTCTGGGCACCACAGTGTAGCAGCCCATTGCTCCAAGTGTGCGTGTGTGTGTGTGTGTGTGTGTGTGTGTGCTCACTTTGTCTGGGTTAAATGCAGAAGCTTAATTTGTGGGATTAATACAGTACATCAAAATCAATTCTATATATTTACTAGAGTGACCCAAAAAACCTCCAACATTTCAATGGTAAATTTTAAAAAATGGTAAAAGATAATCAAATTAGTATTTGCACACATGAAATAATAATTTTAATATCACTAACCCTTTTATATTTACCTTTGAAATGTGGGAGGATGCTTTGGTTCACCTATTTTTTGGAGATCACCATCTATATATGTGCTCCATAATTTCAACAAGAACCTGTTTTGTTTGCAGTGTTCTTAACCTGAGCTGCCACTTGCCATTATTTTTGTAGGTCGCGTGATGTCATCCTAAGGTTGTTGTTAAATGACATTCGAAGGAGTTGAGGATCATCCTAGTCAGTGGAGAGTCACTGGAATGTGATCAAGAGGAAGATGGATGGTCACAAGCCATCAAACAAAGCTGAGCTGATTGAATTTTTCACTCCAGGATTGACCCAAGAGTCACCCAAGAGCAACACGAAGGACTGGTGGAGAACATGCCACGACACATGAAGGCTGTAATTAAAAATTCAAGCTTATTCCACCAAATATTAATTTCTGAACTCAACTAAAGTTCAAGCATTAGTACTTTGATGTTTTAAATTGAAATGGTTCGGCAAATGAATGAATGAATTTAGTGGCTGTATGTGACAATGAGTTTTTACAGAACTGGGGTATATAAGCTGCAGGTAAATAAGAAAGTCAATATGGTACAGGTGAGAGTTCAATAGTGCTGGAGGTGTATTAGTAATCTGGTGATGGAGTAGTTTGATATAGAGCTGTAAAATCCAAACTAGAAATACAGATCTACCCTTGTGCAGTTAAAGTATACATAAAGCAGCAAGGATGTGGCAAAAAAAAAAAAAAAATGGCAGTACTGTCTGAAGTCAGGTGGAAAATTGTGTGTTGCAGGCTGCAATAAAGCTAGTGTATTGCTGCCGACCTGATATTCTGGGTATACTGAGAAGGACACCAGTAGTGTTACAGGTCGGCGGTCAAAACGCAGGTCAATTCAGTTGTGGTCTGTGGCAGAGGAGACAAGAGTCGTTTTTTTTAACAGCCCTATAGCAGATTACAGACGCTCTACACGCATCACAGAACGCCCTCCAATCCTTGCTTACAGCTGTGTGTGTGTGTGTGTGTGTGTGTGTGTGTGTGTGTGTGTAAACTCCAGCTGTTGCAATTAAAGTGTCCCAATGCTGGGATAACGCAGATCCCATCTGTTGTTCTGTCACTCAGAAGAATAGCATGACACGAGAATGTCTGGTTTAAATAAAGTTCATTTGGGCTTTTTTGTCACACTGAGGAAAAAAGCTAGTTGGGAAAAGTAATATATAGAGATTTAGGCACTGCCTAAAAGCAGAGCTCCAATAAATGAACTTCTGTTGATACAAAGTTTCAATGTGAATTCGTTTTGATGACACCAACGATGACATAATGTCATGTAACCATGACGTTATGACCGCCCCCTGGATAAGCTAACTTTCGTAAGCACATTATATGCTCTAGAAACATCATGAGCTTCCTCAATGTAATTGGGTTAAAAACCTTTCTATATAAATGAGTAATATATTGCATTACATATATATA
>JAQMYF010000010.1:15826600-15837380 GCA_030014195.1 Neosilurus mollespiculum | reverse complement strand
GTTGGCAAAGATTGGTGGTAAAAAAAAAATGAGTGGCCAGAACCCCACTGAACACCTTTTGGATGAATAAGGACAGTGTGCCAGGCCTCCTTACTCAACATCAGTACCTGGCCTCACTAATAGCCTTGTGACTGAATGAGCAAATCCCCATAATCACACTTCAAAATCTAGTCGAAAATGCTGATCAGAAGAGTGAAGGCTGTTATTACAGTGACCAGCTCAATGCTATGGTTGTGGTGGTGAAGTGTCCGTATATTTTTGGGCATATCCTGGGCTGCTATACATCAACAAAAACAAATACACCTTAGCTTTGCCATCGAATCCTAGCTGTACGATCTTGTATGTCTCTTGTGTGTGTCAGTACATCCTTCACCGTAACAGTTCAACTTGAATAAACTTCCTAAGTCAAATTTATGTGGAAAAAATGAAAAGGGATGGAGGAAGAACATTATTGTCCTTTTCTGAACCCATCTGTTCATCCTAACCGCTATATTCCATTTTTTAAAACCGCAGGCATTAGCTGTTCAGTAGGAAGTGTTTAAATTTTTGATTTCTTCCTTTATTTTTAATTAAAGTGAATCTAAAAGCATTATATAAAAGCTTAATTTCAGCACCAGCTTAGTGAGAATAGGCTTTTCAGGCAGTGATTAAAGAGAAACAGGATAAAAATGCAGATGAGTGGTTGTCAACGGATGAATGTCAGAAATAGATGGACTGCCCGCTGAGAGGAAGAGTGGGTGGACAGAGACGGCAGTATGTATAACTGGCCACAAGCAGCGAGAACATGATGACCTCTATACATCTGTTATTAAATGTCAGCTAGAGAAAAAGAAAAAAAGCTTTGGGATCATGCCAAGAAGATGAAAAGACCCTCAGAAGTAATTTGGCACTAGCTATAGAATGTAGGTTCATGCTAGGTCAGAGTTGGTAAACATAAGCCTGGGGGTTAGTACATGAGTTCTTTGGATGATAATTGTCCTGACATAACTGAATTAGCAGGATAAAGAAGACCTAATTTTGGCAGAAGCTATTGAGGAAGAGAAGAGAGGATCACAGGATCAACAGGAAAAAAGTGTGGAGTGATTGAGAGCAGGAAGAGTCATCGGTGGCTCAAGTCAAAGCCTTCGACATGAGCATTTAAGCTGAGAGCTGGGTTTCTGGGACATAGCTCGCCAACCAATCAGATGTCAGAACATTAACAATAGCACTGTTATTCTATCGCTATAGAAAAGATTGAGATTAGCTGACTGCGATCCAAAAGAGCAAGAGGGAGACCGAAAAGAGAAACAGGCCAGAGACTCTAGAATAGAGCAATATTTCAGTGGTTCACACTCCAATGAAGATGGAGAGGCTTACTCTGAACAAAGCTGTTCATAGATACAGGCAGTTCCCAGCGACTCTTCTTTCAGCTGAATCAAGCAGTTTGAGTGCAAACAATCAGAAACCTGACTTCCTCTCAGTAATCATTCATCAAAGGAATGAGCTAAGGTTTTACTAAAATGTGGTCAACTCATGATTCAGTTCGGGTTGGGAGAAGACATTGCGTTCAGTTTAACAAGTGCTAGAATGTAGTTCGGTCTTATATCTGTAGCTAAGGGATGAATTTACAGCTAACTGAGCTGACACGTTTATCTTTAATGCCCTGAAAGGATGTAGCCCCAGCGGCAGTAGTTCAGAAAATATGCCAGACAGACATGACAAATATTTAAAGCCAACAGACACTGTTTAACAAGTACAAGAATAAATGTCAGCTTGTTTTGTCTCCGGTGTTTTAAAAGTGTAGACTGTAGCAGGAAGGGAAATGCAATGGGATATCAATCTACCAGCATCATTTTTCTTCTTTTTTATCACTTGGAAACCTACTCAACTTTATTTCTATGGTGCATTTTTTGTAAGGAAATAAGCTCTAATTGTCTTACAATACTACAATCAATAATATCCCAAAAAACTATATGAGTTGTGCTAACAACAGCAACAACAACAAATATGCCACTCTGTGTAGGTTTTGTATGCAAATCAGTTTTCATAAAACTAAAGTCAGTCAGACTTCAGGCAAGAAACGGGCTATACCCTTAACAGGTCGCCAGTCTACACAGCCACAAACAACCATTCACACTTACACCCTTGGACAATTTAGAGTAGCTATTTAACCTAACATGCATGTCTTTGGACTGTGGGAAGGAACCGAAGTAGCTGAAGAAAACCTACGCAAGAAAATGCCATTTCATAATATGCCAATATAGAACAAGCATACCAAGTTTGAATGCCCCAGCTTCAGCAGGCGGCAAGTAAATGTCCGGAAACCTAACACACAGTCTTGCGTCTGTGACCTTGAAAGTAGGTCAAGGTCACTTACACACAAACTCATCCTAACACTCATAATAGGGAGCCAGTATACCAAGTTTGAAAGTCCCAGCTTCAGTACGTGGCCAGTAAATGTCTGGAAACTAAAGTTTGACGGACGGATGGACAGACCGACTGATGGAAAAAACCCATTCCTATAGCTCTCGAGCCACTTTGTGGGCAGGAACTAAAAATATTTTAGAATTATACCAGAATTATTGGTGGGTGGCACGGTGCCTTAGTGGTTAGCACATCCGCCTCACAATGTGACTGTGGCCACTGTATGTAATGCACAGACAAAGATGACAATCAAAGAAGTCCGTAGTGGATACTATTGATAACTATGTTATTAATAAAAGTTAATATACAAGCTGTTTGGTCTTCTCCATTAAGCTTACGTCCATATTCGTGGCTTTTTGTATATTCATCCTCACTGATTTGGCAAACCAATTAATCGTACTAGGATCACACAGAAACACCCTTGTCAAGCCCAGGACTCAACCCCAGGACCTTCATGCCTTGAGGCGGATGTGCTAACCACTGTGCCACCATGCCTCCCTATGTGTAGATGTGAAAATCTTTTTCTCTGCATGTGCATAAATTTTAGCCTCGAGAGCAGACTCTATAACATATCAGACTGATTTAGGAGGTCTTTTTTTAATCTCCATTGACTGGTTCTTTATGTTGGTCCTGTGCCCTGGGGTTCTGTAATAAAATGCATATAATAGTCATGTCTGCTTATGAGTCATGGTTTCTCTATGCACTATCTTTTAAGTTATGTCTACACTGCAGTAAATCAAATGCATGCATGACAAAGGGGCTGATGTATCAAACAGCATGGGACCAGGATCAATTTCTCACCGTTGTATCCGAAAGAATGAGATGTCGTTAAAGGCACTAAAAGTCTCATTGTTACCTTTAAAGCTTTTTCTTAATCTGCCACACTCAGTGATGTGCTAATTTCAATGGAAATGAGTAGAGGAAGTTCATTTCCTGAAGATATGTCTTATATTGTTGGATATTCATATGCTATAGAATATTCCCTACAGACAGAAGAGAAGAGGGCATATTAAAATTGTTTTGGGATGCAGCTGTGCTCTCTGGACCCTCCAAGATGGAGGACGGCGGCGTCAGTTTTCATGTAATTCTGGATGGATTTCTGAGTGGAGGTCAGGGAGACAGTCAAAACCACCAGTCTTACTTTGTAAATAAAGTGTGAAGACTGTATTTATGACTTCTCCTTGGCTTTATAAGGCTGATAAGCCATATTGAGTTGGCTGGAGAAGTTATTTCATTGGAGGTCAGAGAACTCATCAAAACGAGGAGAGGCTTTCAGCTGGTGTCATAACAAGGTCTCAGGCATGTGCTACCTGACCACCTATCAAAACACATTGAACCGAACAAGCAAGAGATGTGATGAAAAACAGTGACAAGGCAAATAAGAGAGGTCAGGCCTTCATCTTAAAGCATCTGTTCCCTATGTCTCTGATATGTGTAGTCGTGTTTGACCAATCTTGCATAAGCAGAAAAATGTCAAGAATGCTTACGCTCATTCTGACCAGTTGGTGCCATTGCTGTCATAACTTATTGGTTGATTTATTTATTTGTCAACTGAATGTTGAATGATGCCATGTGAAGTATCGGATCAGCCTGAGGTACTCAAAGGCCCCTTCACACCTCCTGGCAACATACTGTCTGTCTGGTCTGAGGTAGACAGTTACATGTACATGTGTGAGGGGGTCACATCTATCACAATTACGCATTGTGTACTTCTGAGGTCATCATTACTTCATACCACTAGTACATCATTATGTACATCACAGTGAAGAACCACCTACTCAACTTACATCCATCAGGTAAGCAGACGTACATATTTATTCACTGGTGAATGCCTTGTGAGGAACAATATGCCTTGTGAGGACAGCCCCAGTCTGTTTCTGAAGCTTTCTGAAATCACTACATTTCCCAGCAACCCTTTCAACACCCCAGTCACATGATGGTCACATGCTCAGCACACCTGGCTCCCATTCCACTGATTGACTGCTCTATATAAGGCAGGAATGTCCAGCCTTATCCGCATAGGGCCAGTGTGGGTGAGGGTTTTCACTTCAACCAAGCAGTAGCCACACCTTCCACCTGTTTCAATCACTGATCTCGAAAGAAAGACTAGATTGCACATTAGGATTTAATTTTTTTAGTATTTCAGCCATCTTGGTGAGACCAATTTACTCTTGAAAGTTATACTCAAATAGCATAAAAAGATGGGGAAATGGAAATAATTACACCCAAGATCCAAGATGTATTGTACATTTCATTTTAAAACCCTGGTTTAAAATATCAGAAACATTATTGATAAAGTTACAAGAATTTGAGGTATTCTGACTGTCAGCAGTAAAATTTCACGGTTTTCGAGCTGTGCTGGTTCCATATTGAGATCTTAAAGCAAGGTGGTCTT
Source organism: Neosilurus mollespiculum (assembly GCA_030014195.1). NCBI lineage: Eukaryota > Metazoa > Chordata > Actinopteri > Siluriformes > Plotosidae > Neosilurus > Neosilurus mollespiculum. The sequence goes on along the minus strand of JAQMYF010000010.1, from coordinate 15,832,582 downwards.
ACCAAGATGGCTGCCACATAGCTTAAAAATTTAAACACTAATGTGCAGTCTAGTCTTTTTTGTGATCAGTGAAACAGGTGACTGAAACATTATTGCTCTCTTTAAGTGGATATTGAAATAGATTATCCACTTCATTTAATTCACTACTGACCTCAATCAATTCACCATATTCTGATTTTGCGGCTTAGATTTATTCATTTCAGTTCACAGATTATTATTGTATCATTAAAATAAATGTAGCTTGTGTAAAAATGAAATTGTTTATTGCTGTAATAGTACTGATATAGTAATATTGAGCGAGAAGCATTGTTAAACAGAACGTCACATTTCCTTTATCTCTCCGAGTGTGTGACCTTCATGGAAATATATTAGCAGAGCCAGTGTGTGACATGCACCCCTGCAGAGTTTTCCCCTCTGGCTACACTGGCGTTGAATTAAGCGGATACAATCTGACTGTGGATACAGTGTGTGTGTGCGTGTGTGTGTGTGTGTGTGTGTGTGTGTGTGTGTATTAATGACAAGTTGGCATATGGCTTCACTTTAAACAAGATAGGGATGACACAGCAAGCTCGCTGACACCCACCCCCACAACACACATGGCTTACATAATACATATCAACTACTGTCTGATGAGAGGCACATCAAGAGCTTTTAGTGTAGGAGTGATGTGTGTGTGTGTGTGTGTGTGTTTGTGTGTGTGTGTGTGTGTGTGTGTGTGTGTGTGTGTGTGTTCATTTTGTGCCAGTGCTGCACCTAACAGGATTAAACAAGCCTCTGATTCAGAATCTAAAGACCAGAAACAGAGCTGAGGGATAACTGAGTGTAAGACAGTACATCCAAATGCAGTACACATAGATTAGTAAGAAATATCTAATGAGAAATCGAAAGAAGAACTTGGGAGTTATGGGGTGGGGTGGGGTCAAGAAGAGTTGCTAAAGGACAGGCGGAGTTGCAGACAGAATTAGTTTGTAATGTGTTCGAGCCTCTCGATCACACAAAACTTTAATTGGAAATTTTATGTCCCATTTGTCTTTATCAGAGCTGTGAGAGTGGAGCAGCCCAGCTGAGGAATAGGCACCTCTGGGGAAACTAGCACGGAATGTCACTAGTTTTCACATATCTCTTTCAGAAACACACAAACATGTACAATTATACATACACTGCCCTGCCATAATGGCTGGAACCTGGATTTAATGAGCAAATAGGAAAGAGTTATGTCTGGATAATTACCGCAGTGATTAATATGTTTCGATTGGCAATGTTATTAAACCCTAACTAATGCAGCGAGTACCTTTTCAATTCTTAAACAACCATGTTGGAAGACGTATCCTGTAGTTGTGGGTAAAAAAAATAAATAAATAAACACACTGGCTTTTCAGATAGGTCAAATTAGTGGCCTACATCAAGCAAATAAACAACTCAGGAAATTACTCTGATTCATAAAATTGGCTTAAGAACTGTCCAATGCATGATTAATACCTGGAAGGATAGCTTTGAACCATCAACGTCACACAGGAAATGTGGTCAAAAAAAAAAATCTTGACTGACCATAATTAGAGATTATGTAAACACATGGTGAAGTTCAATCGTTAACAAAACGGACAGTAGAAGTCATGGCTATGCTTATTAATGATAGTAAGAGCATTTCTATACACACAATGGGACAAGAACTCACAGGATTGGGACTAAACAACTGTCTGGCCATAAGAAAGCTACTTGTTAGTGAGAATAATCTGAATGAATGGCTTTAGTTTGATAGAGAACATAAAGATCAAAGTCTGAAGCAATAGAAAATGTTCATGTGATCTGAAATTGGGTGCATACCAGAGTGATGAGTGTGTCAGGATAAGAATGAAAGCACATGATGTGATGTATCCATCATGCATAGTGAAAACGGTACAAACCTTTGGAGGCAGTGTTAAGATCTGGGGTTGCTTCAGTTGGTCGGGTCGAGGCTCAGCCACATTGTGTGGCAATAAAATGAAGTCAACTGATGACCTGAATGTACTGAATGACCAGGTTATGCACCTTTTTTTCTGATAGCACAGATATAAAATTAGGGCATAAAAGAGAAAGAGTAGTTCACGGAGCACATAAGATTATTTTCGTACATGGCACTAGAGTCCTGACCTTAACCCTACTGAAAGTTTTTGAGACATGCTGGAGATGACTTTATGCACTGGTTCAACACTCCCATCCTCAACACAAGATCTTATAAAAATAAATAAAAAAACAACCATTATACAAATGTGAAAGACGGTCCTACAGAATATTAATGTGCACAACTTTTTATTGGCGAGAGCTCTTAGTGCACTTTCTATGGGATTCAGAGACAGGAAATAATCTTAAATATATGCGCTTAGCCCTTGAAAACACACACACACACACACACACACACACACACACACACACACACACACACACACAAACGCATACAGACACACATGAACCCACCTTTGCTGACGCAGCTGCTCTTTTGGCCACAGTTGATAATATGAATATGCATAACTCTTTGATTTCAAGGATGTACAAGCATCTGGTAACAAATGTGTATTTTTATAGTTTATTTATTTATTTATTTTTATGTTTCTTACATAACACATAAACCTTTAAGCTTATATCTGTAATTTTGTGATTAGTTTAAATCAGTACTCCAGTGTGTTTCATCTTAATCTCTATGTATAAGCAGGGTAGCTTATGTGTGATAACCACAGACCTGCTGTACTGTGGGAAAAATATAAACTCAAAATCTGTGCAACACCTGAGTAGTCTAAGTCTGAGTAGCCTTTTCTGAGCACTAGTGAGTTTAAAATATGTGTAATAAATATGAACTTGAAACTATGAGTGGAAAATGTTCTAAGATGCACAAAAACATAAGTGAAGGTCACACAAAAATGGATACTCAAGCAGTAATACAGTAAAAACTATAGGGCACTCATAAAGTGCAAGGTACCTCCACCATGCAGCATGGATAATGTAGCAAATAGTTCCTATATGGGTACTGTTTGTAATTACCCATGTGCTTTTCTTAAAATATGTTCTGTAGTATGTTGACGTGACCGTATTAGTAAAACAACTCTTTCTTTTGAAGGATTTTCAAGATTGCTGTGGTTTGACCTTTCAAGGTCACTTAAAGGCAAATGTAATCGTCTCATTTAAAAGTCCATTTATGGTTTCTTATCAGTGTTCCATAGTAATGGCCCGTCTATCTGCACTCATTATTAAGTTATAAGCGCTCAGAATCCTGTGACCTTGGATTTTCACCCTTTAAGGTCACTTACGGTCAAAGGTAATTGTCTTATTAAAAAGTCCATATATGATTTCTTTTAGTGTTCCATAATAACTGCATATCTGTCGGCACTCGTTTTGAAGGTATAGGTGATGTAACCTATATTTTGACCTTTCAAGGTTACTGAAGGCCAAAGAGTTTATGTCATCTGTAATATAGGGTTTCCTATTTGCCCCTCATTGCATTTATGGGTCTATGTCACTTTCTGAGATTTAAGTAATTTCAATCTTAACGTGCGGAATGTCTGTCTCCAAAACATTGTGACCTTGCTCTGACCTTCACTTTTTACTTTAACATTCCAAAACCAAATCATATCCTGGGACCCTGGTAGGGTAGTGTCCCCACCAGGTTTGGTGAAAATCCTTGCATAGTTGCGGTCAGGATTTTGTTCACAGTAAAACAACTGGTGATAACATTAGCTTTGTCAGAACTTGCACCACTTTTGTGTTGGGAATAAATACAGCAAAAATATTTTTTTAATGATTAATTTGGCTCTTCATAAGGGGAAGTATAAACAATTGTGACATTGCTATTCTGACCACGATGGAAGTGCAAATATTCTTTCTTATAAAAAATAAATGTGTCATGTTATACAGGTATACAGACACCTTTTACTTTAAATATTTATTTACTCACCAAGTGTTCAATGGTTAGTTACTGCCACAGAAAATGTTCTTAGATGTTCATTAGAAGTACATGCAGTATTGCTTGGTAGATAGGGATTATTGTTGAAAACCGCTTGAGTCTATGTGTGTTTTATAGGTGATTTTAAGCTGTAATTGCACAAACGCTAAACTAAGTTACACAAATAGTTGGCAAATTAAAGAAATCAGTGGCTTCATCATACTAAGAGGACATTATGCCAGTGTGATCCTCTTATTCTTTTTCAAGGCTCACTGAAAATCAATGCAAAGTTTATCTGACTGATCACCTTTATTCATCATGAAACATTTCTATCCTGATTGGAGTGGTCTCTTCCAGGATGACCACGATTGAGAGTTCATGGAATGATCAAATGAGGACAAAAATGATGTAAATCGCACACTGTGGTCTTCATAGTGACTAGATTTCAACTCGGTTGTCGATGTGTGAAAGATTTTGGAGTGATGTGTTCAAAAGTGCTCACCATCGACATCATCATAACACCAGTTGAGAGAAGATCTTATGGTACGTCAAAAAGACAGTCATTGGTCCAGTACACTTCCTGAGATTTGTATAAAAAAACAACAACAACACATTTTTCACCACACATATTGCATTATACAGTTGGTAGGGAGGGACCAGTGAACCGAATGACAATTTTAGAGTTGGAAGCAGTTTTGCAGACACAAATACACAAGAGCATCAATTAACTCAGAGATTTGTCTGGATCAGCAACTGCATCATTGATGATTTCTGTACACTCATTTAAAATGTTTAATTAAAAATCAGAAACAGAAATCAGCAGATTATTTGGGTATTTGATGATGCAAGTGCCCAAGGACCAGGTGTGATCATGAAATACACATGCCTCAATACTCAGTAGGTGTTTTAAGAACTACACAGAATTTTTGTTTTTTTTCCTGGTGTACATGAAAGTGCAAACTGAACGTTCAAATGTGTCGATTAAGTTCATGCTGGTGGTTGGAGGAATCCTCATGCATGAAGAATACGATGAGATGGTTGTTGGCTTAGTGCCCAGCTGAAGGGAACAACTGCACAGGGCAATCTGGAGTGGAGGAGAGAAAAATATGTTAGTGCAAGGTAATGTTGCTCTACAGCTTGTACAGAGTCTGTCTTTTCTCCTTTGGCAAGCAGCCCTCTTGTTCCCCCCTGGATAAGCTGCCAGCAAGAGAGGCTTGAGGAACTGGGTGTTGTCCAGTCGGCAGAAGATGCATTTTTTCCTTTTTAAGGAAAGGTGTACATTTTTAGGGCTCCAGATTCATAATGGAAAGTTGGTGGAAGAACTGATGGAGATACTCTCTCTGAAGGTATTGATGAATGGATAGGCACCACTGTCTGTACAACAATAGACTGTGATCAAAAACATTAAGTTCATGAGAAGTAGTTTATGGCATAGGGTATACATCTTCAGATGTTTTCTTATAATGAGGACCTTCAGAATCCTGATAAAAGTAATTATTGCACATTACTTTTTACACATGACGGCTATAATGACAGCCCAGATGTATGACTTGCCAGTCTTATATTTTAATTATCTAGCTTATATTTTTGTTAAATTTTAAATCCCAACCACAGTAAATGGACCCTTATCTGATAAGCAAGCTAAGAGGTTTCCTAGACTCTGGGTTGCTTTCTTTAGTTTAAAGGTGTCCACTCACCTACCTGGAATATTTAATAATCATGAAATACTGTGCTATCTCTTGGACATAAAATGGAATCAGACACAATGTCTTCCTGATGCAGTTTTCTCACTCCTGTATGTGAGTGTCAATAACTCTCTGCACCAGACGTGGTGATCTGGAGAATGTTAACATAGCATGTAAGCCATCTGGAGGTGAGAGTGCAGAACATTCATCAAAACAAGATGGCGAACATCAACACAGACATGAACAAAGTAAGAAGTAAAAAAATCAATAAGTTTTAAGTAAATTCACACATGCTGGAAGTCTTCTCTGTGTGTGTGTGTGTGTGTGTGTGTGTGTGTGTGTGTGTGTGTGAAAGAGAGAGAGAGAGAGAGAGAGAGAGAGAGA
>JAQMYF010000010.1:15788840-15799622 GCA_030014195.1 Neosilurus mollespiculum | reverse complement strand
GTGTGTGTGTGTGTGTGTGTGTGTGTGTGTGTGTGTGTGTGTGTGTGTGTGTGTGTGTGTGTGTGTGTGTGTGGCCCCCCAATGGTCTGGTGAGCTTTTCAATGTGTACCAGATGGGCTCCATGGATAGGCTCCAGCCTCCTCATGAGCCTAATAATGGGATAAAGTTTGACCTTAGTTAAAGGTCAAAATAATAATAATAATAATAATAATAATAATAATAATAATAATAATAATAATAACCCTTCTAGTGATGGTGTCATGATAAGAACACTCAGGAGGGAAAAACTCACCTAAACCTCTCTTTATAGAATGAAAATGAATTACAGAAATTATACTACTAATGACGTGAATAGGACTGGGACTTGGGAAGGCCAATCATCCAGCAGGTGTTCCTTGGGTGAGTAGCAAGGACCCAGTTGTTATCCTGTGATTGCTTCCACACAAAAAAGTCTAGTCAATTTGACTAAAGCAGAGAAAAAGCAGCTTTATTCTGCGCTGCAACTATTTACGTAAAGTGCTACATCTCTGAGCTAATGGTTGGGGCTGTGGTGAAGTCAAATTAATATTAAATATTAAAAAATGTATATCCTCAAGCTAGTGTTGAAATAAAAAAATAAATAAATAAAATAATAATAATAATACTAATAATAATAATAATAATAATAATAATAATGGTAATAATAATAGGACTTACATCACAACTCACTGCTTCACCTAGAAATGTATTAGTATGCAAATTAGCCTTTGAATGAACCAACCCCTACATGCAACAAATTCTTCATTTCATTCTCCTTCACTTGCTGCATGTGCATGGGTTTATTTTGAAAAATAAATATATTAATTAATGAATAAACATCTTGAAGTAAAACAGTTAATGTGTAGTTTTCTTGTTGTTCTTGATGCCTGTATGAAGATGCTCACAATCTCGTTGTGACAGTAAATATTGAATTGAATTGGTGAGTGCGATACAGGTCAACAATTTGCTACAAGTCATTGTTTTCAGCTTTGATTTAAATTTCAACTTAACATCCCTCTTATTCTGGGGTTGTTCAAGGTACAAGGCAATGAACTGCCATAGCAGCAGTCACATTGTGAAATGTTCATTCTAAATTTCGAACACTGTCAGATTTTTGTCTCATCTTTGGTTGCGAGACTGTCAGATGGGTCATCTTTAAACTTATCTCACAGTGCAATGTTGGACTACTGTTTTGGAGCCACAATCAAAAAGAGCACCACACTTCTTTCCAATTAATCATATTTCATCTGGGACACCTCAAAATCACACAGTGTATACTGCATTTTGGAAACAAAGGAAGAGTATAATCATGGCAATGCCACTGTGCACAACACAAGGTCTATGAAGATGTGATTTGCCAAGGTTAATGTGGATGATCACAGGGGGCTTGGAGGGAACACCCCTGTGATGAACAGAATTGCAGACTACACGCCTGCCCTCCTCTCCTGACATCAGAGCCTAACCTTACTGATACTCTTGTGGCTAAATGAGCACAAATCCCCATAGACACACTTGGAACGCCCTTCCAGAAGAGTGGAATAAATCTTTAATAGAGTGTTCAAAACTACATATAGTCCATGTGTATATTCTAATGCCTTAAGTTTGCAACTTATTTTTTATGTTATCTTGCAGCATGTTATTTAACATATTATATTTTATTCATATGAATGACAATTTTATCCAAAGTAACTTATAATGGGACAGGTTTACTCAAGAGCCCAATGCTGGCAGATTGGCAATGTTTCTAAAAATTGGTATAAAATTACCTTTTTTAAACACTTGAGATAATGCTTACCAATCATTTTGAAAATGAGCGTCTATCTTGCATTCCCTAATGCAGTAATTTCCATTAAAATGTACAAAAAAATGTGCCAGAAATCTGGATTTTTATTTTAATTTCATTTTAAACTACATAGAAATACAAGAACAACAATTAAAGCAAAAGATAAAAGATTTTGGAAAAAAATATAGATTGCTCAGACAGGTTTCAGCAGGTTTCACCTTGACAACCAGCGATGCATAACAGCCAATCAGCATCAACCCAGAGACATACGGACATGGGACACCTATCCAAAAAGAAGTCGATGGGTTATACTTGTGTACAGTCGACGTATAGGAGCCATATTTCATGATTATGGTGCTCCGCTCACGTGGGCCGTAGCTCCACGATTATTTTTACACATCTGGTATGGCAGATGGTTTGCACTGAAAATGCTAATGCTGTGCTTACCAGGTAACTCATAATTTACAGTGATTTTACCGGCCGTAAAGGTGTGCAAGCCTGGATCCACTAAAACTTGAATAACACAAAGCCATTGCAAGAACGGTACTGTAATTTTTGCAGTGTTGTACATTGTAGCATTCTACATAGTGAAATACCAAGAAGAGTGTTATTGTCGAATCTACTACAGAGTGTTATTGTCAGGACATCATTTGAAACGTCACTGCGACATTGTGCCACCACTTTCCGGAGGTGCTGTGACAGCATCATCACTTTATATTGCCTGGATGTCACATTTAACGTCCCCACTAAAACAAAGTCATTAATATTATGACAAAAAATTTCATGCAGACAACATAGAAAAGATGTTGTAAAAGACCATAGAATAGATATTGTGTTGTAATGTATTGATGATGTAAGAGCAAAATAATCAATGGTATATTTTATGTTATGTTGCAGTGATTTTGTTGCTATGTCACAAATAAAACATTAAAATCAAGCAGTCATCAGAGTCATTTGAATGACATTCTCTGGTAACCACTCAAAGAATGCTTTGAGAGAATGATGGTCTTTCCATCTGCAATGGCCTGGCTTGCTGTCCAGGATGTGCCCCGCCCTCTCCCAGAGTCAGCTGAGATGGGCACAAGCTTATTAGAAATAAACGGTTCAGAAAATAAATAAATAAATGAATGAATGTTCTTTCGATTCCAGCTGTATGTAGAACTGTTGGCAATGCACAGTGGTGGCTCATAGTGGCCATGTATCTTATTGAGGCCCCCCCCCCTTCCCCGCCAATTTGTTTTTCTCACTGTCATCAGTCTGTATTTTGTCTAATATAGTTTCCAACAGATCTCGCCGCAAAGCATTCCTCATTTTCTGTATCAGGCTTCTTGAAAACTGGATTACAAAAAATGTGAAGTCCCTCCAGTCTGTGGAAGACCTTGCTAATACATGAAGATTGTACATGTGTGTGCTGATAAAACTTGCAGTGATCTAATCATCTGACGGGAGAAAACCTGAGAAGAAAATTAAAGCTTGGAGGAAAGGAGTAAACTAATGTTTCACCAGCCTGAGTAGAATTAAGGGAAACTGCACAGAGGGCGAAAGAGTAAATGAGAAGGCAACAGCGCTGCAATACATCCCAGTCCAGGGACAGCTGAGCTTATGACTGCAATCAATAAGCTGTTATTACATTTAGAACTTATAATGATCCATCACATCACAGTTTCCATAACTTCACTCATTAGGTTACCTGAAATCACATGACCCACCTGATAACCAGAACTTTGGCTGTAAGGAATTCTGGGTAATGTGGATGAGTTTTCTTCAGATCTTTACCCACACATTGCTTATAAAAGTTCATATGTACGGTACGTACTAACCTCTCTCACAGTCCAAAGACATGCACTTTAGGCTAACTGGCTGTTCCAAATTGCCCTAAGGTGTGGATGTGAGTGTGAATGGCCCTGTGAAGGTCTGACGAGCAGTTCAGTGTGTACCCCACCTTTGCCCAATGTCGGCTGAGATAGGCTCCAGCCTTCATACTCTAATAGGAATAAGCAGATGAGTGAGTGAGTCAGTGAAAAGTACAGTATTAGCTCAATTTTAATTTGATGGCAGCATTACATCTTTAAAAAAAAAGCTGGGACAGGGGCAACAGCAGGCTGGAAAAGTAAGTGGTATTAGAAAGAAACAGTTGGAGGAACATTTTGCAACTAATTTATATCTATCTAATAATCTGCAACAAACTGTGTTACAACTACAAACTGTGGAACAATTTAAGAATAATCTTCCTCCCAGTAAAATTGCAAAGATTTTGAATATCTCATCATCGACAGTACAATGGTATCATCAAAACATACAAAGAATCTGGGGGCATCTCTGTGTATAAGGAGCAAGGCTAAAAATCAATATTGAATGCCCATAATCTTCGGGTTAGGGTTAGGGTTAGGACAATTCTTTCATGGAAATCACTGCGTGGGCTCAGGAACACTTCCAGATTGCATTCTGTTTGTGTTTAAATTTCACACAGTGTCCCAACGATTTCAGAATTGGGGCTGGATTTGCATCAATATCGTCTTGTGAAACCTGAATAGTGATATGTTCCATATTATCACTTAATGTATCATCTTATACATAGTAGTGAATGCAGGAAATCCTATTTACACTCTTTTCCTCTGTCTCTAGTAAACATGAGAATTGTAGAGCAGTGAAAACATTCTCCCTGGTATTAATGTTCATGCATTTCTAATGGAGATAAATGGGATCAGGCAGCAGAGCAGGACAGAGCATGTGAAAGGCAATATAGAAAAGGACAGGAGCTAAGGAACAAGGATGAAAGATGGATGGAATTAGGTAGCATTGTTGAATGGTGGAAAGAAAAAAAAACACAGTGACCCAGAGAAGAGAAATACCAGCATAAATAAATAATGAAGAAAAGAGTAATGATAGATCTGTACAGTCATGCATGTCACACATACTGTACCATGTACACACATTATGAATGAATACTAAGCTACTTTATATTCTAATATAAAAAGCATTGCCCACAACAAACAATTCAAAAACATGACTAAAATTTGCAGTCTTTTTTCTTTTCTTTTTTTCTTTTCTTTTCTTTTCTTTTTTTGAAACGCACAATTTCTGTTAACTTTCTTGATTCTAGTAATGGGCAGCATGGTGGTGTAGTGGTTAGCACATCCTCCTCACAGCAAAAAAGTCCCAGGCTCAGGCGTTTCTGTGCATGTTCTTTCAAGCTTGCGTGAGTTTCCCCTGGGAATTCTCGTTTCCTCTTACAGTCCAAAGAAATACACATTACGCTATTTGGCTGTTCTAAATTGCCCCTAGGTGTGAGCGTGAATGGTTGTGTCTGTGCTGCCCAGCAATGGCCTGGAAAACTATTCAGTTTGCACCCTGTCTTTGTCCAGTGTTGGCTGAGATAGGCTCCAGCCTCACCACAACCCTAGAAGAATTAAGCAGTTTAGCAAATGATTGTGTAAGTGAGTAAGGGATGCAATAAGAGTTCTGGTTTATGATCACACATAGGCTGTAGGTAACTTGGTTATGTTTATTATATGTAAACTAACAAAGCACAAATGTCAGAATTCTTAAAATAAGGAAATCCGGTTCCCCTGATATGGCACACTGTCAGAGTTTTTTACCGACCACGATAGAATAACTGGTAGTGTTTTCACTTTTGTTTGTTTGAGCTTTTTTATTTATGTTTGTTTGTTTATTTACTGATTCATTTATTTATCCTTTTTTGTGTGGCTGTGCACACCTGTATCTCAAGAACTGCTTGATAGATCACCATCAAATTATATAAAAAGCAACTTGGGACCAAAGGCTGAAATGACTCTATGTTCAGCAAAATGGCTGCCAAAAGCTTGTACTGGCTAAGTAGTACCTGGTGTGATCCCCTCAATGGGAGCCTCTATTGTAGTTTCTAAATATGTCCAGTTTTAGTGAGCGAAGCAAGATAAAATATCTAAAATAAGGATTTTCTTACAGAAAAAAAAACTGCCTGATCAGATTTCTTCTTCTTTTTTTTTTTTTACGAGGGGATAAAATTAATGTTTTAGAAATAAGACAGTCATACTTTATGGAAATCTATTTCCTGCAGAACACCTATGGGTAATTTAGAATAGGCAGTTGACCTTATCCACATGTCCTTGGACTGTGGAAGAAAACTTATGGAGCACTAAGGGGAAACCGACAAAGGCAGGACTGTTTCATTATATTTTAAGATAGTGCTTTTAATTCTTATTAAAGGTCATATAAATTAGTAATACTGTATATTTTCTGAGTTTCACACACAACAGGAAAAACTGATATCAGTCACAAAGTTATATTTAATTGATTAAGAAAATCACCAAGCACATTAAATTAAGTTTGAAAATAATGGAAAAATAAGCAATAACCTCAGATGTGGGATGCTGGAAACCTATACAGTACACTGAAGGCATTGAACCCACACGCAGTTGTGAGAAAGACAGCCTCTTTCAACAACAGCTTTCAGCTTTTTCAGTTCAGCTTTGATTTTCAGGGTTCTACAGGATTCATGACATTAGTATTTATCCTTTCGGAGGCTATCACATGGCTAAATCCATAGACTGAATATCAGGCCAGTTATCCAATGTGAAGTGAACAGAAATCTAGTAATTCTGCTGACTGGCTGCTGTATAATTTTTAATGCCGTCAATGTCCCTTTATTCATCTAAACTGTTTGTCCATCCACAGTGTCTAATTCAAATACAGTAGTCAGTTTTACCTATCTTTACCTAAGACACCAGCTTTCATTTCAGCAGCACAGTCTCTCTAATCATTAAACTACTGACTTATTGGAACTTTTCAAACATTAGCACAGCATGTATTGTAATGTGAATATTTCTGGACATAAAAACTCATACAAAGTGCCCTTTCTATTAAATACAGGAGAATTGTGGGATTGTAAGCTAGCGAACTTTATTTATGAATATAATTGAATATGAACCATGCCCCAGCTGCCACTGGTTATGGTGTATAGTCTAAGTCCACAATTCAGTACTACACAGTCAACAGAGTGTTTTCTTTTTTTTCTTAACATATGTGAAACTGCTTAAAAATACAATAGCATACACTGCTATGTGCCAGACAATAAATACTGTACTCTGATACAGCACATTCATTGAATATTTCATCAGCTTTTTGTTCCCAATAAGGTTCTAATTTTGTGATCAACAGGGATTTTCTCCAGCTTGAGCATGTGCAAGAGAGTCGTAAGGCACCTACTTATAAAATTCATCCTAATGTTATTGCTAGTGTATGTATTCTCTGAGGAATAAATAGTGTTAGTGCAAATTTCGATATCTGCATGGCTGGAGGCCATTATTACTAAAAGAAAATGAAAGGCTGCTAGCTTATGAAGCTACATAGCTAGCACTATTCTCCTATTTTTAATGGAAATAGATAAGAGTTAGTGTATGGGTCGAGAAAAATTTGAATAAAAAGTTGCCTGACAGAAAATAGGGTGGCACAGCAGCATAGTGGTTAGCACGGTCCTGGGTTCATGTGTCAAGATCGGTGATGGTGTTACTGCTGGTTTTTGGCTGGAGTTTGCATGTTCTCCCCTCCGGGTACTCTGGTTTCCTCCCCCAGACATGCACATTAGGCTAACTGGCGGTTCCAAATTGGCCCCAAGCATGAGTGTGAATGATTGCCCTGCTGGGATTGGCGAGCTGTTCAGCATGCACCCTGCCTTCATCCAGAGTTGGCTGAAAGAGACTCCAGCCACTTTGCAAACCTAGTAGGGTTAAACAGTTCAGCAAAAGAATGACACTGAATTCTGCACTAAACTTCGAAAAGTTGGTAAATGTAATGAACAGGAAGAGAATGCTGAAAGCTAAACTTAGTGTCTTCCAGGATTTCTGTCAGCCAAAGCATGTATTCATGATTTTTTATTTTCCTTCATTCATTCATGTTCTGAACCACATAATCCTATTAGGTTTGTGGGGAGGCTGCGCCCATCACGGTCAACTCTGGGCGAAGGCAGGGTACATGCTGAACAACCCGCTAGACCATTGCAGGGCCAACACATACAACTATTCACACTCATGCACCAACTGAGCATGTTTTTGGACTGTAGGAGGAAACCAAAATACCCAGAGGAAACCCACACAAGCATGGGGAGAACATGCAAACTCCACACAGAAACGTCTGAGCCTGGGAATTGAACCCGTGCTTCCTTGCTGTCAGCCTAATATCTAGGGGGGAAAAAAATCAAATAAGACACTGTAGACGTAGTGTTTAGACAAGAAAAGGGACATGATCTGTTATGTCATTAGGACGCATCGGGATGTGCAGTGGTAAAAATTGTACTGCAACTAGGCAGCAGAAGGTCTTCTGAGACCTGATCCAATGTCCAACATAAACAGCTTACTAGTAGCAAATGTCTGTGCCTGGCAATGACGTGACAGCTTGAGTTTGTTCTCTAGATCTGAGCTTGACTCTCAGGACAAATACACATCCTGGAAGTCAGTATTTCTCAATAAAGTTCTCTTTACAGTGCAATAACCAATCTTACTTTCCGTACCATATCATCGGAGTACAAGAGAAACCACATCAGGGGAATTCCTCCAGACCTTTTCTGAGACACTGTTGAGACTAACAGAGTACACTATGCATCAGCACAAAAATTTTGTTAACAGTTGTCAACATAGAGGTTAGACTCCCTGAAATTGTAGGCTTGCTGGAATCAGAGGCTTTTCAAAGTGGATTATCAGCCTATCGCTGGAGCTCAAACAGGTTTTTTTTTTCTGCAAAAAGACTTCAGACACCAGCATACTGGAGATGCAAAGAGACTGTTGGGAATAGTGCCACATCAAAGAGAGATAATCACCATGCACAGCTTGCTTATATCTTCCAGGCTGGGTAGTGACATATTGATGATGTGAGGTCAGAACAGATCAACTAGCAGGAGGTGAAGGCCCTTGTGGGTTTTTTTGTTTGTTTTTTTTTCTTTTTACAGGTTGGTTGTGGGTGGCACAGTGGTGTAGTGGTTACAATATCCATCTCACAGCAAGAAGGTCCTTTGTTCGTGTCTTGGGTTCAGATATTTCTGCTTGGGTTTCCTCCCACGTTAGGATAATTGGTTGTTCCAAATTAGCACTAAGCATGAGTGTAAGTGTGAAAAGTTATGTGTGCGTTGGCCCTGCGATGGTCTCGTGAGCTGTTCAGGGTGTACCCCAACTCTCCCCAGTGCCGACTGAAATAGTCGTCTGCCTCCCCGCAACCCTAGTAGGATTAGTTGGTTCGGCAAATAAGTGAGTTAGTGAGGTTGGTTGTCAGTTATGATGATCAGCTATATTGATCAGCAGGGTGAAATGGGGTCAAGTGGCAATCTCCGCCTTGGACAGAATCTCTTCACGTGTGATGTTTTAGATGAGATTTACCAGAGATAGTAAATTTGGATTGTGAGATGAAACCAGGGCACCCAGAGGAAATGTACACAAGCACAGGGAAAACATGAAACCGCCACAAAGAAAAGCCGATGCTGACCACGGGGCTCGCACTCAGGACCTTCCTGCTGTGAGGTGGGAGTGCTAACCATTCCACCACCGTGCCCCTCATGGCAGCCAATGTCGAGTCAAATCAGCTGATTGTGGGTCTCCCTGGCAGAACCAGAGAGCCTGCTGGGACAGATTGCACTGGCTTATGCTTTCCGTAATCGACAAGCTTCAACAACAATGCCACAGAGTTGTGCTTTTGGCCTCTAGTTAGCCCTCAGGATCCTCCAGCCAATCTGCATATTTGTTGTTTCAGCACTAAAATGACCAAAATCAAGCAGCAGTAGCTAGAATTGCCTGAGGGCCATCACAGGCTGTTTAAGACACCCAAGGTCTTGAATGCCAAGTTACACTTACAATAGATAATAATGAACAGCGCATGAGAGAGCATCTGTGTGCATGGAGATAAAAATACAGAGGTGGAAAATATTTATTGCATTTATATACATGGTTTCACATTAATAAACACTCATACTTTGTATATCAATCATTTTATTAATATACAATATAATACAAGATTTTTATAGATTCCAATATTTAACAACCATTAACAACATTCATGTTTGCGGAAGATAGTTGGAGAACATCAGCGATTGTTGGCAAATGTTAGCGGCAGTGTTTGTGATGTTTAGCAGACAAAAATGCTGCACTTATGATGGGAGGGTCAAGCAGAGCAACATCCTCAACAGGGACCCATGCAACATCTGCCACTACTGGGAAGGTGTAGTAGCCATCCTGCTTTCTCGGGAACTTGATGAGGATGTCATCATCAGTAGTCTCCAAATTTATAGCACGTCATTTACCTTTACTTCCAACACGGTCGTATTAATCTCAATTTTAGACAATTGACAGTCACCCTCACGTTCTCGGTATGCACGTAACTGCATAACACAGCAGAAGTGTGCATGACACGTCACCATTTTCTGTCGTTTGTGTACATCCTGTGTGGCAAACTTGGGTGAAACGTCATCAGATAAGGTGCTTGTATTTGGGTACGTTTGCTGTTCGCTGCAGATGACAGGTCCTCTGCATTACACTGGCAACACCAAAATTTAGAAACCATAGGATCTGTTCATGCAAAAGTTAGTGTTTTTAGCTGTACAGCTTTAGATTTTAATGTGTTTTTAATGACTTTTGTGCCATTCTGAGTGCAGAGATCACTGGTTGGATGGTTGATAGGTTCCTTTGTGGTTCACGAGACGTGTGACGCGACTCTACACAGTTACTCTCTTTAAAAACTGGCCATATAACAACATCTGATCATTAAAATAAAATATTTCAGGATGACAAAAGAAGAATTAGGACTTGTTTACTATGCTATGCAGCTATAAGATTGATTTATGTGAAAGAAACCTCTTACGTATCAACCAAAATTACCCCCTGACAGTGTTCCCGTCGAGAAGAAAAGATGCAAATTAACCAGCAAAGATTTGAGAAGAATCAAACATGAAGCTACCAGGAACCCATAATCCTCCAGTGCTGCCATATTCCACAACTGCA
>JAQMYF010000010.1:15747112-15757147 GCA_030014195.1 Neosilurus mollespiculum | reverse complement strand
ACACACAAACACACACACACACACACACACACACACACACACACACACAATAAAAAAAAAAAACACGCCAGTGCACAGGACAGTTTGGTGTGAGGCAGATGTGCTAACCACTACTCCACTGTGCCAAGTTTTATGCATTCTTAAAATAGGAATAGAAAAAAATCCCAGCTGGCTAAAAAATGTTTGGAGCTGTGACGTCAGCCAAAGGGGATGTTATAATATATACCTTTGCATATGCCATAATTACTATTTTAAATGTACCATTTTTATTTTTTTTATCAAATAGAAATTATCTTTGCATTGCACCTTTTTTTGCCTGTAGATGTTGCGAATGTCCTTACATTATTTTTGCCACCTTGAGATCCATAGGCCTAAATGATACACTATATGTTTTTTTACACTTCACAGATGTGTGACTTGCATTCAGTAGTGTAAATGAGTGTGAATACCATTTCAGCTTTTATTAAAGAGCCACCAGGAGCACTTTTCAGACAAACCCATAGACAGCTTTTAAGCTCCTTCCCCCCCCTTCTTTCAAAACTTCCTCTCCCCATTTCTTCCTTGCTTTTCAGTATGTGAAATGTGATGTTAAAAAAATCTTCAGAAGTACTATTGGGTGCACCATCTATCTCCTCCTAACCCCATTCACTGCAGTGTCATGTTGAAATGCCATCCTTTTGAAGTGGCATCTGAGAGACTGGCAGGGCCGATAATTGGTTCTGTGGTGGGAAGGCCAAATTTCCTCAAAGCTGCAACATAGTGCCTCCCTTGCTGCACTCTCACATCTTTAAATGTAATAAAGAGGCTGAGGAATGAGTTACATTTCTGGTGGATGTACAAGACAAAATAGTAAACACCTTGGTGTATATGTAATGCTGCCAATTACAGCAATCATATACATTAGATATGAATATATGCCCCCCACGCCCGTGAGTTTTAAGTAAACATGGCGATGCACCAAAACTGCAGATCTATTTAGACCTAATTCTTTGCCATGCTTTTGAAACTTAAGCACATTCTGCTTACCCAGTGCACTTCTTTGTAGACCTAATTTATGGTAATTTCTTTCCTGCTTATCTTCTTTTTGTTATATTATGCAGCACTTTGAATTGTGTTTTTATGCCTACAGATGTAGCTGTTTCCAAAATTTCATAGGAGAAGCATGAAGCAGGCTGATAAGATGCCTAAGGTATGCAAAGCATCATCAGGAATAATTGGCAATACAAAATAATTTTTAAAGCAATTATCTTTGTCATCATATATTTCAAAATGTGGTAGTTCACAGATTTATTGCCTTCAGTATTTTGTTATTACAATAAAAGAAAATAGGAAAAAGAACATCTCTAAACAGTTAGACTTGTAAGAACAAGTCTAAATATGATGATTGGTGGTTTTGGCATTTAAATTAAGATCAAATTTTGTAGCCGCGTGCATGAACCTGATAGTACATAGAGATTCATAAAAATGAGAAGTTTGAATCCGAATACAATAATCAATTTCTTTTCTAATCAGTCAGCTAGACATGGATTTTTGGGATTATGATGGGTTCATACATGTGTCTTCAATTAATCAGAAAATTACAGTGAGGCAATTTTTAACAGCTAAGAAAAAAAACAAACAAACAGACATATGTATGTGGGAGCATGTGGGTTATCAGGTTCATGCATGGGGCCAGAGAATTCTAATCTCCAGAAAGCTAAGTAACAGTTACATTAACTAGTTCCATGTATCACACCCCCCCAAACACACACCCTATATCTTTTTGGGTTAAATATGTGGTACGCAAGAGTAAACTAGCTCAAATAGATACTAGATTGTTTGGGTTTTGTTTATTCTTTTTTTTTATTATTATTATTATTTCTTTTTTTTTTGTTTGTTTTGATGATTTCAACTTCTATTATATTATTTTTACTAAATAATATTTAGTAAAAT
This sequence comes from Neosilurus mollespiculum, assembly GCA_030014195.1. NCBI lineage: Eukaryota > Metazoa > Chordata > Actinopteri > Siluriformes > Plotosidae > Neosilurus > Neosilurus mollespiculum. Next base: position 15,755,215 of record JAQMYF010000010.1, on the reverse strand, counting down.
ATAAGATATTTTTGATATAGTCTCTTTAAGTCTCCCATCAGGTTACAGACACTATTTCAGTCGACTATATAGTAGGATTTAATATAAGACTTGAGCTCGAAACCCTAAATCTCAGCTTCATATGCCATTTACTTTGAGCAAGATTTATTGCAAACCATAAAAGCCCACTAGGGGATATGGTCACCTTTAGAAGGGGTGGAACGGAGAATCTGAAAGCAGATGCGCTGCTGCAGGGATCCATTCGGAGATCCCACTGTTTCTAAGTGCAGGCTGCATCATTATGTCAGAGAAACAGCAGCATCTGTATCAATAAGCACATCATGAATGTTTCAAGAGAAACTTATTTATTGTTCTTTGTAAATGTTCCTCTCTCTCGCTCTCTCTCTCTCTCTCTCTCTCTCTGTATGAGTGTTTGTGTGTGTGTGTGTGTGTGTGTGTGTGTGTGTGTGTGAGATCAGGGCCAGTATCATTTTTACATGAGCAGGTAGGTTGAGCTTTAAGCTCAGTGAAGCAAGACAATTACAATTGGACAGCATTGAATACACAACATTCTTTTAACAAAATCTTTGGAAATCACATTTGTAACGTGCGAATGAAATCCCCATATTACATTTTGGGGCATCTTTGCACATAACAAGAAAAGATTAGAGAAAGTCTACCAATTCTAAGGACGGTTGTTGTACAATAAAAGGTTAAAATATAGCTTTGCAACACAATGGAGCATTATAATAAACAGCCACTTCAAAAGGTTGTGTGGTATCCATGCCTCATCAGATAAGCAAATCTGCACAGATCACACAAGGAAATCAGTCCCACCTCTCTATACAGATTATAAGCTCTGTTCACGGATACCTTGGAGTGAATAGATGTTAAAGTGACAGAGCGGAGTGGTAGGTAGTGTTCCTGTCTCACATCCTCCAGAGTCTGGGGTCTGGGAGGAGTTTTACTGGTTTCCCCGGCATCTGTATATGTTCCTTATTCCTTTTTTTCATACAACTGCCCCAAAATAGGGTGGTAACCAGATTGGCCACAGGTTGTTTGTGTGTGTGTGTGTGAGAGTGTGGGTGGGTAGGTGTGCAGATCAGCCTGCAAAAGACTGGCATTTCATACAGGGTCGGTTCTCATGCGCTTTCCCCCCAAGTGTTCCCAGAAACGACTTTGTCCTTTTGTCCAGGTTAAGGTGTTAACTTCGGACGAATAACTCACAGAAGCATTCTCTAAAACTGTTTTGGACATTTATCGAAAGAATTTAAAGCTGCCCATTCCACTAGTGAATAGAGGACAAAGTTTCCTGGTGATACTTTCCCAGCTCACATACTTAGTATCTCTCATTCACCTGTTTTGGATCTTGTATTGGTTCCGTGTCTGTTTACAATAACAATGACATGAACGGAACCGTGTGACCGAAGGAATGATCTTACGCAAAATGCAACACCGATTGGTAAAAGTACAAGATCAAGTGCTCTGTGCTCTCGTTCGCCTCAAGAGGGCGATGTTTACTAATATCAGCTTGTCCGGTGCAGGGGTCCTTGACACAGGAGTAAGCAAATGGTTTCAGAAGGATATTGAGACAATATTCCATTATTGTACATAAAATGATTCCATTGTTTTTCACCAATAAATAGCAGTGTTACATGTTTATTTAATATGTCTAGCAAGTAAACTGGTCCCTTTAATAAGTGGTGTTTAGACTTCCATTATAAATGACTTCTGAGTAAACAGGTTTTCTGTTCTTATCTCGATAAACATAAGAATGCTGAAAGAAGAAGGAAAGTATGTGTGTGTGTGTGTGTGTGTGTGTGTGTGTGTTGGTCAGGGCAAATAAAAGACAGACAGGTGAAATGCAATTAGGGATCTCTTTTGTGCACCCTGCCTACCACACTGGACAGTGATTCAGTTACAAGCCCTTCAGCCACCACACTAATTACCCACAATCCTCTGGCTCAACTCTGAGCTCCAGCATACAGAGATAACATGACAACTGAAGAACAGGGTAACCACAGGACTGTGGCAAGGTTCCATGCACATACGACACTAACTTCTGCCACGCAAACCTTCCCAAACAGATGAGGGGAGACAGATGAAAAAGAAATGATGCTTTATGGTCAATAAGAACATAAGCAGGTCTCCCAGAGCAGAGAGGTATGCTACGCCCTTATGGATTTTAGCAAGGAGATAGTGATCTGACTGTAATAATGAGTGGGTGGTATAATTCCTGCACTACCAACATGTCAGGGCAGAGGGAGGAAATGTGAAGGAACACAAAAACAAACAAACAGAAAACCCCATCTCAAAACAGCCATGTACAAGTTTAGAACCCTGCCCTAATGGATCCTCAGGCGATCTCAACTCCAAATTAGGCCCAATTAAAAGTGACAGTGACATTTAAAATCATTATGAAATGGAGTTAGATCAGCCGAGACCCTTATTTTCATGATAGATGCCCTATTTGTGCTGGGAAGTGTGTGCTCTCCCACAGGCCTGATGCAGTGCGGACTCGAGTGGTTTTGATTGCTTGACCATGATATGTGCAGTGGCACTAATAGTCCCAATTAATAAGGGTTTTATGAGAGACTATCAGGATTTATTGAAGCATGCAGTATCTATATGAACTTCTTTAACCACCACCACCCCCCACCCACCCCCAACAACACCCACTTTACTCCGTAAGCCATACCTTGCAAACTGACTTGGAGATTTATTAACCAATTTTCTAAAAGGTCCCCAAATCTGGTGCTCAGCATAAAGTCAGGGATCGAGGATTTAGTGCTTCTATAGATTTCTCTCTTCATTTGAATACAGAAAAGTCGGAACTCTTGCTGCTTTAAAATGAGCACTGACAATGATGGACAGCTTCGTGCCATTTTACTCACAAGCTCAATCCCCGACGGGTTACTGAAACATCTCAACGCTGACCTGTGAAGCTAATTCACCAAGCCTTTTCCTCTACAGTACCAGAAGGTCAATATGGCAATCACTTTCTCAGACAGATTTATTTTTTAACAGGAGAAACAAAGGTGCTATATCACAATTTAAAAAAAAAAAAAAGACACACATTTGGGATTACTTTCACATTACAAACTTTATTGTTCAAATATGAATTACCTTTTTTCTCAGCCTGGATTCAACTGACCTTGATGACTGACATTTGGAAAAGGGACGTGACTGAAAACATGAGCCAAATATTTCATGAAGTACAACAAATAATTTGTCGAAAAGAAATGAACATGTACAAGTCTGTTTCAGTGGTTGACTGGCATCTCATTGGCTGTTCATGATTTTTACCTATTATTAGTGGCAGTTATACATTTAAAAAAAAAGAAAAAAAAAAAAAAAAAGAAGGGCCTATTAGCATGCTGCCAATGTTAAAGAGTACTTCACTGCCCCCTTTTCATCAATTCAAGACGTCGGTGAGAAATTAACCCAACACTGGATGGAAATAAATGTTACACTGCTTAAGTTTGTTGAAACAATGCCATGGAGATTACACGGTGAGATAAAGGATAAAGGCTCTGCATGAAAGAATTACAGTGTGTCACTTTTTTTGGCTCGGCTGTATGATATAATTCAAAATAATAATAATAATTCCGGTTGTATGGTCATGTTCTGGATATGTAGGTGCTCTAGGACAACAAATGAAAGTGGCTCAAATTGGACTGAGAAGATTAGATTCCAGCTCTGTAAAAAGCAAGCCTATGTCACAGGCAAAAACACATTATTTTTCCCATTATTTAATGTGAATGTAGCCAATTACTCATCATACGGCCACAACAAATTTTTTTTTATTTTTTTTTATAAAGGCTTTGTTGTTCTGTAAAAAGAAAGCATGATCTTAAAGCTTTATCAACATCTTCCAGATGTGACTGAACAACTCCACCCTTCACCCCATATCTCCAGCTCTTAACACTCTAATTTAACAACTCTTGTCAGAAAGCAATTGCCAACAATCAGGAGGCTGTGTAGAAAAGAAATCGAAGGTCAAAGCTCAGACAGCCATGGCAAGCCAACCAACGATGAAAAGCACACCCCCGACTGGTGCCAGCTTGCTGAACGAGGGATCACCCGTTAATGCCTGGTGGTAGAGAGGACCACAGAAGCAACCCATGCCCGTCAGGAGAATTGCTCCAGCCTGGAAACACAAAGGAAACATTACGAAAGTCTTAGTACAGGTTCACTCTTGGCTCATATCTTTATCATTTAATAACATCTAGGAGTGGATTTATATAAAACAGCTCTACGTTATCTGCGCTGCACATTTACTTACCAGAGCAGGTTTCCTGCATCGAGAGGCTCCTAGAAGAGCCAGACTGTGGTAGAAATGATAGGTATTGGCTGTGCTGTAGAGCTGAAGATACAGATTCATTATGTCAGAAATAAAACACAACAAGGAACGGAATTATAGGAAAATAATTCATGGTGTGGTTATCATCAGTGATCATCAGATCATATATTTAACTACACACAGTTATATTTAATGTGGACTGTCCATGAGACAAGTGGTTTCTTTTATCACTTAATTATAACAGCTATAAGCAGTCAATTTCCTCATCGGCCTCATATTTCACTCTGTTGAAATGAATTAAACTAAAAAATGCAACTCATCATGCAAATGATAAACCGCAAGGAACAAACTCATATGTACTGAAGACTCTTCATGGTAGAAAACTAACCGTCACAATACACTGTCATTAGAGACATTAACTAAACTATATCTCATGACAAGGGTTATTATTTTTTTTTTTGAAATACATTTTCCTTCTTCCTGTTATGTACAAGTCCCTGTGAATGAGTTGGTGTAATTCTACTATTGCTGCTACTAATATTACTACTACTAATAATATAAAATTGTATTAGACATCACATAGAGGACCTATTGTCAGAGCTGCTGTTATGACCACTTAGACCTAAACACTTAGACCTTTTAGCTCTATACAGCACTCACTCATCACTCACTCATTTGCAAAAAAGGAGATCCAAAACACCAGCGACCTTGGAGTTCATACTGACAATACACTGGGCAGGGTTAAGAACACAACTGCACATACAAACTACATATATACACTACCGATCAAATGTTTTACAACACCCAAATTTTTGCAGTTTTTTATTGAAAATTATTTTGTTTAATGTGTCACTGCACTCTGACATGAAAGCATAGTACAAATAAGTAATTGGAGTTAAAACAGAAATCATGGAATCAGTTTATAGACCAAAATGTATTCTAAACTTTTGACTCATCAAAGTAGCCACCTTTGGCAGATATAATAGCTGAACACACTCATGGTATTCTTTCTACAATAGAAATCAAATATTCTTTAGAAAGTTCTTCCCAAGTCTGTTGCAGAGGTTCCCATAAATGTGTGGCACTTGTAGGTTGCTTTGCTTTCACTCTTCTGTCCAGTTCATCCCAAACCAGCTCGACGGGGTTTAAGTCTGGAGACTGTGCTGGCCACTCCATGTTTTCAAGCGTACCATCTTGTTCTTTTTTCCTGAGGTAGTTCTGGCATAGCTTGGACTTATGCTTTGTTTTCATCATTTTGCAGTAGGATGAACCCCTGACCAAGTAGGTGCATACCAGAGGGTATTACATGGCGCTGCAAATGCTGTGGTAGCCATTTTGGTTCAGGGTGCCTCTCACTCTGTACAAGTCACTGACCCTGGATCCAGCAAAACAGCCCCAGATCATCACACTTCCTCCTCCATGGTTGACTGTTGATTTCACAGATGTTGAACCATCCTTTCTCCTACCTGATGGCGTACAAAGATCCTGTGTGATGAACCGAAGATTTAAAATTTTGATTCATCGATCCATAATACTTTCTTCCAGTCTTCCGTAGTCCAATGATGTTGATTCATGGCCCAGGCAAGCCTCTTGGGCTTATTCTGACGTCTCAGCAATGGCTTTCTTGCTACAAGTCGTCCTGTCAAACTTGCAGCTCGAAGTCTTCTCTTTACAGTTGAAACTGAGACTTGCTTACTACAAATACTATTAAGCTGTGCTTGAAGCTCTTGTCCTGTGAGCCGCCCATCACGCAAGCTGTAAACTCTCAGAAAACACCTGTAGGAATTAGTAGCACCAAAATTCAAGGCTTGACTCAGGCTTTAAATTGTTAACCATTTCGTGTTCCCTGAAAGAGGACTTTTTGTGTAATTCTGAAATGTACATTATTTTTAGTTTTGGGTAACCTAATCTTTTTTTACCTCTGGCAGTTCAGCACTTACCTTTGTACCATTTCAAGCTATTTAGTGGACTTGATCGACTTGAATTGCAACAAATAACTGGAAAAATTTTAGACTTTTATGTTTATCGTTACTCTTTAATTGGAATGGAGCAACTGTGCTGTGTGCACACAATTTCCTGCGGGATCAATAAAGTATTCTGATTCTGACAACACGTAATGCTACTATTAGGGACGCAGGGGGGCTGGAGCCTATCTCAGCCGATACTAAGGGAAGCCAGGGTACACCCCGAACAGTTCGCCAGACCATCTTAGGACAACACACACACACACACACACACAACCATTCACACTTACACCTAGGGCCAATTTGGAACAGCCAATTAGCCTGATGTGCATGTCTTTGAACTGTGGGAGGAAACCAGAAAACCCGGAGTAGACCCACACAAGCATGGGGAGAACATGCAAGCTCCACACAGAGGTGCCACAGCCGAGCACGGGACTTGAACCCAGGACATTCCTGCTGTGAGGCGAACGTTATCCACTAATCCACCCTCTGTACAGTACTGTGTTATATTAATGCGTGAAAATATTTATGGTATTGGAATGATAATGTTTAATAAGTATACACACCTCTCTCTGGTACTCATCCCTGTTACTCAGTCTGAAACCTACAACACACATCACACAAGTTCAATGTACACAATGATTCATCACAGTGACAGTTATCAGGAGATATAACTGATCATATTAATTCCCACAGTGGAAGAAAGCTCACTCAAACCGCTGGATTAAAAAATACTAAATTTCTTTTATTTAGTAGCTCATCCATCACAGTGCCTTGCAGCCAGTGCCACCCTAGAAGTTGGCTAACACAAAAATAATAATCATTGAATTTTTTTTTGCTCACCATGAGCCCCATAAGCACCGGCAGTGACCGCCAGAGCCCCACTCAGGGCAGCCAATCTCTGCACTGCTAACGACGCGCTCATACTTCTATAACAACAACAACTCAACAGAACAAACAGGTGACATTCACGAGATAAACACTTCCGGCAGCTACTTCCGTATTGAGCCAAAAAGGCGAATCAGAGCGCGGGTTGCTGGTCACGTGACTGCCTCGTCATCATGAACCACACAATCAGCGTTATCTCAGCCAGTCCTTCAACAGCCACTTCAAACTGGAGCCGAAAATGTGTTATTTGGGCTTAATAATGATAAACAACAGCTTCAAAGTCAATATTTTATTTAATGACAACATATTATATACATATACAACACGCAGCATGCTTAATATATAAATAGAACAGAATTATAATAATAATAATAATTATTATTATTATTATTATTATGATTATTGTTGTTGTTGTTGTTGTTGTTATTATTGTTATTATTGTTATTGTTGTTGTTGTTGTTATTATTATTGTTATTATTATCATTATTGTTATTATTGTTGTTGTTGTTATTGTTATTATTATTATTATTATTATTATTATCATTATTATTATTGTTGTTGTTGTTGTTGTTATTGTTGTTATCATGATTATTGTTGTTGTTGTTGTTATTATTATTGTTATTATTATCATTATTGTTATTATTGTTGTTGTTGTTGTGGTTGTTATTATTATTATCATCATCATCATGTGTTAAATTATTTAGTTGGTTGGTTGCTTTCCTTTTTTCTCTTTGTACCTGCCTACTTTATATGGTTTATCTTGTCTGTAAGTCTACCATTTGCCCATCGTTTACATCCACTCGTTACTTAAAAAAAACATATTTGTTTGTTTTTCAATTCATTTATTTTATTTTTCATTCACTAATTTCTTTAATAGGTATCTCTCTCTCTTTCTCTCTCTCTCTCTCTCTCTCTCACTCACACACACACACACACACACACACACACACACACACACACACACACACA
>JAQMYF010000010.1:15725047-15739743 GCA_030014195.1 Neosilurus mollespiculum | reverse complement strand
AAAAGCAATGATGCTCTTTGCAGTCAGAAATTTGTGTAATAGTGAAGCACATGTATTTTGACAGTCATGTCCCATTTCAAATCTTTACTGTACAAAATAATTAAATAATTTATGAATTAAATATTACATATTCTAAAGGTCACTATCAATTAATTTTAGCTATTGCTAGGAAGGTGCTGTTCGGTTTGAATTTACAGTATGTAAGGAATAAACTATGATGGGGCGTGTTTTTGGAGTAATTATTTTTATAATGATTAACGCTTACCCTAATACACTAAACATTTGCCAGTGCTACTAATGTTTATTTGGCATACAACATCACATTGTACACTGCCCAGCCAAAAAAGTCACACTTTAATATTTTGTTGAATCGCCTGTGGCCTTGATGACAGCTCATTATCGCTATGGCATTGTTTCAATCTTAAGCAACATCATAACATTTATTTTCATCCAGAGTTGGGTTCATTTTTCACCGGCATCTTGAATTGATGTTGGATAAACTGAACCACTCCATAAAGTCTTCTCCAGCATATCACAAGGACTTTCAACAGGGTTAATGTCAGGACTCTGTGAAAATGCTCCCTCATGCTCACTATTTCAGCTCTAATTTTATATCTGTGTCATCTGAAAAGAAAAAAAAAAATCCAGTAATGTGATCACCTGGTCATTTAGTATCGTCATGTTTTCAGCTGACTTCATTTTACTGTCACATAATGTTGCTGAGCCTCTACCTGGCCAACTGAAGCAATAGTGACATGCAATTTCATGCTGTAATCAAGGCTAAAGGATCTCCAACAAAATATCAGAGTGCAGAATTTTTTCTTGACCAGCCATATGTTGTCCAATGTCTAGGAATTACGTTAGCTCCTTTTATCACTTACTGTATGGTGCAATAGTTATAAACAGCTATTTCCTTGCCAGCCATTTTTTTTTCTCAGTCTTCAATTTATTGATACAAAGACTGTAGGTTGTTCCTGAGAACTCACAAAGCCCTCCATCTTGAAGACTTTCCAATTACTGCTTTACCTCTCAGCTCAAAGTGCTGACACTGGAGAGTCTTAAAAAAAAAAAAAAAAAAGCTTAATAAATATCTCCCCACAGAAAAATTCAGCATATTAATATTTGCAAACATTTTTATTTTGTGAACACTCACCGTACTAGTCCCTGTGTGAGTTATTACCAAAGAAATATTAAGGAAGAACATTCCCACTAAAATAAACATTTGATTAAAAAAAAGTAGTGTTTCCTATCAATGGTCCATCAGCTGACATTGACCGGTCACATTTTAATTGTGCGACAGCATTACATAAGTAATGGCACAGAGGAGTAGTGTCCGAAATCACTTTACTGCTGAGCTCACTATATAGTCCTCTGCATTTAATTTCCTCTATAGTGGGTAGGGGGTAGTGAATGAATGAGTGATTTTGGACGCAGGGATAGTGTTTGTGTTGCAGCTAGAACTGGCTGCTGTTATACAGTAGAAGTTCTTTTGAGCAATCAGATGTGAGAATTCAATAGACAAACCTATTCTATTCTATTCTATTCTCTTTCACCACCGACCTGCTTAATCCTAGCAGGGTTGTGGGGAGGCTGGAGCCTGTCTCAGCCGACCGTGGGCGAAGGCAGCATACAACCTGAACTGCTCGCCAGAGTGTCACAGGGCATCACACACACTCACATCTGGGGTCAATTTGTGACATTTAATGTGCATGTTTTTGAACTGTGGGAGGAAACTGGAGTACCCAGAGGAAACCCACACAAGCATCGCGAGAGCAAACAAACTCCACACAGAAATGCTTGAGCCCGGTACTCGAACTCAGGACTTTCTTTCTGTGAGGCGGACATGCTAACCACTACTCCACCATGCCGCCATCACACTGTTTATTATGTTTTAGAGGAGGATGTCTTGCTATGGTATATGTACTCTCCTCATTGGGAAATGTTCTGCACTGCAGGAGGCAATCATCAAATAAGATATGGAGGACACTACAAGATGAAATCTGACTTATCAGTGCTGGGTTTGCACATCCGCAGATCACCCAGCTCTTTTGATATGAAATAATAATAAGTAGCTGATGTGCATAACTTGACAGTAGCTCCATATTTATAATGATCATATGCCTAATCTCCTAATATTATTTATCTGATTCAACTTATGAAGGACTTTTAAGAGTACTAAAGGGAATGAATGAACAATGAAAGCTTGTAGGCTGGTAGATCACAGTAAAAACATATGGTGACTGGTGTAACACCTTGCAATAATGTGGTTTTCTGTAGTTTACGATGATCAGTTACAGTAAAGGAAGTACACAAGTAGATGCACAATACTAGTCAAAAGTATTACAACGCCCCCCTTTTTTTCAGTTTTATTGAAATGGGTGGTGCAGTAGTTATATAGGTTCTCCTCACAGCAAGAAGGTCCTGGGATCGATCCGGTTTCCTCCAATGGTCAAAAGACGTGCACATTAGGCTACCTGACTGTTTCAAATTGCCCCTAGGTGTGAGTGTGAATGGTTTGTGTGTGTTGCCCTGCGATGGTTTGGCGAGGTATTTAGAGTTTACCCCACCTTCGTCCAGTTTTGGCTGAGATAGGCTCCAGCCTCACTGTGACACTAATAGTAGGATTAAGCGGATCTCCAAATAAGTGTGTGAGTGAGTTTTATTGAGATGTAAGCAGTTCAAGTCCAGTGAACGACTTAAAAGGGAAGAAGTGGTATGTCAAACGAAAGAGATGGTAGGCTTCAAATAATTTGTTGGAAGTACAGTCTCCTGACTTTAAGGTGTCCATTCACTTAGTAGGCATGTTTAATAAATGTGACGTATATATTACGTATATAACATAAATGTTTCTTCTTAAAAATAAAATGGCATTGGCCACAATGTCTTTCTGAAGCCATTCAATGACTCCTGCAATGGGCTCAATGATATAAGTAAACACTGCCATAATTTTTGTTTCTCTTAAAGTCATATGCCTTCTTATGTTTCTCAACACTTGATCTCAGACGTTTCTACTTTCTACGAATCGGCCAAGTTATTGCGCATGATCGTTCCTCCGGGCATGTGGTCCTTTCATTGGTATTGTAAACAAACACAGAAGCAAAACAAAATGTGAATCAGGTGATTGAAGGTAACCTTTAAATTTCTCAAAAATGAACTGATAAAGGAAGATAAAACACACTAGATATTTAATAGTGAAAGGGCACCTTTATACCCCTTCAAGCTGGTTTGGGATGAAGTGGATGGAAGGGTAAAGGAAAAGCAACCAACAAAGGCAATACATTAGTGGGAACTTCTGCAGCAGTCTTGGAAAGAACTTTCAGAACATTATTTGATTTCCTTTGTTGAAAATTCGTTGTGTTCAGCTGTGATATCTGCAAAAGTCTGCATCTTATTCTGTACTTAACTGCAACACATTCCTTTTTTTAAAACCTTTTTAACTGTCCCAAACCCTTATTTAATTTTAATAAATAAATAAACAAACAGGAGAAAGATGAATCATGAAAGGTGAATTAGCCTAATCTGTATCATTTTTAGGTTATTTAACCCAAATGAAACATAACAATAAAAGAATAGGTGTTCCACATTAAGCATTGTTCCATATAACAGCAATTCACCCTACCTAGAACAATGAGCACAATTGTAAGGGTTCATTAAGCTCATTTGCTTCCCCCTTCAAAAGGTGATCAAAGTAAATTGGCATAGTTTAGTCCCTGGTTGTTTTCTTGAAAAAACCCTTTGCTGCACAGCCCTGTCTCCTCCATTCAGCAGCTCTGAATGCTGTTTGATGAAAATAGATACACTTAAGTGTAATGCTTTTGTAGTCTCTTGTAATCTACAATTTAGCTTGTTACCAATCCAACACATCTTTCCTGCATTATTTTAGTTAATCTTCTGTGTAATGGGTGTTGCCAAGTCTGTGATTTTGGGCAAAGTATCAATTTAGCTTTGAAAGGTATAAGGAATTGTCCTTTAGGCACTGAAAACAAGATGCCAGTTCTGAAATCATGTTTCAGAAAACCAGGTTCAAATAGAAGGATCTGCCACTTTGTGTTTGCAGCCTGCTGTACAGGGTCTCTGCAGCAATGACGCGATATCACTAAGCAGCTCTTTCTGGGGTTCAGAGAATATTTGGGTGGTTGCTAGGTGATGTTCCGTGCTGTCTCCAAGAACTGCACTCAGACAGTCACGTCTTCTCTCTCTCCCTGCCCCCCCCCACCCCCCTCCGTTATTTCTTTTTATCTTTGACGGTGTTTCTTAGAGGTCATCGACTTCATCTAATAAGCCAAGATTTACTGCTTTCCCCAGTGCGATCCTTATGAGTAATGACTTCCCAAAGGAGCTTTTTTTAACTATCATAACATGGAGATCAATGTGCATGGATTTTGCTGCGGTGTACGAATGAGGTGGTGGTGGTGGTGGTGGTGGTGGGTCTTGTTCAAGTGCTTCCTCTGGAGCAAGTCATTGAAATAATTTGCATGCAAGTATATATATATATATATATATATATATATATATATATATAAAATAATTCATTGCTCTTGGCTCTTACTCATGACTTCTATTACCAAGGTTAATTATAAGAGGATTAGAACTAGACTAGCCTCAGGGGCTGTTCCTGCTTTAAGAAAATACAGTTAAAATCTCAAGTGTAGTTAAAATTCCAAACGTCTTTTTCAACGCATGCAAAATTTGGAGGCTAGTTTATTAACCCTGGGTTTACAGTGGAGCACGATGTTGGCGATCTCTGCGATTTAAAAAAGTGTGGAGCTCCACAATTTATAAGCACACTTGGAGTACGATTGGAGTATAAAAAGTAGGCAGGGTGCATCAAAGAGATGAAACTTGAAGGAATCCTGTTTCTAAGTTCATCAAGATCCCCTACAATGGCACATCTAGGGCTGTTAAGCTCTGCTATGTTTGCAAATCAATTCGTAATACAATTCATTTTCTGAATATATATATATATATATATATATATAATGAATGAATGAATGAATAATCCAATGACATTTCGTCTCTATGTAGCAACATCCACCTCGCCTGTGGCGCATAATTGTAAAATAACTCCCACTGACCACATATTATTTGGATCATTCTTCCACAATGTGCATATAGCAACAGATGCAATACAATACTACACAATACATCAATACGGTATGTTAATGTCATATATCTAATTGTTAAACAATGCACGGTCTGCTCCATGAATCAGTGATGTGGTGCATAATTCAGCCACACCCAGAAATCTATAGCCTATAATGCAGCTGCATAAAAAGTTATTGGATAAATATGAACAAAAATAAAGCATGTTCATGTTATTATGGCTTTTTGAGTACAATATACACCACTGCTTTAAAAAAGCAACATAAATATACTGCATTAGATATTTATTTTAACCTTATGAGACACCACTGTCCTCATATGAGGATATTACATTTTCTCCAAACTACATTATGTGCATATCCTTGTAAGATTCTCATATCAGAACCAATGGGTATTACTCTGTTGTAGAAAAACATCTTCTTTCAATAGCTATCTTGTGGAAAAAGGGAAACACAGAGGAGACATTACAGGACACATACCACTGGAATGCGAGGCTGTGGAGGTTAAGATATTGTTGAGTCGTTATAGAAACAGCTTAGATTTCCAAGTATTACTTTATCACCAGTGAAACAATCATGACCTCAAATATTCCTGGTAAAATTGCACAATGTGTTATTATAGTACAATATGTATATTATAAATATTGATTTTGTGCAGTGCATCACTCTTTACTACTCTTTATAGATTTTTGTATGTTTTTATTAGGTAGAAATGTTTAATTTGCATTACTTTGGAGGGCATCCCTACATGTATCTTTTCCCCCAATGCTGCATTCCCCTAAAACCTTATACCCTAACCTTATGTGATAAAATGTAAGTCACTCTGGATAAGGATCTGTCTGCCAAATTCCATAAATATAAATGAGTAGTCATTGGAGACAGGAGTCAGTGATGAGGGTTCTGATTATCCGCGCCAGTTTAGTAAATGACATTTACCTCAAGATGTACGACGAGAGTTGAAGAGCTGCTTATAGGCAATAAGGTGATGTCTCTCACTGCGTTTACAAATAACAATTCCACTAGAACTTTCCGCATGTTTGAGAGAGAGTGTAACCTATAAGCAGACATCCTTTGATTGCTTAGTATTCAAGAAGCTTTCAGTGTTTAGCAATATTAATATCTTAAGCTCAATAAATAACCCAAAACAAAAAGTACACCTGTGAGGGAGGCACTACCGTGTGATATATTGACTATTACAAACACTAGAAAGGGCAAAGAGAGTTGAATGGTAGAGCTGGCCAACAGGATTGTACTGGCTCGAGGGAAAATGATGACATGCAGGAAATTATACTGCCTACAATTTCCTGTTACTGCTACGCTGTCATAATCAATCATTCTTTTTTTCTCTCTCTCTCTACCCAGTTACAGCTGTCTGTTTGTTCTCCATCCAGCTATTCCTGATTCCTTTCATACGGGGTTGGGATTTAGAAGGTGTAAACCAGGATTCACACAGGAAGCGACAAACAACTATTCAAAGTCCATGATCGCCAATGAAATGAGCAACGAGAGGCAGTTTTCTCAAGAGACACAAAGTGGGCCTGCGGAGAGTTCAGCTGAGCTGAATTTTCACGAGAGTGATTCAAGCAATTACCAATCAGAGCTTAAAGATAGCATTTGATTGACAGATGCTGCCAAACACAGAGTTCCCCAAAACCTTTTCCAATTCACTTCCATCGGCCATGTAAAATAGGTGATTTCGCGTGCAGTTCTGCAGCAAAGCAATTTGTGTGGCCCTCATCGCCTCCTGTGTGAATGCAGCATAAGAGTCATACTTTTTTGGCTACTGGCAGTTAATATGTTATTGCATCTTGCAACACAGTGTCATAATGTGGCTTCTATTCAGAATGTTGAATGTTCATAAAAGTAGTCAGTACCTCCAAGAATTTGCAATGTCGCGATCATCTCATGTGAATTCAACCAGCCCTGTGCATTCTGGGTGACCTTGCAATTTTAAAGGTGCCCATTAACTAACCAGGCATACAACAAAGACTGGAAATAAAGTGTTATCACTTGGAAATAAAATGGAATTGGCCCCAGTGAATTTCTGAAACCATTTTCTTACAACTGTACACAAGTTCCAATGACCCCTGCAGCAGGTGTGATGATATTATTAAACATGGCAATATTTTTTTATTTCTCTTGTAATCGTATGTCTTCTTCTGTTTCTTGACAATTGATTCCGGACTCTTCAGCTTTCTACAAATGGGTGTTGCACTGCTAGGCTTGCTAAGCTATTGCATATGCGCAAGTATGTCATGTGGTCTGGTCATGCGGTCTTGTTATTGTTATTGGAAACAGACACAGAACCAAAACAAGAACAGGTAAATAAGAGACACTAAGCCTGTGAGGTGGGGTGGTTATGCCAAGAAAAATGAACTGATATTAAGAGATAAAACATATAGGCTATTTACTAGTGAATGGACACCTTTAAACAATTATTGCTCACCTCATCAATTTTCAGCTAATTTGGCCAATTATTGTATAAGACCATGAGTTTCATCAGTTATAGCAGTCAAGCAAATCATAGCACCAAGCATAGCAGCAAACTTTGAGCCATACCTCACGCTATGTCAATTCTTTATTTATGCTTTTGTGTGTACAACTCTTTCTGCAATTTTTAGGTAATTCTTCAATTTCATTGCAACAAATGCCAAAAAAATATCACATCCTGCTTCAACATTTTTTGGGGAAATCTGCCAAAAAAGCTGACATTTTATGAAGTAACAAACAAACAAACAAACAAACAAACAAATAAATAAATAATCCTGGAAGGGCTTATTCACTCACTCACTCGCTCTTTTCCCGAACCGCTTAAACCTACCAGGTCACGGGGAGGACGGATCCTGTTTCAGCCGACACTGGGCGAAGGTGGGTTACACCCTGAACAGCTTGCCAGACCATCACAGGGTCAACACACACATCTATTCCCACTAACACCTGGGGGCAATTTGGAACAGCCGATTTGCCTACTGTGCATGTCTTTGGACTGTGGAAGGAAACCTGAGTACCCAGGAAACCCACGCATGCAAACTCTAAACTGAAACGCCTGAGTCCAGGACATGAACCCAGAACTTACTTAATGTGAGGCAGACATGCTAACCACAAAGCATCCGTGCCGCCCTGGCTATTATTATTATATTATTATTATACTATAAATAATATCCTAGTATTGGTAAAGTAATGTAAGCAAAGTAAAGCTTTTATATTAGCAAAATGAAGACTTTTTACTTCAGCGGTAGAATGTACAGTATATACGGGGCTGTTTTAAAATAAAAGCATGTCTCTGAGAAGCAATGCAAAACTATATTATCACTATTATGCCATGTAATGATTTACATTTCTATTACATTACAGCACCACTGCACTGCTCAGCTCTGCTTACTATTCTTATTAACTAAAGGTGAAGACTAAATAATGTTCAGCTTTCTTGAGCACTATCTCTATTTAACCTGTCTCTTTGATTTATTTCATGGTTTGGGATTCACAGTAAGCCTTGTTTTTCAGTTCCTTCAGCTTAATGCATGATTTTTCATTCTTCAATTCTATAATAATATGCCTGTATAATAATTTCCCACAGATTGTAATGTGTGGAAGTAAACAAATACAGTACAACCAAAAAAAAAGAAAGAAAGAAAGAAAAAAAGAAAAAAACAATGAAGTAAAACACTAAATATTAATAATTAAGCAGAAGCAAGATGAAGAGTGAATGCTGTGGTGTTGCATAAGAAGGCAGGCAAATGATTAAACTTACAGTCTCTGTAGAGAACAGTAAAACTGAAAAAAGGACGAGGGTGACACAGTTAACCATAGCAACTGGCATTAGTGTGGGTGTGTATCAAACTGGCCCTGACTCAAGTGACATGTGTGAGAGAGCAGCACTATGTGTCCTTCAATACATCATTACAGAGTGAGAACTCCCTGCACGAGACTAACGTAACATCTACGCAGCAGATATTCTTGTACGAGCCTCCTGTCATGAATAGAACATTAACCACAGGGATTCACACACACACACACATGGAACTCTATTCATAACCATTATGTATGGCACATACAGGAGAACAGCATGAGAAATAACTGTAGAGTAATACTCATTCTCGCTGTAAGATTCCTCTGATTGTTGTTCTATTCTTCATGCCAACTGCAATTCAGACACCTTCAAAACCAACTGCAGGGTTTTTCTACCCACAAACCCTTGCTGTAATAATAAAGAGTGTCTTGTGCAGATCCAAGAACCTTTATTCACAGTACATTCATACTCAACACTCCTTCAACACACCTGGCTAGATGAACATATCTTGGAGGAAGAAGTTGTTCGCTAAAAGATTAAAGAACTAGAAGGGAACTTGGAGAGGGCAAAACTCTGCCAAGCGAAAATAATAAAAGGAAAAAACTCTTCATGTCCAACATCACAATGTAAAATCTTTAAAAAAAAAAAAATAATTCCTGGATTGCACATTTGATCTGGATCGGTGGTCCTGGCATGGGAAAGCATACTTGAGGATGGAAATTGACTTAGACTAAATTAGGGGAGCATGGCACAGTGGCATAGTGGTCAGCATGACCGTCTCACAACAAGAAGGTCCTGGGTTCATGTCCAGGGCTCGGCAAGGGTGTCCATGTGTGGGGTTTTCATGTTCTACCTGTGTATAGATGGGTTTCCTCTGGGTACTTCGATTTCCTCCCACAGTCCAAAGACATGCACAGTGGGCTAATTAGCCATTCCAAATTGCACCTAAGTGTAAGTGTGAGTGTGAATGATTGTGTGTGTGTTGGCCTTTAAATGGTTTTGTGAGCTGTTCAGGAATGTACCCTGCCCTTGGCCAGGGGTGGCTAAGATAGGCTCCAGCGACCTTAGTAGGATTAGGCAGATTGGCATATAAATGAATGAATTAGGGGAGAAAAAAATTGTGAAAACTATATTTAGCAGAAATAAAAATAAGGAGGAAAATTAGTTGCCTTGGTGGATTTACTCTCTCTTTCTTACTTTCTCTTCTAATTAGAACACTTCTACTCTTTCTAGTCACTTTTCCAGTGAGGGTAGGTGGGCACAATTACTGCCCATCTCCTTAAGCCTTTCCAGCTGACTGTAACTCAGAGCCCAGGGCTTAGATGACATCAGTTAACAGCAGATGTCATGGGAGTGTGAGACTGTGAACACACATGCACACACACACACGCTACATCCCATTAGTACCAAACATAGCAATCTGTCTCTGATCACGTGGATGAGAAACAGCGAGAGAGTGTGAAAAGAGAGAGAAAGAAACAGAGGGATGGCAGTCTCCGCTGCCCCCAGCGACTGCCTGTGTTCCTTTGCCAGTGCCAGGTGGTAGCCGTACACAGATGCCCGTTCACTCGACTGGCAGCGGATTGACACGGAGGTCACTACTTCTTAATTAAGATTTAAGCGAGAGCAAAAACATTTGCTTGCTGTGTCAGACATCCCAGGAAGTCCTGAGGTACTTTTTAATGCACTTGTGTTGCCTAGATTTCCTATGATGGTGCAGTGGAGCTCTCCCCTACAGCCTTATAACTGTAGTGGCCAGCGAAATTATTCATGGCTTTCTGTTGGCAAGGATGAACTTCTAACAAACACATGTACCACTGCTAATCATATACCTGAACCACCTCATTCATTCATTCATTTTCTAAGCAGCTTAATTAGGTCATGGAGAGGCTGGTGCCCATCTCAGTCATCTCTGGGCGAAGGCAGGGTACACCCTGTACAGCTCGCCCGGCCATCGCAGGGCCTGAACCACCCCAAATTCATCATTATTTGCACGCATGAAATAATTTAATTATCTTTAAAAATTGTCTTCATTGACCTTTTTGGTGTCACTCTGTATATAAAACAATTCAGTTTACTACAGAACATAAAAACACAATAGAAGGTTTGAATTCATGGTTGATGTCAAGTCTCTTTATTATGATTTATATGCAACCTTATTCTGGCCTGTTCATAACCAGTAAAGGATTGATTTTTTTTTTTAATCAAAAATGAACTCCAAGATGGGCTGCATGGTGGCATGGTGCTCACATCCATCTCACAGAAAGAAGGTACTGAGTTCAAGTCCCGTGCTCAGTGAGGATCTTTCTGTGTGGAGTTTGCATGTTCTCTTTGTGTTTGCATGGGTTTCCACTTACTACCCCAGTTTCCTTCAACAGTCTAAAGACATGCACATTAGACTAACCGGCCCTAATTAATCCGCCATTGCTAATCCCAAGCCCAGATGAAAAGGGAGGCATGTTGGGCATGGGGCCAGCTACCCTCCCCCATAAAACCCTGTAAGCTACAGAGACGTTAACAGAAGATCAACACGCCCTATTTCTGGAAGAAGAAGAGTCCTTCGACATCCCGAGGAAGTATGAAGTCGTGTGGTGAAAGCCACAAGTCTGTGGAAGCTACAAGGCCAACCAACCTTCTGTCAACCAGAACCATCACCATTGGAACATGGAATGCGAAGATCATGTATAAGACATGAAAGACAGCACAAGTGGCAGCAGAAATCAGAAAAAAACTGTTGTTAGATCTGGGTGTACCCTGTCTTCACCCCGGCTCCAGCCTATCTGTGACCGTAATAAAGGATATAGCAGTTTAGAAAATGAAATGAAATGATTGAATTCCATTATAGCATGGTGGCAGAGCAGCTTGTTGTGTGGCTTCACTGCTGTGGCATCACCGCCCCTTCTGTACCTCATATGCAGTATTTCTGGCTTGGGCTCCAGCTGCACTGTGACCTAAATCTTGCATCATTTGTGTGTGGCATCTCGCAAACTACGAGACAACATCCTATTATTATTTTCCTTATTAAAATGTGCTCAATTATTTTATACCACAGTGCTGCTGAATTCTTGAACTTTCTGTACCCACCCACAAATCAGAGGTTTATATTACTTTGTTCATTGTAGTACGTATTGTTTCTATAGTAACAGCACATTCACCTGGACCTTATAGCAGAGGCTCTATAGGGAGATACAATTCTGTAAGGAGACATGTTTAAAGATGCATGAGAGAAGGCACTGCTTTGAGGTAAAACTATCCTTTTATGTTTTTGTTTATGTTTAGACTATTTGAATTGTAGCATGACGATCTTTGAATTTTAACATGAGCTAAGAGAGAGCAAAAAGAATTTGGTGTAGGAACAAGTGTCTATAGCCACCAAAACCCCTTTTACAAACAAGCGGTGTTAGGAACCATCCTCTTTAGACCTCACCAGTTCCTCGTGTTCATTGATGTGTGAAAGGCCAAGCAGATTCTATCAGTTTCAAATTTAGTAATTTAATAAAGTACATCAGAATAACTACAATACATGTGATCTTGATGTGAACCCCGTCTGTGACTCCACTTCCAGTCTTTATTGTCTTACATGTCCATCTTGCTATCTTCAGGCCACACCTACGAACATGTCTTGTGCCACTAGGGGGCCCCGTGGTTGACCTTTCAACCCTTTACTTGACGTCACAGGACATGTGTTTAACATGGTATGCAAGGAGTACAATATACTTCCTGCCTAATTTATCAGTAACTTAACCTTTAACCTTTTGGATCCTATGATTTATGGACCCATTATTGGTTAACAGATTTTATCAGTAAGTATACAATGAAGACTGCTGCCGACAGAAATGACTGATGTAAGTTTGGGTGAGGTTGGATTTGAAAGCTGCTTGGTTGCGTTCATATTCAATGTGTTGTAGGTCTGCCATGGGGAAAATAGGTCAGGTCTGTAAATCAGATTACCCAAAATGCATATGGAATTTGTATGTCTATCATAAAACAGCTGTAAGACATCATAGGGCAGTGTGCAACAGATGCAGGAAATGGACCTGATGTCGATAATTAACTACAAGACGGAATATGTTACGATCATGTTAAAAGAACTCCATGAAAATGGTCTACAATTGCATCTTCTGTCCTACGACAGGTAAAATTCATCCAGCACACCCACAACCGTCCTAGGAATTTGTACAATTTTCTGTCGTGGACCTGTTGTATACCTGTTGTGTGTCATATGTGTCAGGGGCTTATTATCTAAATGTGACCTTTATGACCTTTAAATGTGACATCATTTCTGTGTGGAGTTTGCATGTTCTCCCTGTGCTTGCGTGGGTTTTCTCTGGGTACTCTGGTTTCCTCCCACAGTCCAAGTGAGACTGAGTGTGAATGGCTATATGTATGGCCCTGTGATGGCCTAGCGAGCTGTTCAGGGTGTACCCTGCCTTCACCCAGAATCAGCTGTAATGAGCGTCTGTCTCCCTGCAACCTTAAATAGGATTAAGCGGTTTAGAAATGAATGAATGAATGAATACAAATCTATAGCCAAAATTTGGCTTCCGTACCGTGAAAACACCTTCAAACACCTTTAAAAGGTAGAGTGTTGTGGAAAATATGCTCCATAATTCTGCTGAAATATTTCATGAAACATTTCATTCATTCATTGTTCGTAACCACATTATCATGATCACAGTGTTATATTTATTATTATTTTTATTATTATTATTTTCTCATATGGAGCCTATATCCTAGCAACTCTGGGTGAAGTGTAGGCGTATCCTATCAGTCCATCACAAGAGCCCCATCAACACACATAGAAATATACTCATTCACACCTAAGAGTAATATTTTTATTATAGCTACAGGCATGTATTTATAAGATGGTGGCAAACTGGAAAACCTGGAAGAAACCCATGTGGAAATTCCACATAGACAGTATCCCAAGCACAGGATCAAACCAGAATGCCTGGAGGTGTGAAACAGCAACACAACCTGCTACCACACCATGCAGCCCTTAAAGCATTTCAATAAGAAGGAAAGTCAGATTCAGCCAGGTTTCTTCCGTCCCAGATATCTTCCTCACAGAACCTCGGGTGTGTTGAATAGGTTACAAATGAGACATATGGCACAATTCTTTCGGCTTGTTACAAAATCTCATGTTACACCGTAGAGCACAGAAATGTGCACAGTCAAACTAAATTAAATAACTTTTACCAGCAGCTTATTAGATTTCGCAGAAAAGCATGTTTTTTCATGGTAGGTGTTAATTTATTAACAGCAAAGAGGGAAGAGTTTGTACATTTGAATTTCTTTTTCTGAATGTTATATAGACTCACTAATGGATTTATTAGGAATACTTGTACACCTGCTCATCCATGCAATCACCCAATTATCAGCTATTCAAATGGCAGCATTGCTATAAATAAAATCATACAAACCAGGTCACATTTTTCTAATAATCTGTGAAGCTGGGCCCACTCTGAGTCCCTGTTCTTGGCTGACAGAACCAAAAACCACTAGAAAAATTCCTGAACAAATTATGAGATGTGGCTGCAAATGCTGCCAGAAAACACGTGAAAACTGGTATGCTGAACTGTAGAACACAGAAAAATTCCTCACCGTTTACCCAGGTTTCTAAGTAGCTGTGGAAAAAAAACAGGTGGTGGCAAATCAAAGAATCAAAGCATATATGCCTCAACTGTAACCATTATTGTGGGGTTTAAGCCAAGCTCTATACCTTCATTCATTCAATTTCTGAACCGCTTAATCCTAATTAGGGTCGCGGGGAGGCTGGTGCCCATCTCAGCCGACTCTGGGCG
>JAQMYF010000010.1:15713844-15724947 GCA_030014195.1 Neosilurus mollespiculum | reverse complement strand
TCTCACCACAGACAGTGAGAGACATGGCCGGCATTTGATAACCCAGTTAGCTGCACTGGGGGGACAGCAGTCACAACCCGCCGATAGTGGGGCTTGAACCCCCGACCTTGGGATCAACAATCCAGCACCCTACCACCAGGCCACCACTGCCCCTAGCTCTATAACAGGGCTATTCAATTAATTTGGAATGAGGGCCGGTTCATGAAAACAATCCCAAATGATAGGAGGAGAGCGGATACCTCGAAAGGAGATTGGTCTGCTATAACAGGTGACACAGTAAGGCGGGGCAAACAAATTTGAATTTTTTAGTGGAGAGTGTTGAAACCAATTAAAATAAGGTAATATTACAAAGAACAAAGGTGTTATTAAGATACTGGGCAGTGGGTAGAGAAATTTGTGTTTCTTTTGAGTAGAAATGAATTCATGGCATTTTGGAAAAGAGCTCTTCATGTATTGTATTTTGTAAATGCATAATAGCATTAGTACATTGTATTATATCAACACATATAGGCCCAAAGCATCTCTGCATTGAAATGATAAAAAATACACCATGCTGAGTAATCAGTAATCAGTAATCCAGGTGAACCGTATCACAGACATTTAGAATTTATAACAAACAGACAACATCCACTTCACACAACTGTACCAACAAAAATAACAGGAGTGAAGTATGGTATTAAATACATATATAACAACATATGAGTGAATAGTAATATTATTATTGAGAATAGGAAATAATAATAATAATAATAATAATAATAATAAGAAGAAGAAGAAGAAGAAGAAGAAGAAGAAGAGAAGAACTACTGACTGTTTAAAACTTAAAAACTGTATTTCCCATCCCAGTGAGACTGACAGCGTTTCAGATCTAAGAACTTGGGGAACACAGTGATATTAATTATTTCACTGTACTGTAAAAAGTGTCACGATTTAAAAATGACCCTCAAAATGATTTTAAATGATTTTATAAAGCTCTATTTTGTATTGAGTTCTATGGAGTAATTCATGGCACAGCTGTCAGTCAGAGGCCCGCCATTTCACTTCTACAGTTACATGGTAACTACAAGTTACATGGTCAGAACCAGCACACATTGTTCTCCATTTTGATGTTAAATTTATTGGTGTATTTATTGCATGGGTGCACTTTGCTATTCGGGCTGCATTAAGTGCGATGGAAGAAGAAGAAGAAGAAAAAGAAGAAAAATAAAGAACCCATTTTTCTGGGTGAATAGTAATATGTGTCTGCGCAGCCACATAAATATGTCCTGTCTGTTTTAAACTACTTTTCTTTTCATCATGGGTGTATATCTGACTTATTCAAGATACTCTATTCTTTCCATCAACTCAAACATCTGCTCAGTGGATGTTTTTTGTTTTCTGCACCATCATGTGTAAAACCCCTGATATGTATATCGCACAACAGGTACACAGAAGGCCCATGACAGAAATTTTGACAAATTCCTAGGACAGTTGTGGGTGTGTCATGATCACCTGTTATAGGATGGGAAATGCCATTGTTGGCGGCACAGTAGCTCAGTGGTTAGCACGTTCGCCTCACAGCAAGAAGGTCCCGAGTCTGATTCCCGGGCTCGGGGCGTTTCTGTGTGGAGTTTGCATGTTCTTCCCGTGCTTATGTGGCTTTTCTCCGGGCACTCCGGTTTCCTCCTTCAGTCCAAAGATGCGTGCACATGCACAGTAGGCTGACTGGCTGTTTCAAATAACCCTTAGCTGTAAGTGTGAGTGTAAATGGTTGTATGTATGTTGGCCCTGCAATGGCCTAGCGAACTGCTCAGTTGTACCCAGAGTTGGCTGAGATGGGCGCCAACCTCTGAATGATGACTGAATACTATTGCAGACCCTTGTCATGGAGTGTTGAACATCTTAAAAAAAAATTTCTCTCTCATAGGTAACTCTTGACATCAGGTCAATTTGGTAGATCTGTTGTGCATTGCCCTAAGACAGCCTACCTCTATATTACAATACAAAATTATTATTATTATTTTTTTAATAGTCTTTAGTTTGCCTTATATTAATGTCATGGGACTTCCTTACATACCCACATGAATTGCACATTTTAATTGCATTGTGTATTTTTTATTTAGTTATTTATTTTTATATACTGTATTAATCCCTCAAGGAAAATTATTGCCTCTGCATTAAACCTATCCAAAGTGACCACACACACATTTGGAGCAGTGGGCTGCCACACACACTGTGGCGCCCGGAGAGCAGTTGGGGGTTAGTTGCCTTGCTAAAGGGCAATTCAGCCATGAAGGTGGAGGAAGGGAAGGTGCAGCTCACTTTCCCACACATTTTTCCTGTTGGTCCGGGAATCGAACCAGCAAACTTTCGGTCTCAACGCAGCTTCTCTAACCATTAGGCCACGGCTGCCCCAAATGTATTTGTGTTAGAAAAGGTTAATGAAAAAGACTAACCTGGAAAAATCTGATTTCAGCAGCACTTCCTACATTCATGTTTGTGGAGAGTTAATTCGAATAAATGCTGAAGAATCCTGCTCCTTTTCCCCAAGCCAACAAGCCAAATGTATTTATCCACAGGTTATGCTAGCTGTGACTTAGCACTCAAACTAACACAGCATGCAATGCCATCTGCATCCTGCTGTCTTGAGTGAAAGTGTTTTGACACCAACGCCTGCATTTGTCTGATGTTCATAGTGGTGACGGGTGTCATGGTGCAGTTCAGATGCAGCTTTGGAGACGCTGAGGCGAAGGCTGTCAGCTCGGCTTTATAATAAACAAAAGTGCTATCAGCAAGGCATTAAAAGATTTCCCTCAGTTTTGCTGTAGGATGGGGAGTAGTCTTCAGTTTCACAATTCTGTCAGACAGCCAAGCATGGCCTCCTGTCGTGTGAAAAGGGACTTCGTCCCAAACGCAAGTAGAAAGGTGTAAATCTGCTGTGTTCCATGGCATAAAGGATGCCTGCACTGAGTGTTGGTGTGTGCATGTTAGAAGATCTGTAGGAGGATTAAGGTGTGATTGTGGTGAATGTGCCGATAGGGGTGTGAGAGTGACTTCTGTATCGTCTAGGGGTGGGATTCGAAAAGTGAATAAGTTTTTCTTTGTATGAAGGGAAAGGTGAGCGCCTTCATAGAATCTCACTCCGGCCTGCCTACAACATGAGTCACAAGCACACATTATTAAGTATTTCATTTTCAGTTTTCAGCCACACAATATACATGTTACAGGACTGTACATGATTCAAGTGAACTGTGTATGTACCTTTTAAGTGAAATCATGTACGTTTAAAGCTAAAAATTTAAAGAACACTGTGTCATATAAGGTCAAACTACTACTTTACTTAATTCTTAATGATACATGATAGTCAATATTAAAAGCACTTGAGTGTAAAGCACCCCCACCCCAAATAATAATAATAATAATAATAATAATAATAATAACAATAATAATAATAATAATAATAATAATAATAATAATAATAATAATAATAATTGTACACTATTTCTTTTTTTTTCTGAGCAGTAAGAAATCTGCCCACATTAAGATTTTACTTCATGTCATTATAATGCTCTAATAGTGCGATGTGTTCATGGTCTGGTGTGTGTGGGCATATAAAAGTCAGCATGTGTGTAAATTGTCTTTTTAAAGTCCTTGTGGAGTGAACCACAGTGAAAAATCCTTTAAAAAATCTTCAAAGTACCTTTTCACTGGTCACTTAATGGGATTGACATCAAACATAGATTCAGTCAGAGAAAGAAGGAAGTGTGTGTCTGTGTGTGTGTGTGTGTGTGTGTGTGTGTGTGTGTGTCTGTGGGAAAAGAGAGAGCAAGGAGTGAAAAGTAAATGTGACTATGTTGGCTATCAGAATTCATTTCACTTAATAAACAGCTAAACTGAAGCTCTGCTGGGCTTTTGCACAAATCTGAATACAGAAGTATAAAATTCCTCATGCTTTTCATTAATAAGTCATGTCTATCCCCAATTTATTGAAATTATAATTTTAAATTATATTTATTTTTAATGCAAATATTCTTGCTTTTACATTTACCGTCGAATCACTCGCCAGACCATCACAGGGCAACACACACACAACCATTCACATTCACACACAAACCTAGGCGCAATTTGGAACAGCCAATTAGCCTTGTGGAGTAATGTGCTTGTATTTACTGTGGGAGGAAAGATGATGAAACGAAGGGAGAGAACATGCAAACTCCACACAGAGACACCCAGGCTGGGAACTCGAACCAAGAACCTTCTCGCTGTTAGGCTTATTTGCTAATTACTATACCACCTCATCACCCTGCTTTTACATTGAGGTTTTTTATTTTATTTATGTAGGGGCAGCATGATGGTGCAGTGGTTAGCACATCTGCCTCGCAGCAAGAAGGCCTGGGTTTCATTCCCGAGCTCAGGGAGTTTCTGCATGTTCTCTCCACATTTGTGTGGGCTTCTTCTGGGTACTCTGGTTTCCTTCTACGGTCCAAAAACATGCACAGTTGGCTAACTGGCTGTTCCAAATCGCCCCTAGGTGTGAGAGTGAGTGTGAATGGTTGTATGTGTGTTGGCCCTGCAATGGTCTGGTAAGCTGCTTAGGGTGTACCCGAACTTCGCCCAGAATCGGTTAAGACGGGCGCCAGCCCCCCCACGACCCTAATTAGGATTAAGCAGCTTAGAAAATGAATTAATTAATTAATTTTCTTTCTTTCGTTCATTCCTTATTTATTTTATCCAAAGTGAAGGGTCCTTCAGAAAGGTTTTGGACTCACCCAGAAAACATCATAGGTGAACCAGTCCTCCAATTTCCTCTTTGTCCATTGATGTTTAAGGTCACTATCCCTTCATGGAAGGAGATCACATCTTGAGCCTCAAGATACAATAGCATGGATGACTTCTTCATCACTTTGAGAATTGAGACCACACAAATGGCCCAGACAAGCTTTATATGTTCAAGGTCACTGTGCCAAAGTCAAAGGTCACATATGCAAATTAGCTACCCCACGCACAGGTTTAGGTCATAGGGAGTGCCTACGCAAAATTTCAGAAAGCTGGCCTGTGCATAAGCCGGGCAATGGTGCGGACAAAGTTATTGTCATGCCACCCGCCCGGCTGCCAAGCCATTGATAATACCCCTCCAGCCATAACCCGCGGGGGGTAAAAACTGATAAATATGTCACTTTACAAGACATTATAATATACATTACATATCAATAACATTTAAAAACTTTAGAAACTGAGTGGAAACAAATTAAACTGATAAGCTTATTATATATTTTCTAAACAATTTTTTTCTCACAATTGCTTGCTATTGCTATTAAGTTCAATATTCCATACACAATCCATTTCTAAATGACCTAAATTCATGAACTTTTAAAGAAATTCCCCAAAATGGTACAATATTTACTGAAACTTGCTTTAAGTATTACCTTTTGTTGATTTGCATTACATGTTCTTGATTAAACAATAAAAAACTACATTCCAATAAAATGCTCTGTAAGATTATTTCTCTTGAGTGTCTTTTTACAGTGAAATTAATATTTATACTGTATTTTTAACAAGATGTTTCAATATACAAAAATATTTCAAAAAATATGAGCAATCAACTAGTAAAGATAATAATAATAATAATAATAATAATAATAATAATAATAATAATTAAAAATAATAATAACAATAATAATAATAATAATAATAATAATAATAATAATAATAATATCCCAGTATAGTGTCTTACAATAATGCACTAATTTGTGATGTTCTATTTTGGTCCTTTGAGTCTACTTAGGGTGGCACGGTAGTGCAGTGGTTAGCACACCTGCAGTACAGGAAGAAGGTCCCAGGTTCACGCCTCGTGGTCAGAAGGGGCCATTCTGTGCGGAGATTGCTTGTTCTCTCAGTTCTTATGTGAGTTTTCTCTATGTTCTATATACGTTCCTTGGTGCACAGTTCATCATTATTTTCATTCAACTTCTCTCTTTTCATTTCTTTCTCTCTCTCTCTCTCTCTCTCTCTCTCTCACTCTGTCGCTGCCAGAATCAGGTTAATGAAGGCCAGAATGTAATTACAGTCCACACAAGAAACTCTCACAGGTTAGATAGGCTATAAAAACATCTGCCTGTTTTCTGCCTGGCACTGTTTCATGAGACTCTTTGACAAATGGTCTACATGATTACTTGATTACTCCAGGCTGTGATTAATAATTTCACTCTAAGTTCAATTTCAGATAATTGATGTTGTTAACAGTGTGCCTGAACCCCATAAGCTACAATATCTGTCTTTGTCATTGGTTTCAGAAGTGATAATTATTTGCATTTAAAATGAATGTTTCCTGCCCTGCTTATACGTTATGCAGAAATAGCTGTTTCACATGATATCCTATTATTTAGTAATACACTGTAATGTAGTGGTGCTTCAAAGTTTGAGAACTATTTAGAATTTTCTATAGTTCTGCATAAATATGATGCAAAAATCATCAGATTTTCAAACAAAACTTAAAAGTAGATAAAAAGAACCCAATTAAATAAATGAGAAAGAAACTTTACAATTGGTCATTTATTTATTGAGGAAATGATCCAATGTGAATTATTTGTGAGTAGCACAGTTTGAAGTTCATGTGAGGAAACTCAATAACAATAACATCCAGTGATAGTTGAGCTGTTCTGTAAGGAGCAATAGATTAAAATTACTCCAAGCCCACATGCAGGACTGATCAGCAGTTACCAAAAATGTTTAATTGCAATTATTACTGCACAAAGGGGCTTAATAGCAAAGGTTGACAACCTTTTTCCCACTCACCGATGTGTAATTCTGGATCATATGTATCAATAAATAAATGAGTAAATACTTTTGTGTCATTTGTTTAATTGGGTTCTCTTTATCTACTTTCAGGAATTGCCTAAAATCTGGATGTTTTACACTATATTTAGAGAAAAATACAGAAAATCAAATGGTTCACAATCTTACAAGAATCAATCTAGTTGGAATGTTTACCCCCAAAATATTGGGATCCTTGAAACTTAGTAACAAGTATATAATAAGTGTGATTGGTGTCCAGTCTCAAGTTTTTTTTAACTATGCATCTCTCCCTGGATTTTTTTGCTGCATTTCTTTTGTTTTAAATGGAAAATGATTAATTTCAATTATGTTATTTTCAATCTGCACTTTAGTCTGGTCAAGGCCATGGTGGATTCAGAAAATAACTTGGGAATAGTGAGTATGAGGTGGGAATACACCGTAAATAGAACAGCAATCCATCACTGGGCGTCATGCCCACACACATTCACACCATGGAGCAGTTTAGCATTGCCATTCCTACTAGTTTGTTTTACTGTATTTTGGAGACCCTGGATGAACCCCATACGAACACAGGGAAACTCACACAGTAATCTGAGATCAGAAAATAACCAGGGAATATAAAGCCATGTGCCAGGAAATTTAACTGCTGCAAAGCCATCTGTGCCATACTAATTTAATTTCCACTGTACAAAAAATATTACATGTTTAACCAGTGTGTCAGGTCAGTAGGACATCGGGCAGCCAGATGCCACATCCTAGTCATAAGTAATAAGTCATGTCACCATGGCTGTAACTAGCTACATAGCATGTCCAGTTGTCAATTTCAGTATGAAAACAGCAATAGTTCTGATAAAGTATTAGAAGAATGTAGCCTTTACATACTGCCCAGACAAAACACCATCCAGCACAATCCTAGCACAAATGAATGCTAGTGCTATTTTGAAATTTTGAGAAAGTAGAGGGGCCAACTTCACTGAGATTGTTGTTCTGCCTTTAGCCTTATATCATACACTGCTGAGCCAAAAAAGAAAAGAGTCGCTCACTCTAATATTTTCTTGGAGAGCCTTTATCTTTTATCTCAGCACGTAATCGTCATACCATTGTTTCAGCAAACTCAAGCAACATAACATTTATTTCCATCCAGCTTTGGGTTCATTTCTCACTGACGTCTTAAATTGATGAGTGAAAAATTTAACTACTCCATGAAGTCTTCTCCAGCACATCCCCAAAACTTTCAATAATGTTAAGGTCAGGACTCTGGGGTGCCAATAAATATGTGAAAATGATTCCTCATACTCCCTGAATCACTGTTTCATTATTTGAGCCCCCATTTATTATCCGTGCCATCAGGGAAGAAAAAGTCCATTGATATGATAACCTGCACATTCAGTACATTCAGATCATCAGTTGACTTCATTTTATTGACACATTAATGTTGCTGAGCCTCGACCTGACCAACTGGAGCAACAATGCCATGGAGATTACATGCTGTGATCAAGGCTAAATGCATATTAGAGCGTGTGCCTTTTTTTTTTTTTTTTGGCTGGGTAGTGTATTTATTTCTGTATATTTACAGAAAAACTTGTGTCCTGGGTAAAGGGTAAGTCTGTTGGGCTTTTACCCCCGAGCCTAGTGGCTCATCAGGCCGGTGCTTATCCCCGGTTTCTGTAGCGTGAAGCGACTAGGAGTTGAACTCCCCCTGGATGGGAGCTAGTCCATCGCAGGTTACCTTCCCAGTATTTTTACTTATTTATACTGCTGGATTACTGATCCCAAGGATCAGAGGCACACTTGTGGTTAAGACCTTACCCAGGATTCTTGGGGGTCCAACGGGGATTCGAACCATGATCTCTCGCACCCTAACCGCTACGTCACCGGCCCAACTTTATTGTGGTATCCGGTGTTCCAGGACTACCCAAGAATTACTGAGGATTAGTTTACAAATGACTTGAGAATTTGCTTAATCATTCATTTTCTGAACCCCTTAATCTCAGCTGACACTGGGCGAGGACAGGCCATCGCAGGGCAGAAACATGCTGACGACTATGCAGCCTACTCTTGACAAAAATCAGCAATGGTTCTTTTACATGCCTCTCACCATAGACAGTGAGAGACTTGGCCAGCCTTTGATAACCCAGTTAGCTGCACTGGGGGGACAGCAGTGAGAACCCATTGATTGTGGGGCTTGAACCCCCGACCTTGGGATCAGTGATCCAGCACCCTACCACCGGGCCACCACTGCCCCTGGTTTGCTTATTCATTAGACTTAATCATTATGTTTATCTCTCAGAAGATAATATTTACCTCCTGTATATCTAATTACATGAAGGTATGAATTTAGGCCAAAACATTTGAAATAGATGAATGTAAAATGCAAGCTACTTGTAACATTGTGAATTGCTAGTTGCAGTAATATCTAATCTTAGTAAAGTCAGTGGAAGTATTCTGTGTTAGCTGCAGGGTGCACTGCATTTTTGATGCATGCTTTTTTAGTGTCAGTGTGGAGAAGCAGACACAAGGAAATGTTGCTGGAAAATTCAGCTTAGTCTGACCACCTACCAGCTGCCAAAACACAAGCTGAGAGTGTGCGGGCAGAAAGGAAAAAGTTTTCAAAGGCTGCTTATAATGCTACATCATACAGACAAGTAAATATTTAACCCTCAAGCAACCAAGCTTATTTAACCACTAATATGACCAATAGGTCATACAGCAATGCTTGTATTGAACTGTTTTTGGGTGTGTGTTTCGCATACCTATACCACTCCCTGTATTAAAAGAAACGCTATTCTCAAATATTCTAATGTATTTAGTAATGACTGAATATTCATATACATATTGGACAAAAAAGTCACAATCATTAATCAAAATCATAAACACAAAACTACATAAACATTTTGTTGGTAGATAGGTAATTTAATTTGCTGAAAATACTTTACACATAGCTGTGATGGCCTGGCGAGCTGTCCGGGGTGTACTCTGCCCTCGCCCAGAGTCGGCTGAGATGGGCGCCAGCCTCCACGCGACCCTAATTAGGAATAAGCGGTTCAGAAAATGACATGACATGACTTTACACATAGTTACACACATAAATAAATGTATAAAAAAATCAATGTAATTCTTTATTTTTGATAAGCCAGCACAAATTTCCCTTTCCTTTAACCCACTAATCATCCAAACCCTGCAAAGTCTATATGTATGTTATGATAACACCCGGAGGCAAGAGGAATATATTCAAGCAGGTTTTATTGTCCCAGAACAAACATGGACTCAGTGAGCCACAAAAACAGGAGAAACTCAAAACGGGGTTTGAAAAGGAAACCTGCCACGAGGGGTGAACCAAAACCGACAAACACAACAGAAAATAACACGAAGGGTCCGGGAGAACTTGGGAGAGGTCGTAACGGGAAGAGAACGCGGAAACCAAGGTGAGTCCAAAACGCTTGAAGAAGTAGCGGTGAAACACGTGCATCTCCAACAAGGCTAGACACTGAAGTGTGTCTAGCAGGGATTTATATGGTGGAGGCAATCAGATCCGGTGATGATGTGCAGGTGCTGGCGATTAGTACTCAGGGGAGTGTGCTTGCGGTGTGTGAGAGTCGGGGAGAGAGTTTGCTACGGACGTAACAATGTAAGACAAATAAACTGACAAATTCATGGAAGAAGGCTTTATGATTAAAAATATAAAGATGGCCTACAGACATACCTGAAGCAATAAGGGACCCCACTTGGTGTCTTCAGGCTAAGAAAATAACAGAGTATCTCAGAATGAACTGATCAGTTTAATCAAGTAAAAATTGAAGCTGGAAAATAAGTTACCAGCTGGTAAAGACGGTCTGCCAGATTGATGAGTGCAGCTTGTCTTTACACAGCTGGAAGATAGTTTGATCAAGTTATGGGGGGAAAAGAAACATCTGCAGGGAACACACAGGAGTGATAATTGGAAATCAAGATGCAGTCGGGCCCAAACGTTTGAAATCACACTGAAAATCTTGGAATGTTTTGTTTTCGTTTAATCTGGACATAAACAAAAGTTTTTAGTTTTTAGAATTCAGAAATAATTATTACACTGAGATTAAATGTCTTACACATTTATTATTCAAGATTCTGCACTATTTCAAAGTCCTTATTTAAATGTAATCAGATTTCGGATATTGATATATTAACTGCCTTGTACAGAAGGTCAGATGTTCCTCATGCCTCAGTCTCTTCTACGGAAGCATTTTCGGTCAGAACTGTGATTGATTTGATCTAAATCAGGGGTCACCAACACGGTGCCCGCGGGCACCAGGTCGCCCCCAAGGACCACATAAGTCGCCCGCAGGCCTGTTC
>JAQMYF010000010.1:15702104-15713025 GCA_030014195.1 Neosilurus mollespiculum | reverse complement strand
AAACTGGTAGCTCTTCGTATGACTCAGTACCCATGAAGTAGCTCTCAGTTTCAAAAAGGTTGGTGACCCCTGATCTAAAGTATATCACAAGGTTGTGTGGAGTGTATGTCAGCTCAAGTCCATACTGTCATTCAAGCACAAGGGGACAAACCAAATATTAAGAAACATTAAATATATTTCATATATTCTATCTTGCACCTAATTTGTTGTCAATAATCTAATGTGCACTGAAAATTGTTGAATTAAATAATAAAAAATACAAAACAATATTTTTTTACTAGTGGTATCAGATGCTTATAAGAGAACAGAGAGTGGATATTACTAATTACTAGTGCTGAATTGGTATTGTGGTATATTTAATTTATTCACATTTATGAAAGGTTTTGACTTAGATTACAGCTGTATTGTCACTTAAGGTGTTTTAAATAATGGGGCCATAACCATTAATGACTGTACAGAGCAATAGTGAACTTGATTAGCTAAACTTATATTAGTATGCAAATGCTGGGAAATATTTTACCCCAATCAGCCATAACATTAACACCACCTGATTGGTCTGTGGCTAGGCAACCCCGTACATAGCAATCTGCAATGCAGTGCTACAGTGGCTCTTCTATGGGATCAGATCAGACAGCTTCACTCCTCACGTGCATCCGTGAGTGTTTGGCTCTAATGACACGCCTGCAAGTTGGAAGGTACTTACCACCATTCCAGGAACATGCAACAAGACCTGCCAGTTTTTGAGATTAATAGACCCAGTCATTTAGCCATCACAATGCAGTCCTTGTCAATGACACTCAGATCTTTACACTTGCTCAGTTTTCCTGCTTCCAACTCATTAACTCTGAGAACTGACTGTTGACCTCCTGCCTAATACAACCCCCTGCTTGGCAGATGTTACTTTAACAAGATAATCAATGTGATTTAATGTTTTGGCTGATCAGTGTATTTACTGAACCATGATCTAGGTTATGTTTGCACTGCACCGTGCATTGCATTGTTGCAATAACGATGGAAATTCTTCCATAATACTAAGCTTATTCATTTTAAAACATGCAATTCAAAAGAGCATTTTTGCACAGATACCTACATGTGAATGTGAAGATGAATTTTGTCATGCTGTTTGCATTAATTGTTTTGTTAAATACACTTTGTAGCTGAATCTCCCCCAAACCCCATGAAATACATCCTCCCATTTATGAATAATAGTTTTTTTTTTTTTTAGGGTTGGAGGAAAGCTGGAGCCAATCCCATCTCACCTCAGATGGGAGGCGAAGTACACCCTGAACAGACCGCCAGTCTATTGCAGGGTTAACACAGACACAAACAATCATTCACACCTATGGCTAATTTAGAGTAGCCAGTTGACCTAATGTGCACGAATTTGGACTGTAGAAGGTATATCTGAAAACCCATGCAAGCACAGGGAGGCCACAAAACTTGAACCTACAACTTTTTATCTGTAAGGTGACAACACCTTACTGAACACAACACCTACCCACTGAGTTTTGACTGATGGTATACTTAGCCCGTGTCCTAATGAACCAGTATCAGATTTTTTTCATTTATAGTTGCTCTAAAGCACTTCTGTAAGTCACTGTGGATAAGGGCGTCTGCCAAATCCTGTAAATGCAAATGTTTTTTAACAAACAGTTCAGTTGGCCTTTCCACCGCTTAAATTACAATTCTAAAGTATGGGAGAGTTATACAAAATGATATAACTTGTTATTTTGCACCCCCCCCAAAAAACAAAACAAAAAACAAAAACAATAAATAAATAAACAAACAGACAAACAAACAAACAAACAAACAAACAAACAAACAAATAAACAACAACAACAACAACAACAACAACAACACAAAATGGATCAAATTCCAGTTTGTGTTTGCTTGTCTTAATACTTGAGCCTAGATAGACCTACATCTGGTAAATGGATATGACTCTGTATGGTATGAGTAAGACTTCTCACAACTAAGTAGGGTGAACTGCCATGTGTGACACCAATTCTTTCATTCATCTCATTTACTCACTTATTTGCCGAACGGCTGAATCCTGCTAGGGTCACGGGGAGGCTGGAGCATATCTCAGCCGACACTGGGCGAAGGCGGGACCAACACACACAACCATTCACACACACTCACACCTACAGGCAATTTGGAACAACCATTACCTGAATGTACACATCTTTAGACTGTGGGAGGAAATCCGTGCAAGAACATGCAAACTCCACACAAAAACGTCTGAGCCTGGGACTTGAACCGAGGACCTTCTTGTTGTGAGGTGGACGTGCTAACCACTGTGCCACCATGCAGCCCTATTCCTTTCTAATTATTATGTTTTTTATTACCTTTCAAGTAAGCAACACAGAAGGTACTGCGACGCACCAATTTTCGTTCTGCAGGAAATTGTGTGTGTGTTTGTCTGGCCGCAGTCCACAAGTGTGCACTCGGTCCAAGTAAGTTATTACCTTTCGCGTGAGCTATATTTTGTTCATGTTATTCTTACTAGACATTTGAGACCCTATGGAAAAGTAAAGTAATATTACAATAGTCATAACATTTATATCAACAGGAAGCTTCCAATAGGTCTAATGCTGGGATCTAATTAGATACTTACAAGTTCAACTTAATATTCAAGTTAAACAAAGCATTTATTTATTTATTTGTTTGTTTGTTTGTTTATTTATTTATTTATTTATTTGGGGATTCCACATGCACAATAAAATAATTAAACATATAAAACCCCGAAGATTACACAAAAGGTCCGAAGACTTATTTCCATTGTGGTCCTCGTGAGAGAAATAATTATGCCAACATAATGAAACATAAAATGGTATAAGTTACTAAGAAAAATAAACTGACTATTGAAAAATAAGTTCTAAATCAAATAATTACAAAATAAAAAAAAAAGAGGTAATAAACAAAACAAAAGGTGAAGTGAAGAACCCAAGAGATTGTACAAGAAACCCTTTTACAGATTTTTTAAAACCTAATCTGTTTGTGATTGATTAAAATAGCTAAATAAAAAAGCGTGCCTGTGTCCGAAGACTCGGAAGAGATAAGATCTTAAATTAGAATTTTTCCACTAATGGTATAGTAACTAATGTCATGACAATAGTAATGTGTTAGAATCACATTATTCAGGTAACATAAGGTAACCTAACATTAGGCCCTATTATACAACAACAAGGATCTGACATTATATAAACCAGTTGGTGCCTTGTGAAAGGTCGGTGGACGCATGTGTTCGCTCCACCAATCATCATCATTATCATCATCATTTGCATTTACAGCATTTGGCAGACGCTTTCATCCAGAGAGACTTACAATTATCATTTTTATACAACTGAGCAATTGAGGGTTAAGGGCCTTGCTCAAGGGCCCAACAGTGGTGACAATGGGGATCGAACCCCTGAACATTGGATCAGTAACCCATCGCCTTAATCACTAAGCCAGGTACCCTACAGGTAGTCATCATCATCATCATCATCATCATCATCATCATCATCAATATTATTATCATCATTATTATTATTATTATTATTATTATTATTATTATTATTATTATTATTATTAATATCATCATCATCATCATTATTATTAATATTATTATCATCATCATCATGATTATTATTATCATTATTATTATTATTATTATTATTATTATTATTTTGTAAATTAGTCTACAATTCTTCCTAAAATATCCAGTGTCTAAATTAGACTCATGGTTTATCTTTGGAGAAGCCTAAAAGAGGGTAATGAAGGGTGATGCAGGTGCAAATAAGCAAATATTTCTTACTTAGTCTATACGCAGAAAAAAAAATGTGCGTGTCTCTTTAATGACGGGTTTCTGACGTCATCCTGATGTGCATCATCCAGATGACGGAGAAAGAGAGAGAGAGAGAGAGAGAGAGAGAGAGAGAGAGAGAGAGAGCAGGTTGATCATTCATTTTGCAGAGTGCTTGTAAAAAAACCTCAGTGCTTTCCTAAAGGCAGGGGAGATAGTAAGGTTATGTGTTAAATGTGTGTTAAACTTCAAGGCCTGGAACCTGTAGGTGGGATGCGAGCGTTGTCAAGGCGACAAGCTGGGGGGCGGGGCCTGGAGCATCATCTCCGAGAGCTGTGAGAGAGAGAGAGAGAGAGAGAGAGAGAGAGAGAGAGATCGGAAGCGCGCAGCATCACCTCCCGACGCCGGAGCACTAACGCCTCCCTTTAGTGCTGTGAACATGCAGACGGATGAACAGACACGCTGGTGGATTTAACGAGATAAATTCACACTGAGAGACAAAGAGAGAGAGAGAGAGAGAGAGAGAGAGAGAGATCTTTAAACGCCGCGCTATTTGAAGCCCAGGAGAGTCGGGTCCAGGAGAAGTGCTGCGTTTGGAAGAAGTGATCAGACCCGGCTATTCACTTTCACCTTGTCACCTGTCAGCCTCATCATACATGCTGTCTGTTTGTCTGTCTGTCTGTGTGTCTGTGTGTGTGTGCACAAGATTCCTGGCAACAAAGACAACTGGAAGCCTATTAAAGGCATGTGACAGATGCTTGACAGAGGTTTTCAGTTAACATGAGAATTTTTGGAGTTTGGCAGTAAAAGGAACACCACAGGCGAGGGAAATAGCCTACAGACTGTCCACTGCACACAGCACGACACAGAAAGCAAGGATCACCCTGTCATCAACGGATCTTCTCCTCCTCAGGTAAGAACAATGACATATGTCACAGCCTTAAAGTATCTCTGCAACCCTGACATTCAGCAGCTCGAGTCCCAGTCTTCTTCTATGATCTCAGAATAATAATTCAGCTAATTATTATTCATATAGGTCAATTCACCGCGGGCTTCGGGTGTTGCATTCTTTTATTTTCTTTAAACACCTCCAGGTTTGTTGCATGTAGTGTTGAAACTACACCTACAGGGTTGATTTGACAGCGGCGGTGCCAAATTAACACAGTCAGTGCTGAGTCAACACCTACTGTGCCAAATTAACACCCAGGCACAAATAGACACTGTAGGTGTTAATCGACACAGGTTTGGCCTGCTATGTGCAAAGCCACCTGCCCAGCACACAGCACAACTCTGCAATCTACCAAATTAGATGGCTGGCACGTCTGGGTGCACTGCTTTACAAATTGCTCGGTGCTTTAATGGGATTCGAGAAAATGGACATCAGAATCATTAGACAATCTCTTTTAGTCTGTCTCTTGCCTTCTGTCTCTATAAATCTCTGCCTCACACACACACACACACACAAAATCACATATCACATATGAGTAATTGCTGTTTCTATGATGTGCTGATGGTAAGCAGTGTAGAACAGCACACACACACACATGCGCGCGCGCACACACACACACACACACACACACACACACACAGGAAGAAAGGGCCACATTTATATGCTGTTCTGGTGTGTCTATCCGAAGCCCAAGTGGATGGTGGAATTCAACAGAGACAAGAAGATCTCTGTTCTTTAGTGGAGACACTTAGGAGTCCTGCTCTCTCTCTCTCTTTCTCTCTTTCTCTCTCTCTCTCTCTCTCTCTCTCTCTCTCTCTCTCTCTCTCTCTCCCCCCTTCTCTCTCTCCCCTTCTCTCTCTGGCCCAAATAACAAATATGGATGGCTCACAGTGTCATTTGGGATTTTTGTAATGGATGAAACTGTCACTGTCCTTGTGACCAACTGATCTTTTCACCAAAGTTTTTTTTTTTTTTTATGGTCTGCTGCTGAAACTTTTCTTGCTATAGTCTTTATATATACTGTATATACATAGTACACACACACACACACACACACACACACACACTCATATCTACCCAGTGGCATTTTTACTTGCCACGTTCAGTGGTAAACCTTCTGTACACTCTATAAAACCAGCCTTGTAAATTTCCACCAATTTGCTGTTAAGAATATAGTTATGATAAATACCTTTTGTAGGATTCACACTAAACTGTTTGCTAATATTAATAGCAAATTGTTCTCTAGAGGGGCGGCACTGTGTGTAGTGGTAAGCATGCCCGCCTCACAGCAAGAAGGTCCTGGGTTCGAGTCCTGGGCTAGGGCGTTTCTGTGTGGAGTTTGCATGTTGTTCCCTTGCTTGCGTGGGTTTCCTCTGGGTACTCCAGTTTCTTTCCACAGTCCAAAAACAATCACATTAAGCTAACTGGCTATTTCAAATTGCTTCTAACTGTGGATATGTGTGTGTGTGTTGCCCATGCGATGGTCTGGTGAGCTGTTCAGGGTGTGCCACGCCTTCACCCAGTGTTGACTAACATAGGGGCCAGCCTCCCCGCAACCCTACGTAGTAAGATTAAGAGGTTCAGCACAGGACTGAGTGTGAGTGAGTGTTCTATAGAGCACAAAACAATATATTATTGCAGGACTGAATACTGATAATAGTACACTACCTCTGCAATTCTACTACTATAACACATTTTTAATTTCTTTATCTCCAAATATGTACTTCTTAATTAATTCCAGTTACAAATTCTAACAGAAGTCCAGAGTGCTAAGCTACACATCCATAACAAACTAGAATGAACAATTAAATCAATGAGAACAACTGTGACAGATTTGGTTTAAATCACACAACTCTGCATTTGTGTGTGTGTGTGTGTGTGTGTGTGTGTGTTATCCTTTGTATGGTGGGTTGACATTGCCAATGTCTGGAGACCAGCGTTGTTCATTCCTCCTGAAGCAGTAGATCGATGAGCTCTAACTGATCTGCAATGAGCTGATTAAACACAGGCAGACAGGTGGTCATGTCATTGAGAGGATTGCGTGTGTGATGTTTCTGTTGGAGGCTCGGAAGGTGCACAGAAATCAAATGATAGGATCAAGTCTCAGGGCAAATGGATTTTTTTGTGTGAATGTAGGATAGTGTGTGTAAATTGTGTGTCTCTTGACCACAGGACTGAGAGATCTGCATCTGAAATGCAGGCCTCTGCTCTCCAGTGTTTGTTTGGTTTTTCTTGATTTATCTTAACCTACACAGTCAAGCCACATAAAGCAAAAGTCATGTGCAATTACATCCATATTTGAATTCATTTGATCAAGCAAACATTTTATCCTCTTTATAACAGTGCAAAGAAATGCATTCTTAATATAATATTAATTCTCCACTAGTCTCTGATGTTGGCTTGCTGAAAGTTTTGACATCACTTCCTTCAGCTGCAGGGCGTTTGAGGGTTTTCCTGCACATACTGCCCTTTTCAACCTCCCACAACATTTTAGGGGAGGCCATTCCAGAATAATTCCTTTCCTTTTAAGCCATTCTTTAGTGGATATGCTAGTGAGCTCAGGATCTTTATCCTCTTGATGCAGTTGTTGACTAACTGAATCAGCAAAGCAACCCCAAACCATAACATTTCCACCATGCCTCACAGTTGGTATGCTGTTCCTCTCCTGAAAAACTGTGCTGTGACTGTAGCCTAACAGCTCTAATTTTGACTCATTTCTCCAGAGTACATTATTTCAAAAGGTCTGGTCTCGGCCTGTATATTAATTGACAAGCTGTTCTCTTGCTCTTGTGTTGTTTTGAAACCATGTAGGCATTTTTTCTGGCACACCTCCTATACTGGTCAATCTTGTCCAATCACTTTCCAGTTGTAGAACAAGAAGCCTGTGAGAAAATTGTCTGCTCCCAGGCTGAAATTGCTGTGGTGGCCAGTCCTGGACGAATTTATAGTCATATGAAATTTATGCTTCTTGTAGATACTTTTCCTTAGAGTGCGCAATCACTTAGTTTAGACACTTAAGGGAACCGTTAAAATCCTTTATCAGACTCCTAGGCACCAACAACCTTTTTTTCTTAAGATGACATCACTCCCTTCACTAGTTAGGAGAAAAGACTCGGGTCCTGCAGTAGGTCATCATCAATGGCGGCTATCCTGGAACACCTGATTCTTATTTTGAAGGTTTGAAAATGTCAAGGCCCAATCTCATTCGGGCGATTCTTTGGCGACTACCCATGATCTTTTGAGTTGGCAACTGTCTCAGACCAACCACAACTGTGTTTGTGATTTCTTAAATGACTGAAATGAAATAATGCTCAGATGAAAATCTCTGATGGTCAGCAACTAGGTCTAAGACTGCCTGCAACTAAGTCCCCACGCTCTCAGACTATCAGCAATATAATCGCGGTATCGACAGTCACAGATTAGTAGATTATTGTGTGTAACTGTTCAACATTTGGGAACAGGTTTCAAAAAATGGGATGATTGTCCACAATATGTGGATTCCTCGCTGACAGTAAGTGACAGTCAGTGATATGGTCGACGATATCAGTCGCAGACCCCTCTTGCTAACTCCCGACCTAAAAATTTATCAAATCTTGGCCATTATCAGGCGTTATGGCACAAATGAGATCAGGGCTAAAGGGTGTTTGTATAATTTCTTATACTTAATCCGTTTTTTGTCTATTTACCTTATGCAAATAGCTATGAAATGAACACTGTGTGTTTTACATGTGTTGAAGTATATCATCTTCATTTGCTGGTACTCTAAAGAGGTACTTTACTTTACTCTAAAGAGGTACGTTTACTTGTTCAAATTTTCACATTAGGGGTGTATCCCAGAAGTAGTATCTGTGTTTATTTAGTGCACCAAATATCTGTATCTGTATTCAAATCTAATTATGGTCATGACCTAACCTGAGCTTTAAAAAAAAGAACGAACTCCATCACTATGGCTCCATAACCTGAAGAACACTGGAAGAACCCAGAGGTACAAATGGCAGCACTGTCAGCACAAACTGTGAAAGTTCCTCAACTTCAGTTATATTGGTCTCAATTAGAGATGTGCAATTCTGTGTGGGGTTTGTATGTTCTCTTAGAGCTTGTGTGGGTTTCCTCCAGGTACCCACATACACATTAGGCTAATTGGCTGTTCCAAATTTCCCGATGAATGACGGCTGCAGATGCATGTTAAGTAATGTATGGGGCAACATGGTGGTGTACTGGTTAGTACGTCCGCCTCACAGCTAGAAGGTGCTGGGTTTAAGTCCTGGGCCTGTACTTTTAGATCTGTCTATGCTTGTGTGGGTGTCCTCTGGGTACTTTGGTTTCCTCCCACAGTCCAAAGATATGCACAGTAGGCTAATTGGCAGTTCCAAATTGACGCTAGGTGTGAGTGTGTGTTGACCCTGTGATGTACTGGCGAGCTGTTCAGGGTGTAGCCCCCTTTTGCCCAGAGTCAGCTGAAGTGACCAAATTAGTGTATGTACAGTATGTATGTATGTATGTATGTGTGTATGTATGTATGTATGTATGTATGTATGTTTGTGTGTATATATGTATGTATACATTTGTGTAGCATTTACCATATGAATGGAATACTACCTCTAAAGAACAAACTCATACAGGGAAAGTACATCACCTACAAAGTTGGTCCTCTGTGTGGTCTTCAAGTCTGCTTTTGACTCGTCATTATTTTTGGTTTGTTAAGTTTTATTAGGATGCTTCAGGAGGAAGGAGGACTGTAACATAAGGTTAGATTTAGGTAGCAGTGTTGATGCAGCAACATTTACCTACAGTAATACAGTGACGTCTAGAGGGTCGAGTGCTCATATTTAAAAGAGGGGGGATCATTGATCAAGGTGTTAGAACACTAGCTAATGCTATTGCAGTGCTTTATGAAGATCTCTATCAGTACAGGCCTAAATATAACACGGAAAAAATATGGGACAGGTGAGAGAGAGATGAGAAACACACATTAAACCTGTCATCACACCCAGTCATGAAGTAGCTATCTCTGTATGAAGTGTGTAAAACAACTTAATTATTGTGTCACAGCAGATATTATAATGGTTCAGAATATAATTTAAAGTGCCATTAATGAAGAACAAGAGTTTACTAACCTTCCTGTTTACCAGAGTAACTGACTGTTCCTTTTTCAAATTCATGGCCCCCAAGGGGGTGGTGTGTGTGTGTTGATGCACAGACCTGAATGTACTGAATGAGCAGGTTTACACATCAATAGACTTTTTCTTCCCTGATGGCACAGATATAAAATGGGGACTCAGATAATGAAAGAGTGGTTCAGGGAGATTGAGGAATTGTTTTCACATATGTATTGGCACCCCAGAGTCCTGACCTTAACTCTGTTGAAAGTTTTCGGGATGTGCTGGAGAAGACTTTATGGAGTGGTTCGGTTTTTCCGTCATCAGTTCAAGATGTCGAAGAAGAATGAACCCAACACTGGATGGAAATAAATGTTATGTTGCTTAAGTTTGTTGAAACAGTGGCACGTTGCTGTAAGCAAGGCTAAAGGCGGAACAACATATCCGTGTGTGACCTTTTTTTTTTTTTTTTTGGCTAGGCAGTGTATACTGTCTTATTAATTTATAATTAAGTGTGTCTTTATTTGGGCTATGGGCAGGGGAAAAACAATACACATAAAAAATGCTTTGCCAAAAAGGGTATCATGACCACCAAGGAAAAAGGAGACAGGCGCTTGATCCCACTTCTGACCTAAAGCCCCCTCTCTACCATGCGTGCAGTAATATATTTTATTGGATTATTGAATTATTTATTTATTTACTACAGTATTGTTAGTTCAGGGATGTGCATGAATGTGATTATAGTTCAAGTTAGAGCAAGACAGTTCTTGAGTCTTTTGATTCCTCCTGATTGTGTTATTGACAGTGTCTTTCCTATCTTTAGCAAGTTTTCATTTAAAGGTTAGACAAATTTTCCTTGCTAAATAAAGACGCTTGAAATACACATGCTGTCCTTCAGTTGGTGAATCACCCTTACATGGCAGTATAAGCAAACTGTAGAGACAAACAGACATCATGGATTGTTCAAAGAAAGAAAACACACACACACACACACACACACACACACACCACATTAACACACACACACACACACACACACACACACACACACACACACACACACACACACACACACACACACACACA
>JAQMYF010000010.1:15660030-15672289 GCA_030014195.1 Neosilurus mollespiculum | reverse complement strand
TCTCTCCC
This sequence comes from Neosilurus mollespiculum, assembly GCA_030014195.1. Lineage (NCBI taxonomy): Eukaryota > Metazoa > Chordata > Actinopteri > Siluriformes > Plotosidae > Neosilurus > Neosilurus mollespiculum. Next base: position 15,672,281 of record JAQMYF010000010.1, on the reverse strand, counting down.
TCATACACACACACACACACACACACACACACTCTCTCTCTCTCTCTCTCTCTCTCTCTCTCTTTCTCCCCCCTCTCTCTTTTATTTACTCCCTCTTTTTGTCAACTTTTTTCGAGTTTTGCCCTTTCATGCTCTTTTTCCTCTCACTATCCTGCCTGCCCTTGATTCCTGCATCTTCTCATCAGTAGATTTAATGAGAGGGAAAAGCGATAGATGTTACCACTGAGGTCTCAGCCCTGTGTCAACCACAGGTACAGCTTAAGTGAGGTCATACCTTCTGAACCAGCAGAATTATATTTACATCTAAACCACTGCTCCAAAACAGATATATATTTTCATTCCAAACAGAACAACACCAAGGTTTTTTGTTGTTGTTGTTTTTTTTACCTGGCTGTTTTCCAAATCTCCAGACTGCATATGTTATGTGTTCCTGTTTAAATCCGTATGGCTGCTGCTTTTCAGAGCTACATGCTAAGCACACTCATTCTCAACCCACACTGTCACACTGGAATTCCCTGTCTGAAGAAGAACTGATTTAAATAATACTGAATGTTCAGTCCTTTGTGGCTTGTTGACCATAAAGTGCATTTCTGGCCTAATCAGTGGCTCTCTTGGCATCACCCTCATCGCCTCATTCACATCCAGATTGTTTGAAGCTTGTATCCTCTATTCTGGAGGACCTCTCACTGTGCTCTTCAGAGCACTCTTACCTCCCTGAGAGCGACTTGTCAAATTGGGGTCAGGTTAGGAAGATGGCAGGTGGTGTTAAATATGGAGGAGTAGGTGTTTATCCTCTTTAGCTGGAATAATAATTGCAAACACTCAACCCATGTGTCCTTATAGAGACCAACCTCTCCCAGACTGGCAGAAATCCTCATGACTGCTGAGTTGTATTATGAGCTATAGTATTCTTAAATTAAGTTGAGCTCAAGGTGCTGTGTATTGTTCATCCTGTTAGTGTTTAGGACACTGTTTGAGTGATTTCTACACGCACTTGTGCTCCCATGTTGGTGTTAGGTGTCAGACATGGGGGAACAATGAAATGCTGAGTTGACAATTCTGAAAAAAGAGAAAGATAGTCAGACCAGGTATCCAAACACATTTCCCTGCATAACATTTCATCAAGTTTCAGGTCCTAAGTTGTGTCTGAAAAGATACCCTGCCACCGTATTTTATAGATCTGCCTTTTTTTTTTGTTAGGGCCACTAATGTCACTTCATACTTTCAATTCCACAGTGCAGAACAATAGCTACAAATGATAAGGAAAGGATGTAACCTGGTTTTCATGTGCACAAGTCATCCCTACAGTTACATAGGTTTGGTTTATTATTACTTTATTGCCTTTAAATTTTCTACATAAAGAGCATTAAATTATGAAAAGGTGCTTATAGGAAAATACCATAGAGAAGTTCATTGTGTTCCTACAAGAATACTAATTAGGGTCACGGGGAGGCTGGCGCTCATCTCAGCCGACTCTGGACGAGGGCAGAGTACACCCTGGACAGCTCGCCAGGCCATCGCAGGCAGGACAGAAACACACTGACGGCTATGCAGCCTACTCTTAACGAAAATCAGCAATGGTTCTTTTACATGCCTCTTACCACAGACAGTGAGAGACATGGCCGGCATTTGATAACCCAGTTAGCTGCACTGGGGGGACATCAGTGAGAACCCGTTTATAGTGGGCTTGAACCCCTGACCTTGGGATCAGTAATCCAGCACCCTACCACCGGTCCACCACTGCCCCTTTTTTATTTTTTTATTATTATTTTTTTTTTATACCATAGAAACCCCCATTACATATCATACTTTTATTGTTACATTTAATGTTGCATAATATGAAAAAAGCTAGTATTCCCTCATCAGCTTATCTTTCCCCTTCAGTTCTCTTAAAGTTGATTTGCAATGAAGCCATCAAGACTCATTTATTGATTCATTTGCTGAGCCGCTTAATCCTACTAGGGTCACGGGGAGGCTGGAGCCTATTATAGCCAATCTATCGTAGGCCCAACACACACAGACATTCACACTCACACTTAGGGGAAATTTAGAACAGCCAATTAGCCTAATGTGCATGTGTTTAGACTGTGGAAGGAAACCTGGGTTACCTGGAGGTAACCCACATAAGCATGAGGAAAACAATCGAACCCAGGACCTTCTCTTATCACTACGCTACCATCCACCAGGGATTTGTTTTTAATACTTGGATGCAGATTATTTGTGGTCAGTGACTGTCTGAAGTCTGGAACCCATATGTACATATCACCAAATGCTGAGTTTCTTCCATTAAGATGCTTTGCCAGGCCGATACTGTGGCCTTTTCCAGTTGATGCTTGTTTGTTGGACTTTCTGCTTTCAGTTTTGTCTTCAGTAATTTCTGACTGACTCCACTATTTAAGACATTTAATTTATTTGCCTTAAGAAGCTCAGGAAGGTGCCCTACTATCAGTTTTGTAGCATTTTACTGAATCTGAGCAGAATGTATAGCTCTATACATTTCAGAATCCATCTGCTTCGCTTCTTCTATGGGCGGTCACATAAACACCAGTGACGCAGATCCACTGGCAGCCATGCATGCCCATGTCCACCATGTTTGATGGTTGATATGGTGTGCTTTAAGTCATGAGCCCTTCCTTTCCTTCTCCATATTCTTCTCTTCCTATCATTCTGCTGCAATTTACCCTTGGATTCATCTGTCTAAAGAATCATGTTCCAGAACTGGGCAGGCTTTGGAGCAGAGTCTGATCTGGCTTTTCTCTTCTTGAGTGTTACCACTGTTTGGCATCTTGTGGTGAACCCTCTGCATTTATATTCTTGAGGGTCTCTTGACTGGAGACATGGACCATGCTATACATATCTCTTTGAAAGTGTTCTTGATTTGGTTTTATATTCTGAAGAAGTTTTTCTTCAACAAAGAAAGAATGCTACGGTCATCCAGTTTAGTTTTCTTCTGTGGTCTTCTGAGACTTTATGGTGTTGCTGGGCTCACTAGTACAAGTCGTTTTGTTAGGGTGGCCCTTATTTTGAGCATTACATTTTTAAGCATACATTTTTTATCTTTCACCCCCTCATTTTTTTTCCAGTTAATTAAAAAAAAAACACTTTCTGCAAAATATTATGCAAATTTAATGATAATATACTCAAATATACTCCAACTTTGTAAAACATTGGTGGTACTGATGTGCCCCCAACAGCTCCAAGGCTTTCATACTCACTATCAATGTCCTCTTGGCTCAATAAGTTGTAATCGAGGGCAGTATTTGTCTGATGTTTTTCTTCTTCCCGCAGCTTCAGCCTCATATCTTCTTCTGCAACAATTTCAGTTGTTTTTCTCTGCTCCTTTTTCCACAAGCTTTGTGTCACGCCTTCTCTTATTCCTCTGAGCAATTAAAAATTCTCTGTACTCTGGTATGTTTATCAGAGAGGGAGAGCATCCTGATGGGCGCTGTCAAAGAGTCAAATATTTTTCTAAATTTGTCCTCATTCTCAATCTGTTTTTTCTGTTCTCCGTTATTTGTTCTTCTTCAATGCTTCCTAGTTCTACACAAATTCCTCAAGTTGTTTTACTGGATGATGGAAATGTCTGATAGGGATGTGGGCCATATTCCAAGTTTCTTCTAACTTAGTGACTGATAACCACTGCTGCCTAGTGCTTTGTTAACTCCCCCATTCATAAGAAACAAGTAATGCCATAGAGTATCCATAATTGATGGAGGTTTACAGCTCTTTCACACTTCCTTGGATCTTATGGAGCTTGCCATTTTACCTGTATGGGCAGAAATCAAGAGATGTACTATTTATGTGTATAAATCCAAATTGGGGTAATGATAATAAAAAGCTATAAAAGTGAGAGCTTGAGTACAGGTTAAAATTTACCCTATTGTAGAAATATTTTGCGCAAAATATTTTCCTACCAAAAGGATCACAATTAGGGGGCAAGAGATTGTACTTTTCCTTTTTTTTTTTTTTTTTTGTCTCAAAGAAGGGCCACCTTATACTGTATCAATACTTCCTTTGACTGCAGATTAAGAGCTCCCATGAACAGCTCTAAAATGCAAATTTAAAACTTAGAATGAACCGCACACCTTTCATCTCCATAATTTATAATGAGACAACAAAGAAATTGGTCATAAGTGGCCATGAGACTGCTCCAGTTACTTTTAAGCCTTTGAAAATTGAGGTACTATGTAAAAAAGGCTGTAATTTCTAAATGGTTATTGTAACTTTTTTTTTTGTTAAACCCCTTAAATAAAAGCAGAAAGTGAACACTAGCCTTGACTGCTTCATTCTAAATTAATTGTAGTAAAAAAAATGGTTTCTCTGTCCAAACACTTCAGAATTTGACTCTTTTATATGTTATTCAATGTTCAGGCCCTTAGAATATAATTAATCATTTACAGGAATTAATATGTAATTATAAGCAAATCTGTGATTTACCTTGCAGCAGAACTATAATGTGAGTAGTAAAAAGCTGCAGGAATGCAACATTGAGCAAGATTATTTAACAGAATGTGATTACGGTGTAATTTAGTATACAAAACTACTTCCTTCTATATGACATATTGTCCTATATCATAACTTTCTATTTACTATAATAATGTTTGAGTTTCCAGTGAAGCCAAAATTGAATAGAGGACCATTATGAATACAGCAGCTCTCTTTCCCTTGTGTCTTTCCTCCATTCTGTGCACATTCTTTTCATTTATCCATCTGTTCGGTTCATCATTCCCTTCCCAGTTTCATTCTCTCATGCTCCATATTTCTCTCCATCTCTTCTGTGATTGGTGATGATTTATAAAGCTGGTGAACCCCTTCCAGCAGCACCCACTTCGGTGTGATTGAAAGCGTCGACTGGTAATTATTCCACTGGACGTATTGACTCAGCAGCAGTAGCAGCAGCATTCACTCTGTGCTGTGATTTACATCAAAGCAGCTCGTTACCATGGCGGCACCAGCATCTCTACCTCTCACACATCGAAGCTTTTTTTTTTTCTTTTCTACGCTCTCTTGCTTGCTGCTGATTACTTCATTGGTTTCTTTTTCATCTACCTCCATTTTGTTTGCCTACCCCATCCCCCCTCCTTCTCATTCTCACACGCAGACTCTCTCTCTCTCTCTCTCTCTCTCTCTCTCTCTCTCTCTCTCTCTCTCTCTCTCTCCCTCGCAGTCTTTTCCTCTTGTTGGACGAAAGGCCATGTCGCCTCAGATTTCATCTTGTTTTTAACACACCTGCCTGTTCACTACGTCTTTGCTCTCCTGCCTGCTCCTTAATATAATTTCTCCTTTTCTCTGGCAACCCGTCTTTTTCCTGTCATGCAATTTTTGCCTCTTTTCATCCTGCCTTCTCGCTCTCCAGCAATCTTTTTTTCCTCTGCACCCCGCAAAGGGGTCGATGCCAAGACAGCTGCAAGGAGAGGGATTAAAAAATGAGAGAGAGAGAAAGAGAGGGAGAGAGAGAGAGAGAGAGATGGGAGGAAGTGTAAAGAGTAAGAAAGGTAGAGATGGCAGGAAAGGAAGAATCATAGGGATTTGATAGGTATTTAATAGAGTGAGAAAGACTCACAAAGTGAGCGGCGGTCAGGTCTGCAATACTTGAAAGAAAACAGAGACATGGGGCAAAAGTGCAGAACCAGAGCAGCACCCAGTTCACCAGAAATCTTCACACTCACTAGTTCAACTGTTCTCTTCTGTATTTGTGATGTAATGTCAATGCATCAGAAAACTTCTTTGACTCCTTTGAATGGTAACCAAAATATTATTATACTGATATTATTCCTGATGTCCATATGGGGAAAATAACTCATTCATTCATTCATTCATTCATTTTCTAAGACGCTAAGATCCGATTAGGGTCGCGGGTAGGCTGGTGCCAACCTCAGCCGACTCTGGGTAAGGCTGGGGGTACACCCTGGACAGCTCCCTAGGCAATTGCAGGGCAGACACACATACACACATTCACACTCACACTCACACCGAGGGGTGATTTGGAACAGCCAGTTAACCTACTGTGCATGTTTCTGGACTGTGGAGGAAACCGGAGGAAACCCACACAAGCACGGCGAGAACAATAAAACTCCACACAGAAAAGCTCAAGACTCAGAAATCAAACCCAGGCCTTCTTTGGAAAAAAAAAAAAATAGAAAAATAAAATAGTATCAGGAAGATTATTACCTCTTATTTTTAAAGATTAGCATGAATTATTGAAAAATATCTAGAAGCAACAGACAGTATAGAAGCCTGTTTATTTGGTACAACAGTACCGTACAGATAAAACTGGAAAAAAGACTCAGAGTTACAGGTTGATTAAAGCAGGTTTATAAACCTTTGGTACCCCCCAGGGTGTCAAACTCATTTTAACTGACAGGCCACATTATACTTGGTCCAATATCAAGTGAGTTGGACCAGTAAAAAAATCTAATTAGAAGTCCACTAACACCTCGACGATTCCTCTTATACTATCTGTGTAATATTTCTTAATTTGTCTGAAATGTGCACATTTATAATTGTAATAGTTGTGAATGTGTAAGTGTCCAGTCCCTTTGCTTTAAAAGAGCCTAAAGTGAGTTTATTTGGAAAGATATTGTAACAGCATCAACATTTTTAACTTCTAAATGCAGAATGTTTTCAGTCAGTCGGTTTATGGCCTTGACTTTATCAATCTGTTTTTCCTTCCTAGCGGAATAACAGGGAGAAACGTTTTATAAATATATATTTAAAATATTACACTGAAAAACGTTTCAAATTATTAGTAAGATTCATTGTATGGCAATAACAAGCAAGAAAAAACATGAAATATAGCTTACATTTAACACAAGTCATTTAGGTTTCATACATTACAGTATTATTTTTAACATATTTCATACTTTGTCCAGGTGTCATAGTGGTTAGCATGTAGCACCTGAATGTTCTCCCTGTGCTTCCATGGGTTTCCTCTGGGTACTCCAGTATCTTCCCAGTCCAAAGACATGCACATTATGCTAACTGGCTGTTCCAAATTGACCCCAGGTGTTGGTGTGAGTGTGAGTGTGAATGCTTGTGTGTGTGTGTTGGCCTTATAATGGTCTGGCATGCTGTTCAGGGTGTACCTCGCCTTCACACAGTCTCAACTCAGCCTCCCTGTGACCGTAGTAGGATTGAGCAGCTCAGTAAATGATGATGATGATGATGATGATGATGATGGTGATGATGATGAGACTTTGTCCATCCATCCATTACATATATTGCTTATCCATCATGGTCGTGGGGGAAATGAAGCCTTTGTTTGTTTATTATTATAATTATTATTTGTATCATTATTATGTTGAAACAGTTTCTTTTAAATTTTGTCACTGTTTTCTTCCTTGTTCCATTCAAACAAATAGTTAGAGGCAACTGCTTGTCTTTACCAAACATTATAATGAAATAGGAAATTTTAAATGAGACTGTACTGTATGTAGGTTTACATTATAAGTTTATCTATGTTTTATTTGCTAGATGTAGATGTAGATTTATGTCGAATCTACATCTCTGTGTATCTGAAACTCTTGTCTCACTTGAGTAAGTGAATCCTACTGTAGTCATGATCAATATTCAGTCATCTCTCTCTCAGCAGATCAGTAACTTGAGTCAGCGAATTTCTTTGTCATGACTGAGATTCATTCAGTTTGCCAGCTGGTGATTATCGGCATTCCAGTGCAAGTGGCAGTAGTCTGTGTTGAGGTGGGGGTATAAAATCATCTTTTTTTCTAAACATTGCCATACAAGAATATAATGAAATAAGGAGTATTAGCAATGTTATATGTTTATGTTTATCTTAATACATACAGGTTAAGCAAATCAATGCATATCACTATACACAGACTCGAATGTCATCAGTGAATGACATCACAGCATAATGTGGGTGTATGTAATACGTTTAAGTGATAAAGATGCTTATTTTAACATAAATGACCATAAAGGGCACAAAACTGGTCACTGTATCCTGTGGATCACTAGCAGGGGCTGAACTGTCATGGTTAGCAGGTGTTTTTCCTCAGAAGTGACGTCACAGTGAAACTTACATTCTAGTGACTCTGAGGACGAGAATGCTGCCAGCAGGGTTGGGGTCAATTACAATTTTCAGTTGCAATTACAGACACAGTTATGAGATATCAATTGCAAATGCTAAATATTTGTATTTTTCAATTACAATTAATTCACAATTACTGGTTTGTGTAATTTTGAATTACAATTAAATTTCCAGTCAATTACAATTTCAGTTACAATTACAACACATTACTTGGCTTACAACAAACAACACATTGATTTTTGTAACTTTATTTACATATTTATATAGATATTCATGATACACTGCATATCACATAATCCATACAGTATATCAAAAGTTAATTTACATAATTATAGTTATATATGGCCATGTTAGTATCTGTGGCCATATATAAATATAATTAAGTAAATTCTGTCAGAAACCATTAAATACAGTGAAAAAAATGAAGTCCCAGGAATTTACTCATCAAAGTATGCATCGCACCTTAGGAACAGCAGTTCCCAGTTAGTAACCAGCAGACACCTGTCTGGCCTGAATACTTTTCCAGCGATAAAAAATAGTTGCTCTTTTCATGACCGTGGGAGCTCTGTCTTATATACCTAAATTATATTTCAATTGAAAATACATTGAAAGTATATTGTTTATGTAGCGAGGATGTAACTGGTGATTACAATTCATCAAAGCAAGTGAAATTACTTAATACAAAAAAGATGTAATTGAATTGAAATTAAAATGTAACTGCAAAATAATCGTTTTTCCCCTCCAGTTAAAATTACATGAACACTTACCAGAATTCAGTTACAATTCAATTGCAATTATGTTCTCACTCAAATTTTCAATTACAAATACTTAATTATTATTCAGGTAAACAATAATTACTGTAACTGACCCCATCCCTGGCTGCCAGGGATGAGTGTGACGGTAAATCGAAATCCAAAATGCCTTAATAGCTAATATTTCACGAACTCGACTTTCCTTTCGTTAGTTGGTTTAGGAAAACAAAATAAATGCTTTCCGTGATTTCTGCACTTGTTGTTTGTGCAGCTCAGCGCTGGCCGATAATGTATTATGCTATATGGGTCAGATCCCAGCCAACCCGGCTGGAACTACCAGGCTGGAACAGCCAATCAGAATGTTTCTGAGCATGCCTAGAGTCATAACACTGTCGCGCACTTTGAAAATGGGAAAGGACTGATGTTACTGGAAGGATCCACTGATGTTATAGATGATTGTTTTAAATAGCTAGTAATACTAATTCACCACAGGTACCCTTTAATTATATTATTTGTTTGCTTCAGAGGAGCAAAGGAGTTTGTGTGTGTGTGTGTGTGTGTGTGTGTGTGTGTGTGTGTGTGTGTGTGTGTTTTAACATCTTGTAACACTGCCAGAATGAATGTTTTTATGATTTATTTATTTCTTATGACATCGGTACATTCATCGATGGCGTCCACATAAAACTCTACACTGTACAAACACACAGTACAGTACGCAATGACAACCCATATATTCTGAATCTGACAACTTTCTAACTCACTTACTCCGAACCACTCACTGAACCACTTAATCCTAATAGGGAGGCTCGTGTCTATCTCAGCCAACACTGGGGGAAAGTGGAGTACACCCTGAACAGCTTGCCAGACCACTGTAGTGCAACACACACACACACACACACACACACACACACACAAACAACCATTCACACTCACACTCACACATAGGGTCAGCCAATTAGTCTTATGTGCATGTTTTGGACTGTGGGAGAAAACCGGAGTAACCGAAAGAAACCTACGCATGCATGGGGAGAACATGGAAGCTCCATACAGAATCGATGCCAGGGCTTTCTTGCTGTGAGACGGACGTGCTAAGAACAACGCCAACTTTTAAACTGAACTGAAAATAACATGTCGATTTCCTGCACCTATCTTGCTTGTCCACAGATGTCCAAAAATGTAGCCAGACATTCACATATTGAACTGTTTATCAGATCCTGAACCAGATTTGCATGCAGAGCAGACATACAGACATGATTCTGGACCAATTCACGCAATATAGCATAACATGTCCTACACACCTGGCAGGCATCTCATGTTTTCTGGACTGGTAATTGATTGTTCTTAATCTGTTCTACAAGTCATCGATGTACCTTTGTGTAATCTCTGTTTTTAAATCCATTTGAATCTGGACTGAGTCAATCAACTTTTCTGGGCTTCAAGCTTGTAAACTTTATGGGCCTTGTTTAATCAGGAAAGGTACAAGCATTCATTTATTTAAGACCTACAACCTGATGTCACACAGCTTTACGGCAAAGATGAAGGCAGGCGCAAATAGCAGGTTTCCTGCTCTTTATTCACGTTGCAGCACAGATTATACACACAGTCCAAACTCACAAACATAAGGCAGGCAGAGGTCAAACATTTAGACAAGCATGTCAACGTAGGCAAGGCTGAATCATACCACGTGACACGGGAGACACAGAGTCATAAATGTGGAGGCAAGCAGATACTGAAATACAACAGAATTTCTATTATCATAGTTATTAGCCTCCGTAATGAACACCACACCACTGTGCCACCCATTCTTGTATAGTATATAATAAATGATATGATGGTAGCACAGATCACGTGAAGATTAGTACTTGCACCACCATGTGCAGTCCTGTCACATTATGTAATACAAACGAAATTACAAGAACAGGTGGTGAGTAGCACTGTCGCCTCACAGCAAGAAGGTTCTGGGTTTCAATCTAACGGCTGACTGGGACTTTTTTGTGTGTAGTTTTCTTGTGTGGGTTCAATTCAAATACATACAGGTTGGGTCAACTGGCTGCTTTCAATTGCCCATAGGTGTGAAGGTGAGTGTGAGCGGATTTGTCTCTGTGTTTATCCCGGTGATAGACACTAGTTAGCTTCTTCTTGACCGTCAGTAGATAGATAACAGATGGATATTTAGCCACAGTTATGTTTATTATGGCTAACTTTTAGCGTGATTTCACATGTCTTACGTTATATAAACAGTATATTATGGCAATAACAGTGAGCACAGACAACCTCCACCATGACAACGATCACCAAACACATTAGTGCTGAAGAATTGCTGTGCAAATCAGCAGTGTGGAAAAACGGCAGTAAGGCTACACTGAGCTAGTCATAGCTGTTGGCAGCAGCTTGTTTGTGCAAGATTTTTTAAAAATGACAGCTGGTTCAAACCAATGAGTGTGACAGTCAGGCCTGTTAGCATCAAGACAGCCCTTGACTTCAGCTTGTTAATGAAGTGCACTGCTCAAGGGTAAAGACCTGAAGCAGCTGATCATTTCTGTCTCACTAGGCTTCATTTTCTATCATTCACAAGAAGACAACAAGGCATTTTACTGCTTTTGAGAGCCTAGATGTCCTGACCCTGCCTTGTTTAGTCCCTGTAGTATTTTTATTTTATTTTATTTTTTTAGATTAGTCCTGTTATAGGGGTATCATAAGAACGTGATGATTGTGCACTTGTTTCTCTTTAGCTGTGTAGCCATGGGTAAAAAGTGAACATAGCCTCAGGCCCAGCTCACAGCTTTATCTAGCTTGAGTTTAAAGCAATGGGATCAGTAAGTTTTATTGATAACTTTTTTTTTTTTCTACCTGTCAGTCCAAGTAAGGTAGTAAACAACTCCTGTTGTATAAGATACTACATTCAGCTACAAACCTCAAATATTCTAATATATATGTAGGTGTTTTTGCACTAAGGTTAGTAAGAGGGTTATCTACAAATCCATGAATAGGAATGCTTTTTTTGTTGTTGTTGTTGTTGTTGTTTATCTCATTTTCTCAGGTACTTCAGGGTGAGATTCTTGGAAAATAGACCTTCAGGAGAGTCACCTTTAATTTCTCAAGTAGGGCCATGAAGCTGGAACTTTGGGACCTGCTAATGACAGTGTGAAAACATCCAGCAGCCAAGGGAAATCAGCCTTAATATTTTCCAGCCATTTCATTTTCAATTTTTATTTTTCGAGGGCCTCCTCAATTACTATTACCCATTTCTCTCCCTTGTGCTCTCTTCGCACTGGTCCTCTAATCTCCCTTACTTCCTCTGACAGACTCCTGAAAGCACAGATGAGTTTTGGAGAGGTAGCTATGGCCTCATTGCACTGGGAACTACGGGTAAAAACGTGTGTGTGTGTGTGTGTGTGTGTGTGTGTGTGTGTGTGTGTGTGTGTGTGTGTGCGAGAGTGCGTGATATAATA
>JAQMYF010000010.1:15615257-15626378 GCA_030014195.1 Neosilurus mollespiculum | reverse complement strand
TATATATATATAAAACATCTACATTTCTTTCACTTTCAAAACTCAAGCCTGTCAGTGTGGGGATGAAATGTCAAAAGGTGTTGAAATTGTGGCCAGCAAGATAATGTCAGCTATCACCACTAACTCCATGGGGCTCCAGACTTATGCAAATGTCGTCAAGTCATGAGCTCTATTTTGTAGTCATGCTCATGGAGGTGACCGAATGCCACAGGAGACCCAATGTGTGCACACTGCCGTCAGTGCTGAATGCACTTTCACTTTGCAGAAAAATGTTGTTGTTTAGTCAATGTTTTTTCTTCTTAAGGAGACATCCATTTTCGAATGAAATGAAAAGACAGTAAGTTATAATGTGGCTGTTTCTTTACTGAAAACAAATGCAAACACATTTTTGGAGCTCCGCTTTAAGGAAGTGCCAAAATATGTATATTATTAGCTAGCTAGAAACATAGTAGTCACCAACTAACAGGCACATGAAAGAACTGAAACGGCAATTTTCACAAATAAACAAACAAACGAACAATCAAACAAAAAAACCTGTCATTAAGTCAACATTATAAATTTTTTTTTGTTTTGACATCACAATAGCTGGGTAATCACAGAAGTCCCACTCAGTGGTACCTCAGCCAGAAGCCAAGATCATGTCTTCAGAGCTCAAGAAAAGAGAGACAGAGAGAGAAAGAGAGAGCATTCAGCACACAACATGGATGGCAAAAAAATATTGCTCTTCTGTTTTAATAATATATATGTTTTATACTATTTTAGTGCTATTATTTATTAAATTCACCTATCCTAGCATTGTTATGCATTTTACTCTGCCAGTTGGTGACGCTATAAAAACAAGTCCATGACCCAAAGTAAGTTTATTAATAAATAAATATTGAACACAAAGGTTAACCCACTCGATTTATCAAGAACAAAACACAAACTGTACTAGACCAAAGAGTATATATGAGGGAGGTAAGGAATCTTGGGCTGTACAAAAACTGATATATCATTTTAAGAAAACGAAGAACTAAAGAAGTGAAAAAGGATTGCAAAGTCCATCAAAGTGGATCAGTCAGTAGTCCTCAGGGTGAATCTGCTGGTGTGAGACAGAGAGTGTGAGAGAGAGAGAGAGAGAGAGAGAGAGAGAGAGAGACCCACTTCAAACAGAGATTTTTTTAATTTCTGCTATCATATTTTTTTTGTTTTGCTCACTGGGCTCTAGAAAATTATGTCATGAAACAAATGCATGATAAAACTATCAGGATTCTACTTATCATCTACACTAAATGATGAAGGGAAAAAAAAGAGGTTGAGACTAGGTGAGGGAGAACAAAGGGAAAAGAAAAAGATTACCTACATTCGGCCCCACACCTAGGTATAACCCAGTACACAACACAAATAATTTATCTTGTGACCTTATCACTGTGATATGTCTGAAATTCATGATACATGATTCAGTCCAGCTTTTTCCCATCTTCCCTCCGAGCTTTTCACCCATCTTTTCATCTCTCTCCTCTGTCTCTTTTATCCAGCCATGCAAAGTCAAGGAGAGCTGCTTCATTACTGTTCAAAGAAGATCCTAGTTTAAATATGGATATCCTTTAATCAATTAGGCTGGTTTGCCACTTACTACGATTTCTCAAAAATAAACTAAAGAAAAGAAACCCACAAAAATACAATCTCACTTATTATTTCGACTCACTTTCGTTCACTTTACAATGATTTTTTATTTTATAATAGGCCGCCCACTATGCAATTTACACCTGTTCAGATATTTATTCAAAGAATCTTCAGTGAACTCATTGAAAGTGAGTCAGTTCTTTGGAATAATTTAGGATAGCTGTGTGCTCTTCTTTTATTTATGTAATTTATTAAAAAAAACAAAAAAAACATGGACATTAAGTTAAATTTTATATTATATTTACTTATCTGAGACCTTGTCATGGGCAGCAGGGTGACAGCATAAAGGTCCCTAGTTTAAGTCCTGGGCTCGGGCGTCGCGTTGTGGCGTTTGCATGTTCTCCCCATGCTTCCTCTCGGTACTCCACAGTCCAAAGACATGCAACTTAGACCAACTGGCTGCTTCTAATTTTCACCTAGTTGTGAGTGTCACTGACTGTGTGTGTACTCTGTCTTTGGCCAGTCTCAGCTGAGATAGGCTCCAGCCTCCTGTGACCCTGTGAGTAAGTGAGACCATGTTATTGAATAGTAGTATCAACAAACTAGCAACTCATAGTATTTTCTATAACAGGGCGATAGCCTTAATCAATGCAGACACCAGGCCTCACTAACTCAGACACTGTTTATTCTGCACATGCTGCACATTCACACATCATATACATTGAACACACTGTATATTTTTACTACGTGTTTTTATTTATTTATTTTTATACATACATAAATATTTTTCTGTTTTTTTATAATCTTACTTGCTTGTTTTTTTTCTTGTTATATTTTGCACTGACATGGGGACAGTACTCCAATTTCGTTGCACTATTGTACATAGTATAATTGTCATTGATAATAAAGAACTATCTATCTATCTGTTTATCCTGGTGACTACAAGTGAGCATAGAAATTACATTTATGAGCAAACATTTGCAAATAGTCCATACATACAGTAGTGTGCAGTGAAGATTATACACCACCACTTTTGTCTAAAAGGGCTCCTAATAAAAAGAAGTATACAATTACTTCTCTTGATTTGTTTTGAACAATGCTATTGTAGGCAATGAGAACCAAAAATAATAATAATAATTCTAAGACATATACTGTATGGCTAATAAACAAAAACAATTATTAATATATTTTTTTTTTGACTTTTGCATAGAATGAATGAACTTCAAATCATATGGAATGGTTTAGCGAGTGAATAAAGTAAAAAAAATTGTGAACACTATGCCTAAAAGGTTAAATGCTGTAATTAAAGTAAAGGGTGGCCACAATAAATCTTGCTTTTTTTTTCCCTCAATAAGAGACTGTTATTTTTGTTATTACTATATATTGTTGTTTGTTTCCTTATTCTCATCATAATCCAATATTACATGAAATAAATACTTGAATAGTACTTGGTTTATGATTTATCTTTATTTTGTTAAGGGTATCATCACTGCATCACTGTATTTTTTAATTTCTTCACTCGCTAAACCATTCCATATGGTTTGAAGTTCATTCATGCTATGCAGAAGTAAAAAAATAAATACATTTGCAACACCTTTCAATTTTTCTGAAAAAATTGTATTTTCGGGTTTTTGTTTATTAGCCATACTTTTACCTCAATATACTTGTCAGGATGATTTTTTGTTTGATTGTTTGTTTCTCATTGCCTACAATAGCAATGTTCAATACATTCTCACCAAAAAATTATAAAGAAGTAATTTTTTACTTCTTTTTATTAGGAGCGATTTTGGACAAAAGTGGTGGTGTATAATCTTCACTGCAAACCACTGTATGTATGGACTATATATCCATCGATCTTCACTGCACACTACTGTACACTCACACAATTACACTAACAATATTTGTAAGACACGTTTATCCAGTAATTTACAGAAGCACTTCCTCATCTCCAGAAAACATATCCTTATCCTATTACAAATCTAAAAGAGCAACTCTGGTAGAGAGGAGTTAGCACAGTAAGAAAACACATAAGATAATGAATTTGTTAAATTACAGTAATGAGCTTATCACTGTTTGGTGAAGTAGGTCTTCAGTTTCCTGGATAGCTAAGGCAAGTTCATTTCACCACCTGAGTGACAGGACAGAGAAGAGTCTTAACATGTGTCATCTCTGTATGTTAAGGGATAATATGATGAGTTCTCAAAGGGATTGTAGTGCAAAGTGTGGTGTGATAAGTGTCTTCAATTAGGTAGGAGTCTGTTCTTGGCTTTATAGGCAAATACCAGTGGCTTTCATCTGGTGAAGGCAGCTATAGGGAGGTAGTCATGGGAAAGCAGTAATAGGGTGGTGTGGGAGAACTTGAGGAGGTTAAAAACAAGCCTACAGGTGCATTTTGAATCACTTGAAAATGTCAATTTTGCTTCCTGAATCTCCCCAACACCAGATGAATTGCTTGTTGTGTGTGTGTGTGTGTGTGTGTGTGTGTGTCTGCACAGGGGGAATCATTTTCAATGTGTGGAACCAACTCCATAGTTTTGCTGTTGACTGTCTGAAAGGTTCATGGGCTGTTTAAGAAAGAGTAATGCCAGAGCAATTAAACTTGTGAACTTCTATACCAAGTGGATCCAAGAGCTACAGCACCAAGAGAAGAAGTGTATAGAACATAGGGAGTGAGTGTGAATGGCTGGGTGTGTGTTGCCCTGAGATGGCCTGGTGAGCTGTTCAGGGTGTGACTTGTCTTCGCCCAGTGTCGCCCAGGATGAAGTGGTTTGGCAAATCAGTGAGTGAGAGATTTGGTCAGATTCGACCACAGCATCATGGTCAGCCTACCTTTGTACAATTGTTTATCATAAATGTAGGGGACTACATAGTGAGTTTAACAGTGTTAAAGCACTTCGGTACATGACTACTCAATGTTGTTGTGAGCAGGTGGTCTGCTGCTACTTTTTATTAAATCAAATTTTAAGGCTTTGGATCAATTTCTGTCACTGCTTTGTAACTTTAATATATTTTATTAAGACAGTTATTAAGACATGTCTCAGGATTTACTCCATTTTGGCTTATTTTTATTTTTTTTACTGTCTCCTTAATATTTTTAATTGTATTTGATTGTCTGTTTATAATGTTTTATATACTTTGGCTTGTAGATTTAAAGTTTTTAAGTTAAATGCAAAACTTACATTAATAGGACAGGCTAACGTTCACCACTGCTTTCTCTCCTCCAGTGTATCTGTCTGACATTCATTCATTCATTCATTCATTCATTTATTTATTTAAATGCATTATGGTATATATTGCTTGGTTAGTGACCATTGCTTGTACACTACTTTTCACGATGCATTATGAGATATATTGAGTGCACTATATAGCTCTCACTATACATTCAAACAACACTACAAAATGGCAAACTCACTATATTATGAGTAGTGAGTGATTTTGTTAGGGACAGCTTACATAGGATTACTAATTAATCAGGGGTGTGTTCATTTATTCACCTGTGGATGTGGCCTGACTCCTCTCCACCTCCTCTCGATCATGTGTTTGCTATTTGAAAAAAAAAAAATCATACATAGCAAAAAATAACCATTTCAGTATAAGAAATAAATACTTCATTTAAGAAGATACAGACTATAATCAAGGTAAATTATCTACCAGTTCCTTAAGACAGTTAGGGGCTGGTGGTATAGTGATTAGGGCGCTGGGCTCATGATCGAGAGGCCATGCGTTCTCATCACTGTTGAGCCCCCACCGTACTAAGACCCCTGGGCAAGGTCTTAACCACAAGGGTGCCTCTGTCCACCCAGCAGTATAAATAGGTACCAGTAAAAAAATACTATTAATGCTTCTACTAATGCTTACGGGGGATAAGCTCAGGCCAGATGAGCCAGTAGGTTCGGGTGTAAAAGCCCAACAGACTTATTTACCTTAGCTCATTGAGATATTTTCACTTGGTAAGCTTTTTAAAATAAGAAACATATTTTCAAAACAATAATTATTATCTTACACATTCCTCTCTTGGATAGTATATTATTCCTCCCAAAAAAGCCATGGACAATTTTCGGCTAAATATAAGATTTTACATTTTGATTTGCCTGCAAATTAATGTAATCAGGTAATGCCCTTCCACGTACTGTATTCTTTTACTCCTCATGCCTTGATGTAAAGGAAAAACCTACATGGCAGTGTCAGGTTAGCGAAGTGAGCAAAGAAGGATAGGTGGTTTTCCAGAATGACCCCAAGATTGTGTGCTCTATGAAGAATAGCAACACAGAATAAATAAAAAACACAATTCACACTGGGCAGCAGGCTGGCACATATCCATGTGGATTTCCTCTGTGTTTGCTTCCCTGAACATAGTGTGGATGTGTGTTGAATATGGATGAGGCTGAACTCCACCTGCTCTTGAATATTAACCAGAAAGAGACATGCTGACAGCTCATGACCTGCCTCTCGTCTTTATAGTGACTTTTAATAGGCCTGTGACTATTTTAATAGCCCCCCCCCCTTTTTTTTTTTACTTGCTATAGCTAGTAAGAGAGTTTGATGATTAGTGTGTGCTGTCTCGTTAGCCATGTTCTCCAATGCTACAGTGACCTTACTGGGAGACGAGTCACCTGGGACATGACAAAGCCCTGTAAATATTTGACTTTACCTCTTCAGGACATATTGTTCCCAATTTTGTGCTCTGGTGGTCTGTAACCTCCATTTGCGGAAGTGTGTGTGTCATTGCGCTGTCCTTTCAGATCCTGATAAAATGCTTAATTGCTTTAAGGAAGTAAGGGTCAAAGCAAAGCCAGTCATGAACACCTGACTGTTAATAGCCTCTCTCTCTCGCTCTCTCGCTCTCTTGCTCTCTCGCTCTCCCTCTCTCTCTCTCTCTCTCTCTCTCTCTCTCTTTCTCAGGAGGCTAATGTTAGATAATGTTAGCTCATTACTGTGGTTTCTGCTGCTTGCAGAATAAATAATGCAGTGGAACAAAAGTTTTTTGTGACTGCTATCTAACAGTTAGCATTTCCTTTTAGTAGTTAGCATTTTTTTCCAGATCAAAGGATATCACTTGATTCTTGTTATCTATTTAGATTCAATTCTGACATTAAGCCCTCTGCCTTGAAATGTACCTAAATTTCAAACGTTAATGCTTGCCTATTAAACAAGAAATGGACCAACCCAGAAAAAGTGATGATGATCAAATCCCTAACCCTATTTCAAGATATATATATATTTTTTTACCCCTTTAATATATACAGTATATATATATATTGTATTAATCCTGCAAGGGAAATTTTGGCTCAGCATTTGGCCCCTACAATTTGAACACACACACACAGTTGGGGGTAAGGTGCTTTGCTCAAGGGTGCCGTCTAAGTGTCACATAATCTCAGTACATATACACTTGTTCTGAAAGGCCCTAGAGTCTGCAGTACCACCAATTAAGAGGCACCACCAAGTGACACCATGAAGACTAAGGAGCTCATCAAACAGGTCAGGGACAAAGTTGTGGAGTACAAATCAAGGTTAGGTTTGAAAAATAGCAGAAACCTAAAAATCCCAGAGAGCACCATTAAATCCATCATCACAAAAGGAAAAGAATAGGGCACCATAACAAACCTGCCTAGAGGGGCCGTCTCACAAAGTACTGCAAAGTAAAAAATGTATTTTTTTGTTTATTTATTTATTTAATATATTATTATTATTATTATTATTATTATTATTATTATTATTATTATTATTTTAATTTTTGAAAATTAACTGAAATTATATTTTTATGGTTTATTTTTACATTTTTAAAGCATGAAAATGATGATGTCTTTAGAATCTTTTCATCTTAATTGTAAAATTTGAATAGTTTTTACCCATACTGATATCTGTCCACTTTTTATTTCCCCCAGAAATTACTTCTGAAAACATTATTTAGTAATAAAGTAAGAAAGCATGGGTACACTTGACTGACAGAACAAAATAGACCAGCTGCACCATGAGCCAGCACGCTGTCTGGTTATTACAATTACTGACTTATTTATGATTATACTGACTTATTTGAACTTCTCTAACTAAATTCATCATCATATATTTAAAGGCACTTTTCTAGACAGGCATTAGTACAAACATGAGGGCATTTCTATTAGAATGTAAAAATCATGCTAGCTACTTAGCCTTGTAAGATAGCAGCCTTTATTTCAGTATTGACAACGTCCTGGGTAGCACAGTGGCATAGGGGTTAACAAGCCTGCCTCACAGGAAGAAGGTCCTGGGTTCAAGCCCTGAGCTCAGCAAGGGCATTCCTGTGTGGATAAGTACTGTACTGTATGACTGTTTGAGGGTGGGCTGAAAAGTTCATAGGCTGACATTGATGCAATGGTTTAATTTGACCACATTTAAAAAACTGTTTATTTTTCTGCATAATCTCCTTGCAGTCTACAAACCTCTTCCATCAGTGTTGTCTAACTTGGATCTTCTCTACGTTACTATGAACTTTTATAGAAAATAGGTTGGGTAATGCTGAAGTGATTTTTCAGGATGACAACACATCTTGACACAAAGCAAAGAGAAAGCATTTCATGAAGCTTTTCTTCAGGAAAAGCATATCAACTCAGTGCCATTGGCAACAAACAGTCTTGATCTCAGTTTGACAGAAAATCTATGATGGAAATTAATCCATGACGAGGCTCCATTCTTCTGTCAACTGATATTCAAGAAAATTGGAATCAGCATGATGTAGAATATTGCTTTTCAATAGTGAAATCTAGACCTCAAAGTGTTTAAACTGTCATAAATACACAGGAAGGAGCATAAAGTGCTAATTGTATTTTTTTTCTTCTTTTTCTTGATTGTTTTTGTTGTTGTTTTTTTTTTTTTTTACTGGACAGAAACTGTTCATTAAAGAGTTTTCATTTTAATTGTTTGAGGTATGTCTTACAGCTATTTAGCTTAATATTTTTGGTTTACTATTAAACATAAAATATTTTGTTTTATGTAGTTTATTTGTTTAATTGGAACAAAGTAAAAAAGCTTGGTAATTTCATCATGTGAGTGGTTTTAGAGCATCAGCCAAATGTCATAACATGGCATAAATGCAAATTACAAATACTACAACTAGAGCAACAGTACCATGGTGCTTACATGCTGTAATCAAAGATAAAGGCGCTTCAACAATTCTCAAAAAAACCCCTCCATCTTATTTTCTATTTAAGACCCATCTGCCATCAAAAATCCGAACAACACTTTTTTCAATTTTTTATTTTTATTTTTTTTACATTCACTCCGCTGTAGTGTTGAGATTTGCTTTCTGTCTTCTGCTGTTATGATTTTGCCGAATTGTGTCCAAAGACAAGAACAGAAAGATGCCATTGTTGACAGTACTGCTCCCCTCATACTTGTTTTTTCCCACAGTGACCACTGTCTCTGTCACCATCTGTTTGCTCTATCATTCTTGGCTCAGCAGGGCTCTGATCCACTCGTAGCTTAATCTTCTGGGAGGACAGAGAGAGATGAATTGAGGAGAAAAAGAGTGAACCCAAGTTTTGACCTAGCTGTCGGCCTAGCTGTTGCTTTTGATGAGTAGTCTTACACACTCACGCACACATACACACTTATGAAAACATAATCACACACAGTTATTTTCCAGGGTACTGAGGTTTGACCTCAAAAGCAGAGGCCCTGTGCCACACACATACACACACCTGAACACAATGGACCACCTGTTGTCACACTTTAAATGATCTACTTCATCTCATGTAGGCTTAATGGCAGTTTTCTAATCCGAAACCCCACAGAGAGGAAAGCCTGTGTGTGTTTGAATACTGTANNNTTGCATGTGTGCAAATTTATTGAGACTTTTTCCTACTATCTGTCTTATTTATTCCAGCCATTCATCACTTTCTTCAACCCCCTCATGGTTCACAGTGTGCCCACTACAGCCCAATTAGGCCTTGTTGCAATGCCAATTATGCAATTAAGACCCAAATAACCTGAGTGTCCTGCGGCGATGGTGCTGATACCAGCTGCATGCCCACGATGTGCCCAATCTGTGCCTGCTCTAGGCTGCCTATGGGGCGCAGGCATCAGCTGCTTTAAGAGAGGCCCAGGATATGATTAAGAGCCGTGTCACCCTGGCTCAGTATCAGAAAGGAAGCAGACTTATTTGTCTGATGTGATCTGTAATGAGTAAGCCTGCAAATTCCATATAATTTAGAATCTAACAATCAGAATCAGAATTTACTGTCAGATCATTAGTCAAAAATATACACTGTCCAATATTGCAATAATAATGCAACATATTTGGGGTGGGGGGTTAACACTTACACTTGAAGTGTAGCAATTTCTTTTTCAATAAACAGGGCAAAGACATGCACATTAGGCTAATTGGCTGCTCTAAACTGCCCCAAGGTATGAATGTGAGTGTGAATGGTTATGTGTGTGTGTTGGCCCTGCAGTGGTCTGGCGAGCTGTTCAGGGTGTACCCTGCCTTCGCCCAGTGTCAGCTCAGTTGGGCACAGCCTCCCGGTGACCCTAATAGGATTAAGTAGTTCAGCAAATGAGTCAATGAATGAAGGTGTCTATTTAATGTAATTAATAATCTTCAGAATAGAAATGGGGCAGCTTGGTGGCATAGTGCTTAAGCATGTCTACCTCACAGGAAGAAGATACTGGGTTTGAGCCCTGTGGTTGGCAAGAACGTTTCTGTGTGGTTTGCATGTTGTCCTTGTGCTTGTTTGGGTTTTCTTTGAGTTCTACAGTTTTCTCCCAGTTTTGCCCATAAATCCGAATGGTTGAACGTGTTGATCTTGCAATGGACCGGCAAGCTATTTACGGTGTGCCCTGCTTTTAACTCAGAGTCAGCTGGGACAGGCTCCAGCTATGCAAACCACCCAATCTAATTAAATGACGACATGGCTGAACATAAATAAAATAATCTTGTGAAAAAACATTTTAAAAGATACACAGTATATTATAAATAATTGTAAGTTCGAATTAGGGGTGGGTTCACTGAAATAATGCAATCCATACTATTTATTTGTTGTCTGTCTTTATCAAAGCATCACATAATTAAAATCAAGCCCAATTCACCTACTAAACTTACTTCAGCCACTTTGTACATGTCGACAGGACACACTGTTATTTGCCAACACTAAATACCATTTCTTTCTTAAAAGTGAGTTCTACCCATCCATTATCTATATTTATACTGCTTATGTGTCAGTCGGCCACAAGGTTCAAAACCCAGAACCTTCTTGCTGTGAGGCGACAGTGCTAACCACTGTACCACCGTGCTGCCCTAAAGGTGCAGTCATCGATTCTAATCCAATAAAGCTCTTGTCAAATTCAGCGAATATCTCCTCACGGTCCGCTTGCTATCTATTCTGTGTGTGTTATGAGAAATATCTGGTTTTCGTACACAGTCCTCTGGTGATGGGATTGTCGTTTTTAATGTCCTTGCCTAGACCCATGCATGGATTTTTTTTTTTTTTTTTTTGGGGGGGGGGGGGGGGAATTATAGGGCAATTAAATGTTGAACTA
>JAQMYF010000010.1:15584051-15605461 GCA_030014195.1 Neosilurus mollespiculum | reverse complement strand
TCTCTCTCTCTCTCTCTCACACACACACACACACACACACACACACACACACACACACACACACACACACACACACTGGTTGGGTCTCTGGATAAGGCAAGAGACCTGTTCATATGAAAATGATTACTAACTTCAATGTTGTTTTTGTCTTTTTTAACCACACACATTGGTGTGGCTTCTCCAGATCCAGATTTTTGGATTTGAATACAACTTAATGTCTATTTGAAGTGCCATTGAAAAAGTATTACATATACTGTAACCAGAGGATACTACAGAGACTTCAGCCAGGCTGCGGTGCTGATTTGTGGCACTGGCAGTACTCTGAGTCCATCTGTGATGTAGAAGCATAATCCTGAACTTCTTTTTTTTTCCCTTTCACTGCACTGGGGATGTGAGCATGTGAGTCGAGATGTATTTAATACCAGCCAGAAAATACAGAGCAGTCAGTGCAAAGGGAAATCTGTTGAAGAGCACACTTATCCTGAAGCATGGGGAATCGAAGCAGGAATTAATCTCTGAAATGACTGAATGGTTTTTAACAGAAGACCAGGAAAGTGAAAACTGTCTGTCAATCTTTTGTTTCAATGAGTTTTGGGGTTTCAAAGAACACAAAACCAAAAGGTTCTCTGAGAGGCCTGAGCTGACAATTCATAAGCTCAGGGTTTTTTTCTTTTTCTTTCTTTTTGCTCTTCATACTTTCTTCTCAACCACATGGTTGCCCGGCAAACAAATGATCAATATTTATATCAATTTAATCTCCAGTTCTTTTATCTGGTCACACACCTCCTTTTTTTTCTTGGCGTGTGATGGTAATGGTCTCACCGAAACAGTTTTTTTTTTTTTTTCTTGTTTTAAAGTCTTTAAAAGCTGTACATATTAAAGTCAATTCCAATGGAATGGTAAGGGAATGTGCACATTTTGGAGTGTAACAGGATGCAAACACATAACCACAGTGGATTTAATGTCGGGCTAATACAGTGTGACACATCAACATGCAAGTGAAACTCTTCTGGGGCTCC
Source organism: Neosilurus mollespiculum (assembly GCA_030014195.1). NCBI lineage: Eukaryota > Metazoa > Chordata > Actinopteri > Siluriformes > Plotosidae > Neosilurus > Neosilurus mollespiculum. Next base: position 15,604,442 of record JAQMYF010000010.1, on the reverse strand, counting down.
AGAAGGTATGTGTGAGGTTTTTTTTTAGGAACACCCCTGGTGTGAAAATGGTTGTTTTATTTTCTGGCCTGTCAACACCAACAACAGTTTCTAGTTTCTTCAGCTACTCTCTCTCTCTCTCTCTCTCTCTCTCTCTCTCTCTCTCTCTCTCTCTCTCTACATTTACATTTACTGCATTTTGCAGACACCCTTATCCAGAGCGAATTACATTTTTATAGAACTGAGCAGGTTTAGAACTGAGGTTTAGGTTTGGGGCCTTGCTCAAGGGCCCAACAGTGGCACCTTGGTGGTACTGGGGCTTGAACACCCAACCTTTGGATCAGTAACCCAGAGCTCTCTCTCCCTCTCTCTCTCTGCCTTTTATCCTCTTTTTCATCACAACAGTGCAGCAAATCACTGACTTCTTAAAGCTTTTATGCTATCCAAATCAGTCCATTTCTAAATCTCTAAATTCCACTTAATCCAGCCAGTTTATTCCAGATATCCAAAAAGTCATTCTCTAAAAGTACAATCAATCCTTATTTCAGCACCAACCAGAGCACTTAACATTTTGGTACACTTGTTTACCAAGACTGATAAGCTTTCCTGTGATCTAAAAGGTGTACCCTGTTTGTGTATGCGCATATGTGAGCTGGAGCATCAGGACCTTCATGTATTAGTCTGTGTGCCGCAGCCATGTATGATCGGATCCCCATCAGTCAGTGTCTCTGGGAACGATTGGCTCACCCTGCTACACACAGCTTGCCCTCCCATACATCTCGCTCTAATCAATTCTCTGGGTGCTGGCTACTGCAATATTAACCTGCTCAGCGACGATTCTTCATTCCGAGCTTTCTTTTTAATCCCATGCCTCATGCAAGTTCGTAGCTGCTGCCCAGACTCATTTCTTTTGCCAGTTTTTTTTTTTATATAATGAGTGCTATGTCCTTGACTCTGCCTAAACCTGCTTTTATCTCACACATTAATAATTCAGTTCAACGGGGGCTTGATAATTAGCCGATAATTGGCTGATCGCTAACCTGTACAGCTACATCACTGCACTACACATAATAGTCTGTTAGTATGTAAGTGCTTTAGCAGACATTGTGTTTACATGTACAAAATGACCCGATAACTGCAATACTACAATAAAAAATTCAGGTATTCATTCAGCCAGTCATTTTAGATCTTTGTGATCTTGGTTTGTTTCTGGGTTTATTTACTTTCGTTTGCCATATGTGTCTATACTTTTTACACCTACTAATTGGTATGCCACCAAAGGTACACATCTAGCTATAATATCAGAAAATCAATGCTGATATTCTAATTCATCATTCCATATTCATTTTATGATCTCCACACTATATGTCTTCAGAGTATAGCACACAAAACAAAATAATTGGCCTTGAAATCCCAATACATTTGAACGGTACTGTATTGGTATTTGTTCTAATATTAGATTTGCTAAATGTTACAGTTCAGCTGCGATAGCTAAGCAATAGTGAGAACTTCCTAATTTGGTGGTGATATATTGCCAGGAATCATTAAGGTGTTAATCATGAGGCTGAATACTTTTTTTTTTTAACTGTATGCATAAAATAAAGGAAAAAACATTATCTCAGAAAGCTACCCCAGGCACAGGAAGTAAAAAAAAGAAAAAAGAAAAGAATGATAAATAAGTAGCTAAGTATGTGATCAGCAATGCAGACAAACAAAACATTATGCACTCTAATGTTTTGTTGGACCACGTTTTGCCATGATTACAGCATGTCCTCACCATGCAAAGACGACATCTTGAATTGATGACAGGAAAATCGAACCCTCCCCATCACACCATAAAGGCTTTCATTACAGTTAGGGTCAGGACTCTGTGGTGCCAGTTCATGTGTGAAAATGATTCCTCATGTTGCCTGAACCACTCTTTCACTACTTCAGCCCCAATTTTTATTTTTGACATCGGGGAAGAAAAAGTCCATTGACATGATCATTCAGTACATTCAGGTCTTCAGCTGACTTCCTTTTATTGCCACATAATGTTGCTGGGCCTTGACCTGACCAACTGAAGCAACAATGCCATGGCAATTACATGCTGTAATCAGGGCTAAAGACAGTCCAACAAAATATTAGAGTGCTTAAATGGTCAGGCCGTATATGTGGCCTTGGTACAAAAATAATCATAGTGCTGAGCTGAACTATTTATCTATTGGGGTGTAGGGGAAGAGGTGTAGTGATAAGGAGTGTGTTTCATCTTTATTCCATTTTCAGAGCGACTTTATTCCTTATTAGGGTCATGGAGAAGCTGCAATCTATCCCAGCTAACTGCATTTTTAGTCCCAGCAAAGTTAAGGTATACCTGGGGCAATCAAAAATATCCAATTAACCTAATGTGCATGTCTTTGGACTATGGGAGCACCTGAAGGAAACCCATGCAAGAATTGGGAGAACATGCAAACTCCAGACGGAATTGTCCTCGCTGTGCATGGGGCTCAAACCGATGCCCTTCTTGTTGTGAGGCAGAAGTATGAAGATGTATGTTTCTCTGAAAAAATACGCAAATTGAAAGAATGGTAATTGGATGCTGTTCTCTCTGACAGAAAAATAAAGAGCTGCTTTGTGGAAGAACCTGAATGTGTGCAATTGGGGCTTTTTAATGAGCATCAGAACTGACGGGATAGGCTCTGTTCACTCTAAGGGGTTGAGTGCTGTTGTAAAATGGAGTGCAAAGCAGTTTGAAGCAGACCACAGATGCACACAAGGGGTAGACTGACAAATTTAAAAGTGGATTCAAACAGGGACATCTGAAAAAACTGGGTCGTCGTCTGTCTTTAGTATATGATGAGTTAACTTCTAACAGAGTCAGACGAGGTCAGAGAGCAATGAACTTAACTGGCAAGGTTTTCATAGTATTTGTTTCTTCAAGAGACACTGAGGATGAGAGAGAGAGAGAGAGAGAGAGAGAGAGAGGATTGTGTTAAAATGTTAGTTTGACAGCATGACAAAGAAACAAGTGATCAAGTGTTGAAAAACAACTGGAAAGCAAAGTGGATAATGAAGAGACAGAGGCAGATGAAGAGATATAAAAGGAGGAAGAAGTAATGATTTAGGAAGCAGAGATCGAAGGCAGAAGTTGGAGGATACAGAGGGAAGCGTCGCCTTGGCAACCTTGCAGCTATTCCAACCGAAAGCTGTCATCTGTGCGTGTGTATCTAAGTATGTGTGTGTGTGTGTGTGTGTGTGTGTGTGTGTGTGTGTGTGTGTGTGTGTGTGTGTGTGTTTGCGCATCCATTTGCCTACTAGTCTCTTAATAAGGGAATTAGCAACAACTGTGTGTTATTTATAGCTTCAGAGAAAAACAGGAAGAAAAAGTTCTCGAGTGTGTACATGTGTGTCAGGGTTTGTACTCCTGGTTTATGCCGTCATTGCACAGATGTTGAATTTTCTACGGCTGATGTAATGTGCTGTCTTATCTCCTTTTCTGCTGCTCTCTTTGTCAGTTATCTACTTGATCTTAGAGCCCACGTATTCACAGAATATTCTGAAACAGACTGAGGTGCAAAGCCAGAACTGGGTTTACTCTGACCTCACTTGTGATGACTCAAAGAGGTCTTTGGTAATTCAGGTATCTGAACTGAGGGAGCATGAGGAAGACTATATTAAATTTTATCTGAATTAAATACAATATTGCCAAATTATAATCAAATTCTGCTAAACTACTCCTGTTCTAAACAAACTCAATCAGTCTGTCTCTGCTGGCTAGGCTGCCTACATTATATGAATGACAGAAGAATCCCCAAGAACCTACTTTTTGCGGCCAACGTGATCAGTGCACGTGCTTGGTGGTTCACCCTGGTCCTTATTTCAAGGACATGTGCAAACGTGACCTGAAGTCGTGCTGTATGAATCCCCACACCTGCTATGATATTGCCAAAAATCCAACTAAATGGAAAAGAGAGGTGTCAACAGGAGAGGCTGCTCTAGAAAGGCAACGTGCTGCCGAACATGAGGCCTGCTGCTTAGGGAGAAAGAGCAGACCATCCGCCCCCATTTCTTCCTCCTTTCTTTGTCCCAAATGCTGTAAAGTCTGTTACCCTGTCATAGGGATTTTAAAGCATTATCCCTCAAAGCAGATCATCCCACAGATTCGCCTTGACCCCCATCTGTCAAGACCATGAATATTATTTTAGATGTTGTATACAGTGTAAAATAACAAAGTAAAAAAGTATTTACCCCTTATGATTATTTTTCATTTGGTTTAAATGCAGCACTAAGATTGATATATAATGTTTGTGTGCTCCATGATCCCCATGCAAGGGTGTTTCCGTGTGGAGTTTGCATGTTATCCCAGTGCTTGCATAGATCTTCTCTGGGTGCTCCGGTCTCCTTATACAGCCCAATCACATGCACATTAGGCTAATTGGATATTCTTGGGTGTCCATAGGTGAGTGTAGGTGTGAATAATTGTATGTGTGTGTGTGTGTGTTAAATTATGCACGTCCTCTTCTCAGCACGAAGGTCCTGGGTTCAATTCCCAGGTTCAGGAATTTCTGTGTGGAGTTTGCATGTTCTCCTCGTGCTTGCGGTGGTTTCCTCAGGGTGCTCTGGTTTCCTCCCGCAGTTCAAAAACATGCACATTAGGCTACTTGGCTGTTCCAAATTGTCCCCTGGAGTGAGTGTGAATGGTTGGGTATCTGTGTTGGCCATGCGATGGTCTGGTGAGTCGGTCAGGGTGTACCTCACCTTCACCCAGAGTTGGCTGAGACAGCTCCACCCTCCCCGCAACCCTAGTAGCAGTAAGTGAAGTGGGTGAGCACTTACAAATTTCAGCTGGCTCAGATGTGTCTCTATGAACGATGTGATTTTAACATTTACTTTTATTCCTCAATGCAAATTTTCTCCAACTATTGTGAATTATCTGGGGTATGTTGGTGGACCACCACTTTCAGGTCTCGCCACAGATTTTCAAGTGGATTTCCATCTGGGCTGTGACTTGGCATTTCCAAAGCTACCCACCTATTTTTTTAAGTTATCAAAAAATTGGAACATGTAAAATAACTAAAGTGGGCCATGTTAGACTTACTTAAACTGCTTGAACAGTTATCAACTCGAAATGCCTACTCTTGGTTTAAATTTTTAACAATTTGAGGGTTATGTTTTTTAATTAACCAGCACTAAGACCACAGAGCTGTTAATGGGAGAAATGCAAGCCATTCTGAAGCTGAGAATAGAGAATACGACAGTAAGTACTATTGTACAGAACTGGATGTTGCCAATGCAAAAAAATTGGAGAGTCCTATAAAGAAAAAAAATTGTGTACAGCCAGACACTGAACAGGTTTAGAAAAGAAAATAACATTAGTTGATGACAGAAACATTGTGAGCGCTGTGAAGAAAAACCCTAAAACCGCAGTGTGTGTGAGACATCACTAAAAAAACCTCCACATCTGCTCGTTTGCTCTTCTTGCCCGTGCACTCCGCCTTGGTACTGTTCGGGTTGTGACTTTTTTTTTTGCTCTACTTTGTTAAAATGGATTTCACAGTGTTCCTAAAAGGCTTGAAAGCTTTGTCAAAGTTTTAATAACTTTCTTATTCTTTATCCTCCTTCGATTTCATCTCACAGAGGAAGTGTATTTACCTTTTCACATGTATGAAGGCTTGTCAGTCTAGGAGTGGTGAATACACTGAGATAGAACTTTTCATATTTCAGAAAAGAATATATTTGTTGAGGGTGTGCAGAGACCTTTTTTTCAGGCAGAGAAATGCTTCAGCTAGTGCGTGAAAGTGTGTGGATAGTGCTTTTTTAATTAAAGTTCGGGCTCAAGGTACAGGTCCCTGCAGTAATGACAACTATTCGAGAGAGAAAAAAGTCAGAAGGTAGGTGTGAATGCAGGCGTGTTTGAGTGTGAAGCGTTTACAGTGTATGTGTTAAGTAAAAGGTGACCTTTATGACATTATAAAGACTGTGAAATTAATAGGCTGCTATAATAGAGTTATTTTACTAAAAGATCCCAAGTATGCTACTGTGTTAAAAACAGAGGTGGGTAATAAAGCCAAATGGGGTTTATTTATTTTTAAGTACTGTATAGTAAGGTGAATATGTGTCTATAGCAGGGTGACATAGTGGCATAGTGTTATCACATCCACCTCACAGCCAGTAGGGTTTGATTCCTGGGCTTGGCCGTTTCTGTGTGGAGTTTGCATGTTCTCCCTGTGCTTGCATGGGCTTCCTCTGGGGCCTCCAATGGGAAATTGACCCTAGGCGAATGGTTATGTGTGTTTTGCCCAGTGGTGGACTGGCAAGCTGTTTAAGGTGTTAAGGTGTCGCCCAATGTCGGCTGAGGTAGGCACCAGACTCCCTGGTAGCATTTGGCATTTTTGGCAAATGACATGAGAATGTGATGAGTGTATATAGCAAGCACAGTTTTGATGGATCTACACCTTCAAAGAGACTATCCCGTGAATGAACACATCAAAGGCTAAATTTATTGTGCGAGAAAGCACCATTTGATTTTTCGCCACAAGGTCGAATTTTACAACTTTGCTCCCTGAAACATTGCACTTGCACTTGACAGTTGACAGCTGATGGAAGATGGCAGAGACTGATTTATTTTGCCCCTCTTCAAGTGTGGAGCTAGCATCTCCAACAACTCTTCAAACTGACCCATGGACATCCTGAAATAGTTCTGAAAGTACCTGTGGTAGAGTTTCAACTCCTGTACTAAGCAGTAAAAACCCCATGTTCTTGCTTCCTTCTCAAAACAGGATGTACCTAAAGGATGTACCATTTTCTCTTTTATTTCTTTTTATCATGTAAAAAAATAGGAAATACCTTAACATCATTTGACCACTCAACTGGCCAACAGTTTAACAGAATGCTCGCATGATCGGACTGTGTTCAAGGTGAATATTAATGCTGCGGTATATTCGTCAACGTTTTTGTTTTTTCACACTTTGGCACTACTTATACATGTCACACTGTAAGTCAAACAAGACTTTTATTATCAGGTTACTGAAGTGTTTCACAAACTTAAAGTATTTCATATAAGAAAAATTATTCATTCATTCATTTTATGAACCGTTTAATCCTAATTAGGGTAGCAGGGAGGCTGGCGACCATCCCAGGTGACTCTGGGCGATGATAGAGTATACCCTGGACTGCGCGCCAGGCCATCGCAGAGCAGAGACATGCTAACGGAAAATAAGAAATTGTAAACTCCTATTAAAAAAGTTACTACAGAGAATATATTCACCAAAGAAAGAAAGAAAGAATGAAAGAAAGAAAGAAAGAAAGAAAGCTACTTATCACAATCCAGACAGGGAAATAGTGTAAAAAATTTAGACAAAAGTATATGGAAGCCTGACAATCATACTCATGTGTGCTAGAATATCCCATTCCAAACTTAGCCCCCTTTTTCTGTAGTAATAATGTCCCTTCTGTGCAGGCCACTCAGATTATCCCAACCTTTCTTTATGCACTGGGGCATCATTATGCTGAGACATGCTGGAACCCCTTAGTGGCAGTGAAAGGAACTTTCTGTACAGTTGTGTGTTTTGTATTTGTGAGATCAGTTTGTGGAAAAGTCACATACAGGTGTGATGGTCTAGTGTTTACAAACTTTGGCTGTACACTTCACCCTCGATTCTACGGACCCCGGTTTGACGGATATCAAAAGCTGCTGACAAAGCCTGGAGTAGCCGAATCTGTCTGGGAAGGCTCGGCTGTCGGCAAGACCAGATGTGAGCCACTGTTTCGATAGTTGGCTGTTAGTTGGTGTGCACGTCAGTGCATATACAATAGAGTCACACTCGTTGGACATTGGAAAACCAGACCGGTGTTCCCCCTTTTTGTCCATTAAATTGAGGGTCGAGTGTATAATTTAATGTTCCAAAAATTCTGTGAAATTGGATACCAACAGCAATTGCTTGCAGAAAGTGAGGTGGATGCTCCATCTTAGGGACTATTCAGTAATATTCACCAAGTCTGAGGCAAATAATATTTTGGGTGTATAGTATGCTACATGGCCCTGCGATGGCCTGGCGAGCTGTCCAGGGTGTACTCTGCCCTCGCCCGTTGTCGGCTGAGATGGGCGCCAGCCTCCCCGCGACCCTAATTAGGATTAAGCGGTTCAGAAAATGAATGAATGAATGAGTATGCTACATGAAAACATAAAAAAGCAAACTAAAATGATATTGATTTATTTTTTTTTTTTGGTTTATTTTTACATTTATATTTGATATGAGTTTACTTGCATATGAACAGTTGTTTCTGATTGATTAGCTGTTGTGAGAATAAAAAAACATTATACCAAGTGGATAATGCTTAAATTAAAGAACACCCACTGCTTGTCATGGTCACTTGGAGCAGGCTGTGTTTTTAACATGAAAAAGCAAGCCATAAAAAAAGATTTTGGTTTGTATTTCTTGTATTTTCACATAGTATACACTAAATCTCTTGAATAAGTATAAAAATTCAACCATACAGAGCAGAGTTTAATTATCTTTCTGTGTAGTATGTACTAAACTCTGAATAAGTAGGCTATACATACCATTATTTACACAGCGCTTAGAGTTCTAAGCTCACCTCGCCTCTGTAATGGTTCAAATATGTAAAAATTAACTAAAAATCTCATTTTAGTTTGTTATTCTTTGTTTCCATTTTTTTCTACCAAAACTCTTAAAGAGCATTAAAAATATGTTGTTACTATGCACATGCTCTGTGCACAGAATTAATGTATCGGCCATGATTTAAAAAATGTAAAAATCTAGTTTTAGTGTGCTGTTTGGGCTTACATTCACAAGTAGTATATGCTAATGCAATAATTTGTTAAACTGTAACTATAGAATAGTTAATCATGCGCTGAACACGAGGTGGATGTCACTGAATAGCCCCAATATTCTGATATACACTTCACCCTTGATTTACCGGATTATTAGGGGGGATAGGCTGTCCAGGAACCTCAAAGTCCGGCAATCGCTAATGTCTGGGGTCCCTACCATTTCCCGGACATTTACCATAATCGGTCCGGCAATCACCATCATTCAGCAGCAGTCCTGGACTTTAACAACATTTATCCGACACTCAATACACAATATTGTGTTTCCACAAACTTAAGGAGCGTTTCAGCGCATTCTTTTATCACATTCACTTCAAATGAGGGTTCCGGCTCGTCGTCACTGTCTTCACTTTCACTTAGGGACATTTCGTGTCCCTCTGCTGCTTCATTTTTGTCCATCCACTCGGAAAGTAACGGGGTCGGACAGGAGGGAAGTTGGAAAATCATGACCGACCTAGACTTCCATCATCGATTCCCGGACTTGTCCGAGAATTTTTCCGGCAATACCAAATAATGTCCGGCGCCGGGTTTGTATGGGAAATCCAAAAACCAGGAAATAGGGGTAGGGGAAATTGAGGGTGAAGTGTACTCTGTATACTAAGTGTTAATCAACCCAATATAGCAAGTTAATCAGAAAGCGCCATTCCCATAAAGTATACATTAAAATCATCCTAAATTCAACAACCTTTCCAAGGTTTTGAATGGCTGCCCTGTTTTTGTGATAAAAATGATTCAGTTATCATTAAATGCCGGGTATGGTCATGGTTAGATAAGAGCCTATAGCAGTCCACTGTAGGGAAAAAAATTTGGGTTAATTTTGATTAATCATGCTACCCATGCAAGCATGTTTGGGAAGAAGAGACTAAACTGGAGGAAACAAAGATGCTTTTCAGGATTGTATTGTGTACCCTTGAATTGTGAGGAGCCATCCCTCCCTTTGAATATTTAGTTTGCTTTAACTTTGTTTGTATCGTTTGTTTAACAATAGACACGGTCCCAATTACAGCTGTTGTGAACAGGCATTTTGTTACTAATTCATGTTCACAAAGAACATGTTACATCATCAGGTATAGTACACACAATGCAGAAAGCAGAACCCATCCTTAGAGCTTTGGAACACCTACTGTCCACATCACAACAGCAATGCATGCGGCAGTTTTGAAAAAGTACAGATTTATGGCCATTATAGGAGCTGCCTTTGTGGTTTTGTCCACTATGATAGAAAAACTATTTGAAACTCTATTGGTGGGCAAATGTCTACTAGGCTATAATATTCCTGCAGTTGTATATGAGATGGAGGTTGTATTGAAATGGAAAGAAGTAAAAAAAAAACAAACAAAAAAACCAGACTGTTGTGGATGCTATAAGGTGCAGGTTATTCCGGTGCTTGCTTTGTAATGGTTTCCCAAACTGTTTCTCTGTATTCTCTCTGTCTCGCGTTTGCCATCTCCGTCTCTATCGTTTTACTTTTTCCTCACAAAAACATTCGCATATATCCACATGCAGTATTGCCATCTCATACTGTGTGTCTTAGTTCACTTGCTCCTCTTGCTCCCCTTGCATGCTTTTCTTCTTTTTTTCTTTCTCTGCTGCTCAAAGGGTGTCTCTTCAGTTCCCGCTGTAGCTGAGTTGGCAAGTGGCTCTGAATGCAAATAAGACTTATCCAACCCATGTCTCTCTCTCTCTCTCTTTCTCTTTTACACATACACACACACAAACACACACACACACACACACACACACACACACACACACACACGGTTTGTAGTGCATTGAAACGCCTTAGCCAGGGAACAGGAGCCAAGAATGAAGGAAGGTTGGAGAGAAAAAGAAGGCAAAAAGATAAATGAAACCTAAAGAGATAAAGTGATATGTCATTTGTTGGGTAAAAGAATAAAAGGCCCCTTTTTATATCCCTTTTTTGACTATGAATCATCATGGCATTTATTCATTTATTCATGGCTGTATTCAGTGAAAACTTAAGCCAAGAAGTTACGTCAATATTTTCAGAGACAGGTTATACTGTTGCTTAATTTCATTACCTGTGCACCCACTTCAGAGTATTAATAAAATCATTTGCATGTACTTCATTCATCCAAGGAGGATTTTTTTTTTCCTTTTCTTTTTTTTTTAATTAAAGTCTGGACCTCTACCTTTGAACTCGCCTTTAAGCCTGAGAGGAAAAAATTAGAGAGTAGAGTTGGTAATTAATTGCGCATAGAAATTTATATCACCACTAAATGTTAAATTAAGGGCATGAAATCGTAATGTGTGTTTGGGAGTTGGGTTGCATTATCACATATTAAATTTGTTGTACTAAGTTGTCAAATTAATAAAACAATGATAACATTTTGTTTAATTTGATGTAATTTCTGTAAAGGAAACATGCTCTCCGTTTGACAAGCTGACTGAGCATTCTCCTGCTATGCTTACAGCTCACTTCAATTTAATTCATAACTTCAACTATTGAATATTCTGTCTATGAGGTGAGCAGTGTCTCTGATTAAAATGCCTCCTCTGATTTAAAAGGATGAAAATGAAATAAATTCATTAATAGGTGCACAATTCTAAATTTACGGTGGCACAGTGGTGTAGTGATTAGTATGTCTGCCTCACCTCCTTGCATGGGTTTCCTCCGGGTACTCCGGTTTCCCACTCACAGTCCAAGGACATGCACACTGGGCTGACTGGCTGTTTAAAATTGCCCCTTTTATTAATGAGTGTGAGTGTGAATGGCGAGCTGTTCAGGGTGTACCCCAACTTTGTCTAGAATGGGATTTAACCCTCCCGCAGCCCTAGTACAATAAACCTGTTTGGCAAAGAAATAAATTAATGTTTATGCATTTAAAATTGTCCTTTATAGTTTTTTTATTGCATTTTAAAAGTCCATAAGATGAATTTCAAATAAATAAACGGTGGTAACATCAAGCTCTCAGACGGGTCACCAGACTTTATTACTGCTGTTTGTTTGAGCTGATGTATATCACAAAAATGGTTATTATTCGAGGACAGAATTATACATAATTCACCGTTTAAGACATTTCTGTGTTTTAGGTAATCGACTATAAAGTAGGTGCATCAGAATTACGTTCAAGTCCATATTAGAGCTGTTATCTGAATAAACATTCACTATGCTCTCTGAATGTGGTCCATACTTGACCATCTGTCTTTATTACTGACAGCTCATACACAGGGACCTGTATGCCAGATGATCCACATAATCTAAGACTTATAATAAACATGGCATAATAATTTTACTATACAGTAGCAAAGAAGCTGAATGAAATTTTCCTCTGTTTCCGCTGAAGACTTTTTAAAAATATGACCAAAAACATTCACAGTGAGGTAGCTGAAGAAGGAACTGGCAGCTAGTTAGGCTTATAATCAACAAATTTCACAAATGAATAATCCAACAATTTTGTGCTTTTTTTTAACAATATGTAAAATTATTTTAAAAAAAAATTACAAAACATACCTATGCGTGAAATTGTTTGGGATTAAGCCATTCAACTAAACACCTCTGCAGCTCCAAGTGATTCTTGGAAGATTCACAGGAGGCAAGAAACAAAATTGTATGTTAAAATCATGGCGGCCAATGAACACTAATCTTTCATTCCATCAAAACACATTTTACTCAGATTGTCCATAGAGTCCCAGTAAAACATGGCATTATGGGTTGTCTCTCAGTGCTGTGTCAGCTTCAAAGGAGAGAGTCCAGCTGCACTGTCCACCAAAACCACTCACTCATCCCTCATTTGCTGAACCACTTAAACCTACTAGGGTTGGTGCCTGTCTGACACTCGGCGAAGGTGTCAAAGGCCTGAACAGCTCGCCAGACCATTGCAGAGCAACACATACACCGATTCATACTCACACCTAGGGTCAATTTGGAACAGCCAGTTAGCCTACTGTGCATGTCTTTGGACTGTGGGAGGAAACCAGAGTACCCGGATGAAGCCCACACAAGCACAGAGAATATGCAAACTCCACTCAGAAACGCCTGAGCCCAGGAATCGAACCCAGTACCCTCTTGCTGTGAGGCGGATGTGCTAACCACTATGCCACCATGCCTCACCACCAAAGCCAGTTTACATTAAATGTGCAAATGGTGAGATACTGCAGTGAGATATTTCATTTGCTAAAAGTTTTATTGCTGCATTTTAATGAAGGTTTCAGGGCTGTTAGGTAGCTTTGAAGCATGCAGTGACAGAATGAGACGCAAATCAAGAGTAGAAAAGATACATTCCAGGAGGTTAAAGCTATTTCACATCCAAAGGACCTAAATCTGTCAGAATAACAGCATTGAGGTTGATGACAGAGGGTGTGAAAGGTGTCCGGAAGAAGACAGCTAAGAAAAAACATGCTTTATTTAAATCTCAGCAATTACTGGCCACATTTTGTATGTTTTAACAAGATTAAGTCTGTGTCATTAAGGCAAGGAAGAGAAAATGAGTGAGATTACACTAAATCAGTGTGATTATCCTGCATCTGTCATAAGCGCTTGTATACACAGGAGAAACAGCGTAAAAGAAGCAATAAGTTTCCAGCCTCCAAAGCATTTAGAAAGACATACACAGCCTTGCAACAGTGATATCAGTATAGTTTCTAATTGGTAGTCAAGGCTGCAATGGTTATAGCGTGGCTTTTAAATAAACGTTTTGCTTCAAACCTCTGACCTCGCTGAGGCTTTGTAAAAGATTCAGTGAAGCAGACAAGCATGGGGCTGTGTGTCATAGTGCTCATGAGGCCCGCCAGTAATTGTCACCACTGGTGTTGCTGGGAAATTGCTTTAACCTTCATGCCTTTCCCATTGCCACAACTCCGTAAATGTCATCCTATCTGGCTGCTGTCCCTCTCCCCTCTGTTTAAACACTCCTCTTTTCCACATGCTCACACTATCTCTCCCAAACATTCTGCCTGTCACACACACACACACACACACACACACACACGCACACACATGCACACACGCACAGAGTCACCTTGCCTTGCAACAATGTCCTCTGCCTTTCTCTTTTTCATCTGTCTCCACCAGTCATTTTTGCTTCTTACATCTGCCGTATGATGGCTAACCCTGTGAGCTGACCCCACCATCCTAACTAGCAGTGGATATGCAAAGAAGGGAATTATACTATGCTGTAATGTACTAGGGCTGCATGCTGGCATAGTAGTTAGAACATCCACCTCACAGCAAGAAGGTCCTGGGTTCGAGTCAGGGAATCGGAAAGGGTGTTTCTGTGTGGAGCTCTTCCATACTTGCATGGGTTTTCCTCCAGGTACCCTGGTTTCCTCCCACAGTCCAAAGGCATGCACATTACGCTAACTGGCTGTTCAAAATTGCCTCTAGGTGTCAATAGTTCTGTGTGTTGTACCCTGCCTTCACCCAGAGTTGCCCTAGTAGGATTAAGTGGCCTGACAAATGAATATATGAATGAATGAATTGACTAAAGGTATTTGTTTTGAATAAGTACATTAAAGTAGGTTTGGGGGAACAATATAAAAAGTAAACATTAATAAAACAAGGATTTACATTTTGACAGCCACTGTCCATCATGTAATACCTCAGACTAAGTCCAGGGATCAGCATGGACGGACAAGCAAAAACATCTTATTTGCTATGTGGATGTTTTGTATTTGTTGTCAGCCACCTGCTTTCTTATGCCTATGTTACTTCATCTGCCACTAGATTTTTAATGAGAAGTGTCTCTTGTAGTATAAATCTTGTGGGTTGTCTGTACAATATACTGTATGTGTGTGAGTAGGAACATATAGGCTTCTTGTTGTAAAAAAAGATAAACGCCAGTTTCTAGTTTGCTACAAGCTGGTAATTCAATGTTGTTCACAATCTAATGTTGAAAATATAATTTCATGTTTAAATCTGGTGCGAGGGATATGCCTTGAACATTTCACATATAGCTATAGCACGTACCCTGTAACACAGCTTGTACCCTGGACTTGTAGGTGAAATAGCACTGCCTTTAGAGACTGTACTCCCAAAGTGGCATCAGAGAGTGGATATTTCAAACAAAAATCGATTATCTCGCATAGCAGCACTTGGCCACCGAGCTCTTGATCATCAAGACAGTGGCAAATAGTTGTACCCAACATTGTTTAGTACCTCGAAGAATTGGATGTAGTTTCAGATATTGGTGTAGAACTGGTGTGCTGCCAGAGTCAAAATAAAATCAGCCAATTTTCTTCCCCTGTAGGATTGTGGAGGAAGGAGCAGATTGGTGTCATACACCTGTGAGACCCATGTGGCCTTCTGATTACGAAACTTGCATGCAGATCACTTGGAGAATTTTAAATGATGACTGTTGTGGCGCATGTGTGTGTGTGTGTGTGTGTGTGTGTGTGTGTGTGAGGGTGTGTAAGAGGGAGAGTGAAAGATTCATTCCAGTAAAACTGTGCCCAGATCTACAAGTGAGAACACAGGGTCTCAGTCTGGCATATTCCACAACACTGGCAGTCTAACACACACACACACACACACACACAAAACCATTCTGTGTTAATGGGTTCCTTTATAGCTAAATCGGGAAAAAAAAATTCCAAACATCTTTCCTAAAGAAGACATGAGAAGTTATTAGTAGATCAAGGAAGTAAGAAACCAGCCGAACGATTCAAAAGATAAAAATCTGAATCAGACAATCTGATCATGAGTAAAAAAGAGATTAATGATCACTTCAGAGAATTTTCTTCGGAATTATACTCGTACTACAGAAAACCAATTACCCACGTGGAATAGAGCCATTTTTTTGGCAGTCTAAATGTGAGTGAGACTTAAATGAATAATGACCTTGATTCAGAATAAGATGCTATTCAGGCTTTTCCATCTGGCAAGGCCACAGGTCCTGATGGACTTGGCTACAAATTGTACAAAGCTCTCAGTAAAAGACTTTCTTTTAGTGTGCTTAAAATTATGAATGGTTTAGTTAAAAATATGAAGATGCATTGATGAATAGAGGCAGGTTGAGTCGTTTTGAATTACATCACGCTGTGTGGCAGGATGATTCTTTATCTCCTTTTCCCTTTGATAGTGCTGTAGGGCCATTGGCTATAGGGATCAGAAGACATTTGAGAAACACTGATGAAAGCCTAAAAGCTCTTGAAATATCTTATGAGCCTTTACCTATTTATACCATGGACCATTCAAATGATCAAATCTGATTGGTCAGAGGGTAAGCATTATTTTCATGTCATCACATGGGTGGTTCTACTAATAACAGTAGGTAACTTCTAATGCTATGGTTCTAATATATTATAGTTTTTTACAATAAAAGTCCATCAATAGGTATGGCAGATACTCCCAAAAAACTCCCAAAAAAACTAGTTCCCTACAGTAGATCTGTTACAACTTTTATTATCATTAGCTTACGTTATTTTAGTTTCTTTTAGTGCATACTATCTTAATAAATAGCTTATTATTATCAGAAGAGTTAAACATTTATAAATATATAGTAATGGGAAATGCCATCCGTTTTGGAAATGTGGACCCAAGAAGCGCGCTTCCGAAAATGACCCCTATAAAATTTCTGTGTGTAGTCGTAAAGCACAGGATATTTAAACTTAGCAATGATGAGTTGCTCTTCCATGTTGATGAACAATTAAACTTGTGTTCAATTTGCAGCATCTATCAATCAACAGTATCTATAAGTTCTGAATGGTTATTGCATAAATCGTGCACCGGAGAGTTCAGCTTAACTGAGCCCCCTACCCCATGCACTTCACTTCACTTGTTTGTAGCTTATAACTTCCTGTATGTACACCCCTTTATAACAAAATAATGCGCATGCCCCTTTCATGTCAATCAATGCTGCCACCTGCCTCTTTTTTGAATTGCTGCACATGCGTATTTTGAGGCACCCTAACACACAAGGAGGGAAAGCGCTATCCGCCCCCTCATATGAATGAGCTCACAGACGGCATATGCAGGCATATGCCATCCCTCCCTTCCGTGAGAGCTCGGCCAATTAGCTCCAATGGACTCCCGGTCATGGATATCTTTGGCATTAACCTGGAATTGAATTTACGATCCCCGGGTTGATAGTGCCGCACCTTGTCGATGCACCACTTGAGAGCCAACCTCAATCTGTGTTGATTCAGTAATGAATGTATATAGTACAAAGTCAGGTAGAGCAAATGTAAAGTCATGCCTGCATTGAAAATTAGAGGCTTATATAGACGATATAAAAGAATGATTTTTGAAATTCAGTTGAGTGGGTTATTTTTTTAAGAATACCAATATTCAAATACAAATACTCTAATGTATTTTATTACATAAAACTACATAAAAATATTTTATCATTGTTTAATGACATTATTAAAATAAATGTCTAAGGAAGTTACAATCTAGTGGTGTATAGTTTAAATGTATATATTGCTGTTGAACCAAAACTAAATTCATCCATTTCTAAATGTGAATGCTGAGCCATTTGAAGAGATCTGGGAAGATGACTTACATTGAATATGAAGCTGTTCTATAAGCACTAGGGAGAAAATGATTCAGTTTAAAAGAATTGCCCAGGCTTTATTACTATAAAACCAAATTAGGGTAAAAATCAATGTTTCTATGTCTCCACAGTGTGACAGGTGCAGTATAGCTGTAAGATTACTATTATACTCATTTTGCTTCTGCTGTATGCTGCTAAACTTTTATTCTATCATGTTTAAAAATGTTTCCACAAAAGCTTAAAAAAAAATTCAAGCAAGATAATATTGTAGCAATTTTAGAGCGTCTTATGGCGGCCACACTTCTCTACAACAGACAGCAGGCTCATACGGTGAGCATCACTGCAGCCAAAACTATGTTGCTTTTAAGCAGGAAAATGTGTTTTCATAAATTATTTGATACATTCTCATACAAAAGATTACTGATCATCTTTATAGAACCATTAAATGTGCAAATGCTTTTATTTCTACTGTTCATACTCAATGTCCTTTGCATTAAAACTGCATGTTAACTGTAAGTGAAATAATTTTTAAAGGCCATATTTTGGAGGCATATGCATCTGCTGTTGAGCTGGCTGGTGTTAGCAACTCATGCTGATTGGTGCAGAGTGAAGCCAGGACAGGAAGTCAAGCTGAACAAATGTACAGTATTACATAAGTACTGCAAGTGTGTGTGTGTGTGGTGGGTGGTGGTGGGTGGTGGTGGCGGTGGTGGTGGTGGGTGGTGGTGGCGGTGGTGGTGGTGGGAGGGTGTATAAAACATGATCCAGTTCAACACAGCTTTGGAACTGAATCCAGTCCACTGTAAGGCAGCAGAGACTAATGCAAGAGCAGTTGAAAAACAGGAAAACAATTTTATCACAAAACCAAGACATTCAAAGACAGGAGTGCACCCGATGATCAGTAAGTAGGTAACAATAAGTTACAATGTAACAATGCAAAGCCAAGAGCAAAGTAACATAGCAACAAGAGTCAAAACCAGAAAGCAAGCACTAGAGCAAAGGCTTAGTAATATCACAATTATAATCTTGGAGCGAGATTTCAGCACCGGATATATGAGCATCGACAATATGTTATTTTGAGCAGTGTGTGTGTGTGTGTGTGTGTGTGTGTGTTTGTGTGTGTGTGTGTGTGCGCGCGTGTGACTAGAATCAGGTGGGTGTAATTAGATGTCTGTTGACCTTCTACAAGGAAATGACTGTAGTTGATGGGACAGGATTGGCCACGGTGTGAAATTGACTTCATGGCTAAAGCCAATGTTAATTTATAGGGAGTCTATAAAAGCTGATCCAGAGTAGAATGTTTAAAGTCCAGTTCAGTTCAGTGTGGATCTATAAGCCTTGATCCAGTTCAACATGGATCTTAAAGTTTGATGCACTTTAGTATAGTCATGTAAAGCCTGATCCAGGTTAGTAAAGTTCTGCAAAGCCTGATTCAGTTCGGTGTAGATCCATAAATCTGGCACTAGTTCAGCAAGGATAAGTCAGGTCTAGTTCACCGTGAATCTAAAATAACAGATCAAGCCGCATTTCAACACAGCTTTATAAAATGTAATTTAAGAATGATCTATGACCATTTCAGCATAAAGCCTTATTCAAATCAGTGTCGATCTATAAAACCTGATCTAGTTTATTCAATCACTCATTTGCTGAACTACTTAATCTTATTACTAGGATCATGGGGAGGCTGGAGTCTATCTCAGGGCGAAACATCTATATCTGGGCGAATGCTGGGTACAATGTGAACAGCTCGCCAAACCATTACAGGTCAACACACACAACCATTCACACTCGCATTCACACTGAGGAGAAATTTGGAATGGCCATTTAGCCTAATGTGTATGTCTTTGGACATGCACATTTTTAGGGTGAGAAGCTCAGACATCCGGGTGAAGCTCGGAGTAGAACCGCTGCTCCTCTGTGTTGAGAGGAGCCAGTTAAGGTGGCTTGGGCATCTGATTAGAATGCCTCCTGAACACCTCCCTGGTGTGGTGTTTCAGGCATGTCCAACCGGGAAGAGACCCATGCTGGAGGGACTATGTCTCTCGGCTGGTCTGGAAACGCCTCAGTGTTCCCCCGGAAGAGCTGGAGATAGTAGCTGGGGAGAGGGAATCTGAGAACAGCTTAAACTGCTGCCCCCCCACGACCCAACACCAGACCAAGTGGGAAAAAATGAAGATGAAGATGCATGTCCTTGGACTGTGGGAGGAAACCAGAGGACCCAGAGAAAACCCACTCAAGCACGAGGAGAACGTGCAAACTCCACACACAATGCCTGAGCCTGGGACACAAAGCCAGGACATTCTCAAGTCATATGGCTCTACAAGGACTGAATGAATTGAGGATACTTCATTCATTCATTCATTCATTTTCTGAACCGCTTATTCCTAATTAGGGTCGCGGGGATTGAGGATACTTATAAAGTTAAATTCAGTTCACGTTGGCTAATGAAAGCTAGTCCACTTCATGTGGCTTTGAAAAATCTGAGCAAGTTTGTATTTATACAGTTCAGAAAAAGAGATTTCTAATTACTGTTGTTTTTATTTATCTATTATACAGACTGTTTTGCTCTTATCATTTTTCTCAGGAATATGTAACCACTGCAAATATTGTAGAAAACCGGCTTGAAGACAAACTTCACCCACCGGCTATAGAATAAATATGGTGTAATGTGTACCTTGACAGGTTTTACCTTCTAGTACACATGATCAGCAAGCTCTATTAACTTCCTACTTGAAGTTCTTGGGAAAAGTCCAAGATTCAGTCTAGCAGTACATAGTAAAGGGAAATAACAGAGAGTACAGATGAGGAAAACTGAGTCAAGAGTTAAAGGAAGAAATGAACAGCAAATGACAGAGCAGTCAGAGAAGAGGGAGAAGAGAAGAGGAGATAGGCATGGGGGGGGGGGGGGGGAGTAGGGGAAGCAAGTCCAGTGGGAGGAGGCGATTTGGCTGAGGAGTTTCAGCATTTGTGCACTACTCATTAAACGGGCCAAATCATGCATAACTATGCACACAACTTTGGGTTTGAATTGATTTTTTAAGGTAACTGGACTTGCCTGAGGCATGCAATCCATTTAGAGGAGAGAGAGAGAGAGAGAGAGAGAGAGAGAGAGAGAGAGAGCGAGAGAGA
>JAQMYF010000010.1:15567505-15578914 GCA_030014195.1 Neosilurus mollespiculum | reverse complement strand
ATATACATATACAGTAGTGTGCAGTGAAGATTATATACCACCACTTTTGTCTAAAATGGCTCCTAATAAAAAATTACTTCTTTATAATTTATTTGGTGAAAATATATTGAACAATGCTTTTGTAGGCAATGAGAACCAAAAAAATCATTCCGACAAGTATATTGAGGTAAAAGTATGGCTAAAAAACAAAAACACTGAAACTACCAATTTTTCAGAAAAATCTAAAGGTGTCGCAAATTTAAATCTTTTTACTTTTGCATAGTATGAAGGAACTTCAAACCATATGGATATAAATAAATATTGACTTTATTCTCAAAAAAGTTATTTTTGTTATTACTATATATTGTTGTTTGCTTACTTATTCTCAACAATATTATCCAATATCACATGAAATAAATACGTGTAGTTTATGAATAGTTTATAAATAGTACTTGGTTTCTGATTAATCTTAATGTTATTAAGTTGTTAATGTGTACTGTATTTTTTTCATTTCTTCACTCAGTGTTTATCAGTGTTTTAATTACAATTATAATTTCCCTTGCAGCCAGAAAAAGGGGGGGGGGGGGGGTTGTCAGTGCAAAATAACAAACTACTTCTTTAAAAATCACTTGGCTGTGTGCAGTAATTGCTGCTAAATGAATGAGTTAATCTAATTTGCAACACTGCTTTCACCAATTCAAGTCTATCTAGATCATAGCCTGAATAACCAGCGTGATCACTCATTCAAAGAAATGTTTCCAGCAAAACAACATGCATCTACGGGTTATGGGTAATTTATTCCTTCAATACTGTAGAATGATATATCAAATCACTGAAAAATTCAATTGCTATCTGTTATATAGAATATGAGGATATATATATGAGGATATAGAAAGTAAAGGTTTAGAGAGTAGAACTGCTTGGTTTTTATTTTAATAGCACTTTCCAGCACTACTCACTATTCAGTTTAAATGCTCATTCAAAACAAAAGAAGAGCCCATAGAGCTTTTTGCTGCGTGACCCACTTCAAATTCAAGTTAAAGTACAAGTTCATAGTCTTCCTTAGCTTCAGAGTCATTTGTTTTTTTTTCTGCCATTTGGCCACCTAGTTACATAAGAAAGGCACATAAATATGCTGTCAATAACCACACACAGGTGTACACCTTCACTCATTACCTGCCCTTTTTCCTCTGAGAGACCCCCTTACTTTCTGCCAACTTGATGGTCAAGCATCTCTCTGTAAAGTATTTACTGCTCATCATAGTGTGTACTGCCTTCTCCACAAGCTGAGACAACATGTCTCTAGCCCCGTCTTCATGCACCTGTCTGTAAAATAAAGTGAAAAGAACATCAAGAGAATGCAACAGAAGTTCACACATATACCAGCTATGAGCTGATGTTGCCATGATTTGATCCATGAATGGCCTCTGGGGCATTTTGATTGAGATCAGTCCTGTTTTCTCCCATCCTAAAGGATGCATACACCAGAGCTCTTCACTGCTTTCTCCCTCTGCTGTTGTAACTCTCTTCATTATATGCAGTTAACTCAATCTCACAGAAAGTTATAGAGCTAAGTCAGTGAGTCCCAAATCCTCTTTGGACCTGCACACTCACACGTTAGGGCAATTTGGAATAGCCAGCTAGCCTTATGCGTATGTCTTTGGACTACGGGAGGAAGCTGGAGCAAGGATGGGAGGCCATGCAGACTACCCAAAGAAACATGGGACTCAAACCCAGGACCCTCTTGCTTTGAGGGGAATTGGTAACCACTATGTCACACACCACCTTCCTGTGTAGGACCAGACCTTTACAGTTGTTGCCATTGTATCAGTTGGAGGATGCCTCTGGCCACGAGACAACATGAATTCCAAATACCACATGTCCCTATGTTATTGTCAAACCACTTGTTTCTTCTGGTTGTGTAACTGAAAGCAATGGCTGCACATAATCATTCCTGGGGGAGAGACTTCTTAGTGTTATACAAGAATATTAGTCTACTTCAGCTGAGTCTTCTCTGACAAGTTGGGTATCCCTGACTGCAGAGGTAGTTGCCGGGCTGCCTACAGGGACTTTTGGTCATCTCAATGCACCAACCATGTGCCTAAAGGTGTTAACTTAGGCTTCCAGTTTATCCTCTGAAGACATGTTTGTGAGAAAGTGGAAAACTGGTGGAGCGTTGGCAGCTGTTGTGGTAAAAGGTTGAAGCAAGCTCTAGTGCATTTATCATTACTAGGCCTACCTTTTTCCCAGTGTTGCGTGATGGTGGGCTTGGTGGAAGGACTTAATCACCTCAGTAAAGGGCAAGGTCTCTGACTGCCTGTCAAAGTTATTAAATTACCTACATGTAGCCTGAACAAAAGCACTCGCCATTAAGCCCTCCATCCATAAAAGGATAAAAAATGCAAACTGAATATATAAATAGCTTGTACATGTTACATAATGTAAAAATGAAAATTGAGATTTAATATACACATATTTTTATTAATAATTTGAATGTTAAAATGGTAAACTCTGAAATAATTGTATGATAGAAGTCTTGTATATATGGCCAGTATATTGCAGTTATTATATTAATCACTTAATATAAGTATATTGATTTAACTACACTGAAAAAATAATCCCTTCACTTTACTGAATTCAAATGTGTACATCGGTCCCACATGAACAAAATGTGGCCAACTGACGGGATTTTTTTTTCCGATTTTTAATAAGTCACTTCACTTGGCCACATTCTGATTAAGTGGGACCGATGTACACATTTAAATTAAGTAAAGTGAAGGGATTATTTTTTTTCAGTGTATATCTCTTCCACCATTAAGAAGGTCCTGGGTTTGAGTCCCGTCCTCAGGCATTTTTGTGAGGAGTTTGCATGTTCTCCATGTGCTAGCACGGGTTCTCCAGGTATTCCTACCACAGCCCAATGACAAGCACATTGGGCTAATTGGCTGTTGCAAAGTGCCCCAAGGTGTGAGTGTGAATAGTATGTGTGCTGCCCTTGCAATGGTCTTGTGAACTGTTCAGGGTGTACCCCTCCTTTGCCCAGAGTCGGCTGAGATAGTTTTCAGCCTGCCCGCGACCCTAGTAGGATTAAACGGTTCGGCAAATGAGTTAGTGAGGGAGTGAGTGACCTCGATTATTATTCTTCAGCAATTTATAAAATAGGGAATGACCTAGCACATCCTATTCTCCTGCATTTTATTACATTACAGCAGGGGTTCCAAAACATAATTGGAAAATGGACATTATTAACCTTCATTATGAAACACCCTTGTCTGAAAATATGAACTGTATACAATTTAAAATATTCAAGCTAAACTGTAAAATGTTTAGTGATTTATGCACAAGAAGGCTAGGCAAAGTGACAAGTTCTATTTACCTTTATAAAATGTTCTGCTTTCATTGCTGCTGTCAATGAGCTGCATTTCCAATAAAAAAGCTCTGACCTTACATTCAAATCCAATGACTAATGTAGAGAATCCCGAATTCTGGTATAAAAACAAACCCTTTAAAAGGTTCGATGGTTACATCAATAGAAAACCCTGCTAATATTCAATAACAAGGCAGTGCAGAGACCGTTAGATGTCCAGTTGATCAAATGTTAAAGGAGCGTATGAATCTAACTGTTAGAACTCCACCTATAGCTAACTGGCCAGACTACAGCAACCAATATTTAAAGAGAATGTAAAATAGTTTCTTTTGGCAATGGCAAGAAGCTGCATTGTGCAAGCCCCATATGATTACATATTAGAGGAGTTTGGAATTTTATGATGTAGTGTAGTATTTGAAGATCACTCAGTTTGCAGACTACTCTCAGATTGTTAAAGGACACGATCAGCCGATATACCTGAACTATAAAGAATACACAGTGTAGCTTTATTACATTAATAAGCAAAAGCTGGTTCATATAATCTTGCTTTCTTGAAATTATTGTTATAAAATATTTTTATTTCCATTACATTTTCTGAACCGCTGGAGCCCATCCTGGCCGACTCTGGGCCAAAGTCCTGGTACACCCTGAACAGCTCTCCAGACCATTGCAGGGCCAGCATAAGCGCACAACCACTCACACACACACACACACACACACACACACACACAGGCTTTAACACCTGTTTATTAATGTAATACAACTCTTTTGTTGTGTTTAAATTTTGATTTGATTTTGATATACAGTATTAATCCTGCAGGAGAATTTTTGGCTCTACATTTAACCCATACAAAGTGAGCACACACAAGTAAACAGTGAGCACACTCGAAGCAGTTGGCTGCCACACATTGCGGCGTCCGGAGAGCAGTTGGGGGTAAGGTGCCTTGCCCAAGGGCAATGCAGCCATGAGGGTGGAGGAAGGGAAGGTGCAGCTCCCTCCCCCCACTACCACAGTTCTCAAACCCGCTTCACTAACCATTAGGCCATGGCTGCCCCATATGCTTGTAATATGCTTGTCTTTGGACTGTGGGAGGAAACCAAAGTACCCGGAGGAAACCCACACAAGCACTGGAAGAACATGTAAACTTGCCGCGCATGGGGCTTGAATCCAGGAACTTCTTGTAGGGAGAAAGTGCTGATCACTATTCCACTGTGCCGTGCCATATTATACCTTGCTGTCTTTACAATGGTGTTCGAAAATAAATTTTTTCCGCAAAAAGAAAAAACATTGATTAAATAACAACATTTTCTGTTAAGTGCAAGTGCACTCAGCGCCAACGGCAAAAGCATATGCATAAGTTTGAAGTAAGAACAGTCACCGACTGTTCTTACTTCAAAATTATGGGCACATGTGGACCCTTCATTCAAAGAGAGAGCAGGATGTGCAAACAGATAACAATCCCAAAATTACCAACAACATCACCCATCAGCTTCCCCTACATTTTTTTTATTAATTTATTCATTTGTTTGATATAAGGCTGTATTCTACTAAGGTCGTGGTGGTGATGGATCCTATCTCACCAAAAGAGGCAAAAGAGGGATACACCCTGAACAGCTTTCACTGAAAAAAACGTACCCAAACATATACATTCACTAACACAAAAGCAATTTGGAACAGCCATATAGCCTAATGTGCATGTCTTTGGACTGTGTGAGAAAACCAGAGTACCTGGAGGAAACCCATGCAAACACATGGGGACCATGTATACTTCACACAGAAATGTCCTTCCTGACAGTAATCAGTGTTGTTAAATAGTTAAAGTTAAACTTTAAGTTTTTATACTGTATATAAGTGTAGAAGAACACGTACTTCAGTCTGTGTGATTACAGACAGGACTTAAGTGTTCATGACTTCCTTTTCACAGAAAGGTATAATAACTTACAGTAACTTACAGTACTTTGTTACTTTACTCCATTTGCAAGCAAGTGCAGAGTTTAACTGGACGTCTTACACAAATAGAGATTATTATTTAGGGTGGACACTTGGATAATTTGACTTCCAAACACAGAGGAATAGATCCAGTGTGTGCAAGTGTTACATATATGACATCATATACAGTCTCCTCCAAATTTTGGAACCGAGAGCACAAATAAAGAATTTTTATCTTGATACGTTTATGGTCAAAGCAGCATCACTTCAGCATTAGTGTAGGACAGCAGTGTGTGATAACAAAACAAGGTTTTATAGCTACAGTACTAAAGAAAAGGGGGCTGGGAGACGGATCCATTAGGGAGGGCAAGAAAAGGAATAATGTAGGCAAAATATGGGTTAACAACATACATAGAAAATAAATTAGTTAGTCTATGGTGTGTGTGTGTGTGTGTGTGTGTGTGTGTGTGTGTGTGTGTGTGTGTGTGTGTGTGCGCAGAGTAATCAGCAGGGATGTCAATTCCTGGCTACATCTGCACCAGCTACAGGGCTGTCAACATCTTCTCTGTTCTGTCTTTCTCTCTCTCTCTCTCTCTCAGAGAGAGAGAGAGAGAGAGAGAGAGAGAGAGAGAGAGAGCAAATATAAGAGGATCAGACATAGGGGAGGAGATGGATATGTATACAGAGGGAGATAATTGCTGAGCAAGCATTAATCAAACCTTAATGAGCCTGGAATTTAATGGACTGCATTAAATTAATTACAGCACTTTTTAATCTTACAACAAACTCGACTTGGGTTTAATAATGAATCTTAAAATGATATTAAAATAGTATACATTGCTCATTTTTAGCAGAAGTTGTATACCCTAACATACAGAAATCGAATGTATCATGTGTCTTATTGATTTTTATTCAGCCATCTTAGACAATCTTTATTCATTTTGTTTCCACTGGTCTGTTCTCATCCAGCTCTTCTCTCAGAATGCTGCTTCTTCTCTCTAATATTAATTAAAATAATCTGAGATTTTTCAAAAAGAATATGAAATGAGATGTTAAGGAAATGTGAAGCATAAACTCAACTCCAGTTCCTACCAAAGCTGGAGAATCATTTGAGCCAAATGAAAGTTTTAAGTGCTGTCAGGCTGTCTGTTTTCCCTATGATTCCCTGCTTCCCTATATTCTTCTGTGAATTTGAATCATGTTCAGAAAGAAGGATAAAAAAATGCTTCTGTCAGCTTTTGAATTTGCAGGTTCTTAACTGGGTGCTAGAGTCAGGCACGGATATATGATATGTGTCTGTCTATCAATTTGAGTGTTCATGCTTTACCAAATACCAGCAATTTTAAAAGTTTAAACAGAATGATTCACATTGCAGGATAAAAGTGTTTTATCCCAGCACTGTGTTCATATGTGGACAAAATACTGTCAGCCTGCTCCAGTCTAAAATACACTTAAAAGTTTTTTAAAAAATATAAGGTAACGTGTACATATCCAATTATATTACAATACTTAGCTTAAGTAAAGCTGACTGATGAAGTGCTAGACTACATATCAACTGAATGTTATAGTACGTAAACTGGATATTTTTATAAACGCTCCATTACAAGCAAAAAACAAAAATTGCATTTAGTGATGCCCTGTGATGGCCTGGCGCAACCACATCACATAATCCCCGCGACCCTAATTAGGATTAAGTGGTTCAGAAAATGAATCATAATGGTAAATAGTGTAAATGGTTGTATTTGTCTCTGTAGCCCTGAGATAGATTGATGACCTGACCATGGTATACCTAAGCTGTTTATTATTTTTAAAAGGTCATGCAATGATTATTACAATTTATATTATAAATATGAAACAGATTTTTTTTTTACAAGTGATAATATATATTGCATAAATGATTACTAAAGTATCTTTAACTGATTTTATATTATACTGAGCAGGCACTGACTCACATAGTCTATATCTAATAATAAACATATGTTCAAAAACATTTTTTTAAATAGTCTAATCATTAAAGGGGTGAAGATTTCTCCATGGAAAGTTTATTAAATATTTCTGGAAAGTATCTCAAATGTAGACACGACCAATAAGTGTTCAGACACAGAGGTAAGTACTTGTTATTTATTACAATATAATAGCAGCTATATAAAGTTGTTCCCTTAACACTATTAGATTTTTTTTCTTAAAAAAATATTCACGTATCAGTGAAAGTGGTAGCCGTAGTAGCAGTAGAAGTAGCTGTAGTAAGAGTAGTAGTATCAGTGGTGGTAGTAGTAGTAGTAGTAGTATCAGTGGTAGTGGTAGCAATAGAAGTTGTCGTAGTAGTGGTAGTAGTAGTAATACAGGTACTAGTAGTTGTAGTAGAAGCGGTAATAAGGTGTTTTGAAAATCTTGAAATTTACATACCCTTAGCACCCCGACTTCCCATGCCCTTTTTACAAACTGGACCTATTTATGCCCATTTGTCTGACAAGGATGGAAATGGATATTGGGACACTCTTCCATGAGAAATATATTTATTATGCTTGCTTTTATAAATAAGCAACTCGCATAAACAGAAGATGTGTCCCTCCCAATTTACAGTTCTTACTTTTCCAGCTGAGTTTGGTTTGTGCTCCAAGAACCTCACTGTTAGACAACGTTTTTCAAAAGTGTCCATCTGTTTGCATTTATTTTAAATAATCTGTGAGGTGCAAGTGATTTTGCCATGTATTATATGCAGAGAAACTACTATTATAAAGCCTTATAATTAGGATAAATGTTTTGCTAGTCGAAAGGAAATTAGGCTGCTCCAGTTTTCATTCCCAAAGTTATAATTGGTAAATATTATCAAAATTGTCAGCTTAACATGATTTACTCAGAAAGCTGGCACCCTTATAATAATACCAAACTAAAATGGCTCTTGTGCCAGCCATGGCTGATATATTTACCGCATTTGTTTCTAGACATTCATATCAAGCATGAGTGCATGTAAGGCACTCTGATTAAATTAGAACATACAGACACAAGCATTGTCAAGCTGGAATGGACTGGGTTGTTGTTTTCTATAATTGAGAGCATGCAGAGTGAGAAAGGGTCAAAGAAACTCTCAAAAAAAAGGATTGTGATATGAGAGGGGAAAAAAAAATCTCTCAATGTCGGCTCTGGATGAGAACTGTGGAAAAACCTGGGCTGTGCATCATTTGTTTCTGTCTATGATGTGCAAGGCAGGATACTTCATCTTTACAGTCCAATAATTGACTTGATTGATCCCCTTAAAGAAAAACTGCTTGAGCGAAATTGACATAGATGTTTTATCACAATAGCTATAGCGAAGCCAAGTTATTCTGGATGGAAATTAATGCAGGAAAAGGGGTGGGGAGGATGTGCTGAACAATGTCACGAATGCAGCAAATAAGGCAGTGGAGTGACAGAAGAGAGAAAGATAAAAGAGAGATGAGGGAATGTTCAGAGTGTTGAAAAATGAGGAGGAGTTGGAAGCATGGGGTTTTGGGAGGAAATGAACGAGAGTGCATGGTTTATTAAAGAAATAGAAAGAACTCTGTACTATCTTGAAGTTTAAGTAAAGCCTACTATAGATGACATCCCATAACGAGGGGCCAGAGAGGAAGTAAAGCACACATAAAGTACCATATAGTAGAAAAGAAGGGAGAAAGGGATTATGGTGAAAGCTAGAATAGTGCACTTGTTTCTGTTAATACTATGATGAGGCCATCAGAATGGAGAGAATAGGAAGACCTTTGTTCTCTCTCTCTCTCTCTCTCTCTCTCTCTCTATCTCTCTCGCTCTTTCTTGCTCCCACATCCACTTCACACTTTTTTCCTAGGCTGTATCTCTTCAACCTCAGTTCATTTTTACCTTGCCCTTCCCGTGTCTCTCTCTGTCCTTTTCTGTCTGTCTATTCCACATTACTCTGTATGCACTCAGTGTGAATCCGTGGTTAAATTTAAATGAGCTCAGGATGTCTTTCAGGCCTGTGTGTGAGGACGCCACAAAAAACATTAATGTTCAGATGGGCAGGAAGTGCATGCTGGATATGGGTTATGACAGGATCACCCTTTACCCATTCTTTTATACAGTATGCATGGCGTTAGCATGGAATATGACTCACAGCTTAGTTTTTACTGCTGAAAAATATATATATACTTACTTGCTGGCAATTTTAGACAGAATTCAAGTATACAGTGCATTACTTATTGTTTTTGTTAGTGGGTTTGTTTGTTTCATCTCTCTCTCTCTCTCTCTCTCTCTCTCTCTCTTTTTTTAATTTATGTTCATTAACAAAATCAAATCCAAGCATGAAAGGGGAAAACACCAAACTG
This sequence comes from Neosilurus mollespiculum, assembly GCA_030014195.1. Taxonomy (NCBI): domain Eukaryota; kingdom Metazoa; phylum Chordata; class Actinopteri; order Siluriformes; family Plotosidae; genus Neosilurus; species Neosilurus mollespiculum. Next base: position 15,569,316 of record JAQMYF010000010.1, on the reverse strand, counting down.
GAAATTAAAATGTTTGTAGAGACATTTTTTTTTTGTATATGCTAGACTTGATATATCAGATAAATGCACTTACTTGAAAAAGCTTTTATGGGGGCATCTATTTTGTGAAATAGATGTAAAAACTGAATGAATTTTCATGGTTTAAGTCCACACAGTGATGCATCCATCATGCTCAGCCTCTGTGACCATGGGAGTGGATCAAAGTGAAAATGAATTCTTATATGAGCTATAAAGAGCTTCACTCCCACTGGCGTAAAGCGTATTGAACTCTTTAAAAAAAATGTACTGTGGAGCTTGATTCACCTCTGAATGTTGTTCAATAGCAGGTCGTGCATGTCAGTACTTACTTATTTGTCTGATTTACTGCCCACGTTCGGCAATCAATTAAAATATATTTAAGGAAATTGCAAATATAAAGGGCACAGATACAAATTCAAGTATTCAGTATGTTATCCATTACCTTCTTTCTACTTCTTTGCAGAACTGCTTAATCCTATTATGGTCGCAGCAAGGCTGGAGCCTATCTCAGCCAACATTGGGTGAAGGTGGGGTGCACCCTGAACAGCTCGCCAAACCATCATAGTGCCAAGACATATACAGCCATTCACACTTACTCCTAGGGGCACTTTGTAAAAGCCAATTAGTCTAATACACATATTTGGCCTGTGGGAGGAAACTGAAGTACCTGGAGGAAACCAACACAGATAAAGAGCCAATCCGAGCTGAAATCGGACGTGCGGTGGGGTATACTATTGGCAGGTTGCCAATACATCTAATACTGAAGCACTGTTAGACATTAAACATTAAAACACAGTAGTCAGTAGACCATGCAAAGGGCTCAGGTATATAAAAGTGAAGACACTTGCATGTGGAAACTTTCTTGAAAAAGTGTAAAGGAGAATAAAGTAATAATTGATGTATTCGGGGGGGGAGGCAGATTAGAAAGGCTGAAGGCATACTTTTATATGTGTGGTACTGAACTGGATGTACTGTTGTCATCAACCAAATGGCAGAAAAGTCTTAGCTATGGTGTGTTAGGGCCAGACATGGCTCATGATTGGAGTCTTTCATTAAACAACGTATTTAACTTTTTACGTAATCCTGCTAACAAACAACCACACAAACTAAAACATAATTTCATTTGTGTGGGTAATAAACAAGGTAACCTGCCCTTTTCTAAAAAAAAACAGACAGTCACATGAAGGGTTTGGGACTTTCACATATATAAATTGCATGATTTTTGAGTTTAGATTTCTTGTATAATTTAACATATTTTTAAAAAGCCATAGATTTCAGCACTGCCTTAAGTGCAGAGATTCCGATAGCTGTTTCTTTTGATAGGTGTCCAAGCCTGGGTTTGCTTTTCACTGTCTTTCCTTTCACTAGCTGAACATTTCTATTTGTATTACATTAGCTTAAATCGCTGTTAACAAGTTCATATTCATATAAAGTTTCTGATTTCAGTGTTTGCTCCACTAACATTTATTTACCATCTTTTATTTGCCTACAGGAATTAGATTGTAATTTTTATTCTTTTTGAGTCTGAGCTGTGGTGTATGAGCCTTTATTTTTTTGGGTTTCAGTTTTGTTAATAATGGGCCTTTTTATGATAATTATTGCTGCCCATCATCATACAAATCAACAATAACAGCCAATCAGCGCCAACTCAGCGATGCAGCAGCCTTTTAGAGTTTTTTTTTTTTTTTTTTTTTTTTTGTGGTGGCTATGTGTGGAACCCAGACAGGGCACGGCACAACCATACAAGCCATGTTCCGTGATGGGAGCTCCACTATGTATATGTATATGTGTAT
>JAQMYF010000010.1:15532527-15543862 GCA_030014195.1 Neosilurus mollespiculum | reverse complement strand
GTGTGTGTGTGTGTGTGTGTGTGTGTGTGTGTGTGTGTGTGTGTGTGCGTGTGTGTGTGTGTGTGTGTGTGTGTATGTGTCTGTGTGTGTCTGTGTGTTTGCATCTGTGGCATGTATTTTGCCTCAACAAGATTGTGTGAGATATTAAGACATGAACGAAGAGCTTCTCCAAATCCAGACCATCCGGACAGTTTCCATAGCAACCTATGGTGGAATTGATAAGCCAGGGTCTCTTGACTCTGTTAGAAAATTCACCAGAGGGGGAAGAGTCTGGGTAGGAAAAAGAAAAATTGGGAGAGAGATAGACAGATGACATGAATACGTATGGTGAGGTAGTTTAAAGTGAATGCCACATGTTTCACACACACACACACACACACACACACAGTTCTGAGCTTTTATTTATTTATTTTTTCTTTTGTGTTTCTTCTATATCTCATCCTTCTGTGTTCCCTGGGGTTTTTATCCGTTGTCTCTTTTTTCTTTATCCTCCTGTCTTTTTTAGTTCCTGGACCCCCTTGTTTATTAGCTATTCCTTTTTCCCAAGCATCCTGAACTGGATGAAAAGAATAACAACGTGTCTGGGATTCAATGACAGATGTGTAACACCCCAAACACTTGTTTCTTGCATTCTAAAACATTACCTCTCTTATTGGTTAAATAAATAAATAAATAAATAACTCTCAAAGATGTATGCTGTTACTGATGATGAGATGCATCCTGATGCAGTGTCCAGTGACAATTTGCCGATTACATTTTTAAATAATCAGTAGATTACATCACACCTTTTAACCATTTACATGTTACACTTACATTTATAGTTACATTTTAAAATAGTGAGTCCCTGTTATCAGGGGGTTTTTTTTAATTGAAGGTGTGTTCTTTCTCTGTATTAAAGATAATAAAACAAAGAGAAATCCCAGGAGTCCCAAAGTTTTAAAAACTTTCCTTTCTGAGTGAAGTCAAGACCATTTTTGATAGGACCACGACTGGTCAAGAGTTATAAACAAGTCCTAAGAGGTTTAGCCAAGACTGACTTATATGAATGGTTACAGGCATTCACTGTCCATTCCTGCTGTCGATAGCTTCTGAACAAATTATCCTAACTAATTATTTAAATAAATGAAATTGTTTTTATCTGTCATTGATTTTTAATCAGGTGGTATTTTAGAAACACCAAAACGAAACATGTGGCAGCTGGTCTTGATTGAGTCCAACTAGAATAACTGCCAAAACCTATAGCCAAGACAAGTCTGAGATCAGTTACTAAAAAGTCCGATATACGCCAGGCGGCAGGGTGACATTATGGTTAGTACATCCACCTCACAGTAATGTAAAGCTGGGTATAAATCCCAGGTTCAGAAAGGGCATTTTTGTATGTAGTTTGCATGTTCTCCCTGTGCTTGGGTGCTTTTCCTCCAGGTACTCTGTTTTCCTCCCACAGTCCAAAGACACACTGTATATATGGTATATATTTGTGGATGTTCTAAGACATGCACATAAGGCTAAGTGGATGTATTAAATGTGTGAATGGTTGTGTTTGTGTTGGTCCTGCGATGGTCTGGTGAGCTGTTCAGGGTGTACCTCGCCTTCACCTGGAGTTGGCTGGGATGGGCACCAGGCTCCCTGTGACACTACTAAAGGATAAAGTGTTCTGGAAAAATGAAAATGAAGAAATAAATTTAGAAATAAATGCTTAAGGTCTGCAAAAGTATCTGCCAATACTGTAGCACCTTAAAATGTGTAGTTTGAAATAAGTGAAAGTGTCTACAAATAGTTTAAATATTCTTATACTTGTTGACCTTGCCCAGAGTCGGCTGAGATAGGCACCAGCCTCCCCGCGACCCTAATTAGGATTAAGTGTTTCAGAAAATAAATGAATGAATGAATGAATGTTCTTATAATTGAAAAAAGACAAATCTGACTATATTCAGTATATTTGCATTTACTAAGATTAGTTTTCACGATGTACCTTGAGAATCGAGTACTACAGTCCTGCAATTATGTTATGAAAAACTTACTAGCTGTTATGAAGCACAACATCCTCCTTTCAAAAATGTTAAGGAAATGTATAAACAGCAAGTTTCACAATGTCAGTGGTTACGTGGTTTGTTTTGTTAAATTGCAGCATGTTTTTAATCAGTTTACTGAAGGAGCTGTTACTATAGAGATGATCAGACTTAGATTTCATGAGTAACTTTTCCTCCGATAACTGGTACATTGTGTACCAAGTTTTAAAGTGGGCTCAGACATTAAGTGTGACATTTGTGTTTGATGTCCATTTGAACCAATAGGAATTGGACACAGTGATGTTGCAGAGGAGACAGCTGTGGTCTCTTTTCATCCCATCACATTTTACTTCCCTCAGAATTTGCATGCCTCAGTAGCTGAAAGTGGAAAATCTTTTAATGCACTGAACAGTGAACTGAACACTGACTATTTTCTGTCATGCCACAAAGTGTGGGATGGGGCAAGTAAGTTATTGTCATGCACTCATGAATGGCAAATCAGCCAAACCTGCCCACTAGTCCAGGACTTTGTTTGACCTCAATCTGACTGGTGTAACCGCAGGGATTTTGAAATGGGATGTGTGAAACTGAGTGTAATGGGATGTGAATGGAGGGATTCTCTTTTTCTATGTCTGTCTCTTGCTGTGAAATCTGTCCCCTGAGGAGAGACTCAGCCTGTACTCCAGCTGCTCCAAGCCTACTATCTTCTCACTGATTGAGCTCCAAAAAGCAGCAGATGAAGCCTCTTCTCTCTTCCTTTTTGCTAGTCAGCACCTCTTCTTTTTCCTTTTCTCTTATTTGCTCATTTTCTCTTCTCTTCCCCTTTCTCTGATTGGCGTGTTCACCTCTTACCTCTAGTAACCCAATTAGTAATAGAGGTTAAAAGGGGCAAGATATTATAAAGGGGATACATTTCTTCCATTCCCATCAGTATGTCTTAGATGTGTGGTGGACAAATGGAAGAGAGGAAGGTGACAGAGAAAAAAGCAAAGGTACACAAACGTAAAATTCAGCACCTGGGAATAAGTGAAAGGAACTAAGAAAGACTGCGGCAGAAGAAGAAATCTTGAAATGAAAGAAATGTAAATGGGCACGTGAGAGATCAGGCCACTTCTCAATTCCCTCAGCCATGCTGAACACAGACTGCCCCTCTGCACTTAACACACTGTAACAGCTGTTGAGAGAAAACGACCACATCTGCTCTGACTCTTCACTCTATTTCTCATTCTTTATCTCTCTCGGCCCTCTTCCCACCTTTGATTATACCAGTGTACAGTGTGTGTAGCCAGAGGGGAAGCTGCCTGATCGCAAGTGATTAAGTCAGGTGGGCTTAAATGCTTAAGTGGAATGTTGAATAATTGAAGTAGAAAGCATAGATACAACATATGATACTGCATCAGCATGGCAATGGCAGTACTCGACTGGCTTACACTTTGTACCTCTGTTTGCAAAGAGAAAGCATTTCTAAGTGGTCTAATTATACAGTCATGGCACAGGTATACTTGAATTGTAATCAAAATCTATGCTGCTGTGGGCCTGTTTATTTTTAATTTTTTCGATGTGAGCATAGCAAAAAAAAAAATTCATCTTTTCCTCACCCCACCGTCTATAACAGCAACAGCAGCAGCAACAACAACAACAACTACAACAACAACTGCAATAATCATCATCATCATCATCATCATCATCATTATCATCTAATGTCTACATCGTTTGCTCATCAGGGTCATGGGGAAGCTGGAGCCAAATTCCAGCTGATTCAGGTGAATAGTGGGGTACACCCTGAACAGGTCGCTATCACAAGGCTAATAGACACAGACAACCATTTGCACTCACATTTACACATATGCCCAATTTATAGCCAATTGACCTACTGTACATGTATGTGGAATCTTGGAAGGAAACTGCAGTACCCAGACGAAACCCACGCAGAATGGCTCTTGGCCAAGATTCCAACCCAGAATCTTCCTGTACAGCAGCAGTGCTAATCACTTAACAACCATGCTGCTTTCAAGAATCCTTATTTGTATATAACCTTCCATATACAGTACAATATTCAGCTCATAGTACTTGGCAAGGAAAACATATAAATACAAGGTGCAAAGAAAATATTTCTGGAATGTTCCTGTAGTGAACAAATGGAGTGCAAGCTGTACGTTTCATCACTATGCTTCATGACATTGTGCTGTCAACAATGGGACCTGCATTACACTAGTTTTTGTGGCACTAGCCCATGCGCAATTGCAATTTTCCTACAGACCAGAGAGCAAACATCAGATTCTGAGTCAAATTCATGGAATTGGTAGCGGAGACCCTTGAAGAGCTTCAGCAAGCCAATGGCAACGAAGCAATGACGCTGGCAAAGTGTTTTGAAATTCATGCATAAATCAGGAGGTGCAGAAAGTTGTTCTCTAGGTTTATCCTACCCCAGTTGGCACACAAATGATGCATCAGCTATATCAAGGGTGTCCGATTACAATTTCAAATGATTGCGCGCTGCACAAATTGCAAATACACATGTTCCAGTGTCAGAAATATTCTACAGGAATAGTCCCAGAACCTTTCAATCGCACCTCAAATATTAACAAAGAAAATGAAAGCTTTGTGGAAGGTTAACAGCATGTCTGTGCCTCTGGTGAGTGTATATACAGTTAGCTTTATTTGCTACTCTGCCGAATTAATAGTTAACCAGTTGTGCCTAACAGTGCCTAACTCATTTAATTGATGTTAATTTATTTTAAACTATACTGCAACTACTGTTTCAAAGCAACATGAACACCCACAAAGAGCAACATTAAAAGTTCCCATTCACAACTGAACAGCCTGTGTTTTATCTTTCATTATTAGTTTACTTTCCTGGCGACACCACCCCAGTTCATGGGCTTTGTACTCTTATTTACCACTATAACGCCTGGTTTTGGTTCTTTGTCTGTTTACAATAACAATACCAAGACCATGTGACTGATTGAATGATCTTACAATAACTTGGCAGTGCATCATAGAAAGCAGAAAAGTCTGAGATCAAGTGTTAACAAATGGAAGAAGGCATACGATTTCAAGAGAAATAAAACTAGGATAGCACATTTATTCTCTCTCTCTCTCTCTCTCTCTCTCTCTCTCTCACACACACACACACACACACACACACACACACAGACACACACGTACACAGATTATATACGACATGTTTGAAGTTATTTAAGACTTACCAATTTTTCACTGCTTGCATTGTTCCTGTCTGTGTTGACGGTCACCATTTTGTTTTGATGATATTTTTGCACTCTAGTATTATCTTGGTGCAGGGGTCATTGTCACTCGAGTACAGGAGTAAGCAAATGGTTTTATAAAGACATTGCATCCAATTCTATTTTAGGTTCTGCATCATCCCTGAATCTATTCTCCAAAATCCATACACAAGCATACACAATGCTCTTGCTGTTAGTGTTATGGCCATTCCAGTTTGCTTGATTAGGCAAGAAATGTTACATAAAAAATATAATTACTGGTGTTTAAAATCTCCAATTACACACACACACACACTCACACACACTGGTGGGAGATGGCATATGGTAATGGTCATGATGTTTAAGGGTCAGTGGTGGTTGCATTTCATGGATTTGAGCAGTAGGTGTGTGCATGTGTATGAGTGCATATGGGGTGTACACTTGACACCGTGCAGCAATCTGCTCTTGCTAATTCAGCTGCTAATTCATTAACTAATTAGCTAGTGCATTCTGGGAAAACAACCCATTTTCTTTTTCCGCATCTTAAACCTAGAGGAGGCTAGAGGAGCCTAGTATATTGTGTTGGAGTTATAGTCTTGAAGTCTACCGAACTAACACAAAGACACCAGTCCTGTTTTGCTATGTGGGCTGTTTTTGCTCATTTTGATTTTGGTCATGTGTTGCTATGTTTTTTTGTTTGTTTGTTTGTTTGTTTGTTTTTTGAACAATTAAACAGAAACAAATATTCTGTCTCCTGTCTTATTGCAACAATACATCTATCTAGCAATGTACTACAACATGCTTGTTATGTCTTTTCAACTCTTAATTAGCCACAGTGAGGATGTTGGCATGCAGAGATTTCATGGTGGAGCTGAAGAAGATTGGAGGATGAAGCAATATATAATCCCCACAGAGAGAGAGAGAGACAGAGAGAGAGAAAGAGAGAGAGAGAGAGAGAAATATTCTAGCCTATGGCCTTAATATACCTACCTATCCACTTTATTTAAAATAGAAAACACACACACACACACACACACACACACACACACACTAAAAAAAACAAAGATGCAGGGAAAATCTAGCTTTAAAGATGACATTGTGATGTCCAAGTGTCCAATTTGATCATGTTTGCTGTTCCTATAATGATTTGTCCACCAATCACGCCCTCATGCTTCTTTAAGCATCCAGCACACTCTGCTGGGTCTCAGTTAAAAGCTTAATGGGCATTTGCGCTAATTGGCTTGATGGTAGAGAAGCCTCAGCGTGGCTTTACTGGCTTCAGTGATAGGGCAGAGGCAGACATCAAAGGTCACCATGTGTTCTCAGTGTGGTCACTGCTAATATGAAACCTGTTTCATGTTTTTTCACTGATCATTAAGGCCGAGCTCCTCAGTGCAGAAGAGTTTTATTTAGTTTCTAAGGTGGATACCCAGCAGTCTGCTGACCTTGCTTAGCAGGATCAGGAACGGGGTTTGAAATTAACACCCGCCCACCCACTAATTATGTCTAAATGTCACTGCTCTTATTTTACCAGTCACTTTGGCAGACAAATTGACAGCATGTAGCTTAGCATTCTGTTTACAGAAATATCTTGTTGATGAGAGAATGGTGAATAGATGAATAGCTGATTGCATGAATGCAAAGGTTTTCCCAGTAAAATGGACAGTGTATTTAATTCCAGCGTACACACATTTTAATTACTCAGCCTCAGCATTCTCCTGCTGCTTTATTCAGTAGCATGAAGTCAGAAGTTTACTCTCATCATGGCCATGAATATCATGTGGTGTTGTTCAACCCACTGAGTGCTGTCAGACAAACCCTTTATATGTTGGCACAGACAAGCTTCCGGCTGTGGTCAATTACCAACAGGATGTTAAGAGGCTTCAGGAAGTTAGACACTTTGTAACACATTCAGCACCAATGAATCTAAGTTGACCAGTTTAAAAACTCACACATTTTCATATTTGGTTGGAGTGGCTTTACTCTTGATTACAGCATGTAACCTCCACGGCATTGTTGCTCCAGTTGGTCAGGTCGAGGCTCATCAACATTAATGTGGCAATAAAATGAAGTCAGCTGATGACCAGAATGTACTGAATGAGCAGGTTATCACATCAATGGACTTTTTTCCCCTGATGGTACGGATATAAAATTTGGGCTGAAATAGTGAGAGTGGTTCAGGAAGCATGAGGAATCATTTTCACACATGTACTGGCACCAGAGAGTCCTGACCTTAACCCTGTTGAAGGTCTTTGGGATGTGCTGGAGAAGACTTTATGGAGTAGTTCAATTTCCCCGTCATCAATTCAAGACAACCCAAATCTGGATGGAAATAAACATTGACATGGCGATTACATAATAAACAAACTCAAAATTTACAAATAAACATTTCTGAAATCTCAAAAAAACAACAACTCAGTGACCAATATAGCCCCCCATCTTTTTGATAACAGTCACAAGCCTTCCATTCACGGAGTCAGTCAGTTTATTGATCTGGTCAGAATCAACTTTTTATGCAGCTGCACAAAATATATATATATATATTTTATTTTATTTTTTTCACTTTTTATATTTATATTGACTTTAACTATAAAGTCCTTTAAGTAGTTATAGTTATTGTTATTGTTTTTTTCTTCTTGATATTGATAGTTTTATTATCTAATTTTTAGGACAGTAGTAACAAGCATTTCACTACATATTGTACTGTGTATGATTTTGTACGCGACAATTGAAATTGAATTTGAATTTGAATTTGTCTTTTAAGTGTTGTGAATGGCAAAGTGGTAAATGTTTTACTACCCCACATTTTGTGTGGTGTCTCATGCAATGGTCAGACTCCTTAGCGGTATACTGGGGACTCTATCATGGTCCGTCTGTCACGACGTCCTGCTTCAGGTGGATGAAAAGCCAAAGGGAACAAACATTCTGATTGGGTTTTTTAGCACCCTGGGACATCATACCCATGGAGCTTTACACACTGCTTCTAGTTTTGAAATGTTTTGCAAGAAACAAAATTTAAATAATGTTTATTTAGGAAAAAATAACATTCATGAGGTAAAACATCAAATAATATGCTGTCATTTTGTTTTGAGTGCAATTCGGGTCAAAGATTATTTACAAATTACTGTTTTTAATTTGGGCAGCATAGTGGTGTAGTGATTAGCACATCCACCTCACAGCAAGGAAGTCTTGGGCTCGAGTTCCCAGCTCAGGGGTTTCTGTGTGGAGTTTGCATGTTTTCCCTGTGCATTTCTTCTGGGTGTCCCAGTTTCCTCCCACAGTCCAAAGAGATGCACATTCACTAATTGGATGTTTCAAATTGCTTGTGAGTGTGAATGGTTGTTTGTGTGTGTGTGTGTGTGTGTGTGTGTGTGTGTGTGTGTGTGTGTGTGTGTGTGTGTGTGTTGGGTGTGTTGGCCCTACAATTCAGGGTGTTCCCTGCCTTCGCCTAGTCTCAGCTGGCATAGGCTGCTGACCCTAGTAGGACTAAGCTACTTGGCACATGACTGATTGAGACTGAGGGGTTTTTTTTTGTTTGTTTGTTTGTTTGTTTGTGTGTTAGTTTGTTTTAATTACAACATATCTTACCAACTTATTTCAGATTTGGGGTTGTATTTAAATTTGCTGGGTGTGGGATATTTGGGATTATATCAAGATTATGCCTTCCCTCAGTGGAAGATCTCCCCTGGATACTGCAGTCATATTTCTGCTGTAATCATAAAGACTATCCAGCACTTATCCCAGGACTCAACTTACTTACTACAGTTTGCGTTTACCCTTCTACTGATGTGATGAGTTATAATTCCACTATCTAGGTTCACTAAGATAATGATGGGTTCCCTTTCCTCTTAAGGGTTTTCTTTAGGGAGTTTTTTCCTTGCCACAGTCACCTGTTTCTATAAAGCAACTTTGTCTATTGTTGGAACCACTATACATATGAAATTAAATTCAGTTCGATCGACTTGAACACCCAAATTAAAATTATGGACTCTAGGGAAGTTCATCATGAAATAGATTTCCTGACAAGCCTTGAGTGACTAGTCTGCTGTTCTTGCTGCTGGATTTAATAGAATTTATCTTAGAAATCGGCACATACACGAAATTATTCTATACTATATATATATGCGGTGGTCATTAAACGATCATACATGCTTCCAATCCTGTTTTATTAGATTTAATTAGTTCTGTGTGTGTGTGTGTGTGTGTGTGTGTGTGTGTGTGTGTGTGTGTGGAATATGTTTATGTGTATTCTGTATATGTGTATGTTCTCAGCTCTTATTATTCATCTTTACATTTGCTTTTTATTAATCACATTCTGAAGCCTTTAATATTTAATATAAAAGGCTAAGACACCAATCGAAATGGGATTGTGAATCAAAATGTATGAATATGTAATGCATGGTGGTAAAAGTATGAGAAGATGGGGCTGAAGCTTTATTAAAGCATTGCATATTTTATAATAGTAAATTAACCACTGTATATATTTAATATTCTCTCTCTTCTGCCCATTTAATGTCACTGCCACATTTATTGTGCCATCCACATATGCACACACACACACACACACACACACACACACACACACACACACACACTGGTACTTCTCACTCTCACTCTTAGCCTCAAGTACTTTTTGCTTCTGTACACTGTACTTTGCTTTCTAACATTCCTCTGAATTATTGATAACTTGGTATGATCTATAATTCAGCACCAGCATTATAGCAGACCCAAACTAACCTGTAAGAGAGAGAGAGAGAGAGAGAGAGAGAAAGAGAGAGAGAGAGAGCTTGTGTGCATCGTTGTCACACTAGTGCTGGGTTCCCCATCCTGGTCCTGGAGGACATCCTCTCTTACACATTTTAGTTCTTTCCCTACTCTGTTACACTCACTTCAAGTCATGAACAGCTGGTAATTAGTTAATTAGTTAAGTCAGGTGTGTTGGGAACAATGAAAACACTAAAATATGCAAGGCAGGGGGGTCCTCCAGGACCAGGGATGGGAACCCCTGCACAGGATCAGGATGTGTGCGATACACAATAAAGATTATGCAGATGAACAGATGACTTTGTCACAGACCTTTAACAGGGCAATGATACATGTCCTAATTTTTAATTGAACTCTGTCACTGGACATGACAGCTCTCTGCGCAGCAAAATTGAGTGCAAACCGAAAAAAAGGGTTACCTGCAGCGTTAATTACATATTAGTTTTATGAATGGATGGCACCTGTATATATGTATCTGTTTTCCCTGCAGGCTGTGCTGACAGTGATAGAAGGAGAGAGTCAGTCAGTGTGGAAAAGATTACAGAACAATTATGGATCACCGCAGGACAAATGGGGAAAAAATAATACAAATCTCTCTCTCTCTCTCTCTCTCTCTCTCTCTCTCTCTCTCTCTCTCTTTCTCTCTCTCTCTCTCTCTCACTCTATGTTTCACTCCTTTAATCCCCCTCCTGCACTGCTCACACATTTCCTGTCCCTCCTCCTCTTCGAGTCCTGCACGTGTTAGGTCTGCGTGAGCTTTTCCTCCCCTCTCTCTTGCCTTCTCATCCATCATTCTCTCGTTGTCTCCTCCACTTCCACTCCCTTCATCTCACACTTTAATAGCCGTCCCTCCATCTCCGCCGACTCTGCCACACCTAACTCTCTTCTTTCCTCCCACTTGCTTGTCGTTAATTTTTCTATCCTTTCTTCTGATTTCTCCATATACCTTTTTTTTCTGTTCTCTTTTATGAGGCTCATGTCACTAGACCCAGCGTTATCCATCTCTGTCTGCCTCTCTCACTGCGCCTTGTTTGTCCAGTCCACTGTTGTTATATTTCTGCTGCTGCAGTTGTCCTGGTTTCTCAACGGTGTGGGACTTGGGGTCTCAGGAGCTCTCACTCAGGCACAACAAGTGACGACCTGTAGGAGATTTAAAGCTGCAGCATTGCAGCAGTGTGAATGGACTTCGTAATGAAGAGAGGACTGTGTGTGTGTGTGTGTGTGTGTGTGTGTGTAAGAGATGGCGACAGTGAAAAGTTGGGCGAGAGATTGTGCGTGTGTGTGTATGTGTGTGTGTGTGTGTGTGTGTGTGTGTGTGTGTGTGTGTGTGTGTGTGTG
>JAQMYF010000010.1:15517591-15528091 GCA_030014195.1 Neosilurus mollespiculum | reverse complement strand
TGTGTGTGTGTGTGTGTGTGTGTGTGCGCGTGTGTGTGTGTGTGTGTGTGTGTGTGTGTGTGTGTGTGTGTGTGTGTTGCCTTGCAATAGTATGAAATTTTCAGGGTTGAAAATCAGCTACATCATCAAGCTCAAAATTTATTTTCAAGTACAGATGAGAGGATTGATTATTGTTCACACCTGCCCTCAATATGTGCTATAATATAAAACATTTAACTGATTGTTTTATCCAAAATGTTAATAAACTCACCAGTCTAATTTAAATCACAATGACTCTGTCGAGCAGTTACTAAGGATAAATGAACAAACATTCATGTTAATGATCACTTGTGCCTAAATGAAAGTGTTTGCTTGTATGACTTTTTTCACAAATACAGACATCCATTCTCAACCAGAAGCCCTTTGAAACTTTCTTTTTTATAAAATCTTCTAATCATATCTGTATTTGTATCCTCTTAGAACACAGGATCAGTTTATGTTGCATTTAGCTATTAAACAAGTAATTCTGAACAAAACTGTATACCAAATGACTAATTAATGTGCACAAATGCAGACTAATATGAATGTACAAAAAAGCAATTAAGCAACTTCAGTGATTATCCAACTCTATAGTTTATAAGGTCGGGGAAACCTGCAGTCAACTGAGACTGACAGAGTAACTCGGAGTAGTGATGAAATGTTTCTCCCCCTGAAACATTGTCTCCTGATAAACTGAATCACACTTCCTGGGATATACTACATATATTATTTATATAGTATAACTGACACAGGGTGGGCATGTGCCAAGGGCTGGATGAGTAGGAATAGAAGCAGTTAACCATCTTTTTAATGTTAGATTACAGATCGTGCTTCTCTTCGTTTGTTCCTTGGCAGCTAGTAAAGTATTGGGACAGTGTGCACAGGGCCAGTTGCCAAAATCAGGCTTTAAATTACCCCAGTTTTTACTAAAAACATTAATGTATATTACACACCCTGCTGCCAGGATAATGTTCTCGAATTTTACAAAGATTGCCAAGAGTTCACTTGGGAAAGTTTTGCTTAATGGAATTTTAAAATATAGCAACAAATTGGTGTAATCTTCATGAACATTGCCTCTTTTTAAGGATTATTAACATATTAATGCCTCTAGCAACATGGAGGTTTATTTCTCTCATCACAGCCTGAACTGTACTTAGTGAATAAGAACCCCTTTTTTTTCTCTGTGATTCGCTGCTGCTGGTGGTCGTGTCAAGATCAAGGCAATCTGTTATGGAAACTGCTCATCCTTTTTAAAGGGAAAATTGGCAGGGGTGATCCTTACTGGGTAGAGGTGATGCATACCAAAGTGAGCTAAGCAAATCGTTTGTTAGAACAAAATACAGTCTGTTTTGAATATTGTACACAGATTTCCTACCAATTCCAGTACACCTTCTCAACCATGTAAAGAAGGAATGGTCAGAGCAGAAGTGAAAGTATTTGGGCATAAATGTCTTCCTAAAAGGGGTCAGACCAGGTAGAAAAGTAAAGCAACACTTGTATATATCCCTATACAGGTAAATTTGTCCAGTCCTGATATTTTATCTTTAAGCCTTCCTTTTCGAGATCCTTAGTTACTACAGTATACTGTGGCAGTTTTTTTTCCAGTGGGTAACACCTCCATCTTGATTTTATCACATTGAAATTGTTTATGTTGAAGAGCCTTTATACCAAAAGCCAATTTACTACTAGAGATTTCTGCTTAATGACAGACAAAGATAAAGTAAAGAGAAAAAAACTAAAAAAAGTGAAGAAAAGGTTGACACTTGGAATGGATAGACCTGGCAGACGAAAATGTTGCCAATCACCACCTTGTGATTGCTTTTAGAACCTTGGAGGCACAGATCAATTTGTATCATGTGTGTGTGTGTGTGTGTGTGTGTGTGTGTGTGTGTGTGTGTGTGTGTGTGTGAACAGAGGAAAAATACCTCCTGTCCCGTCATGTATTATGTGGTACTAATAACAAGGAACCAATTTGTTTGTGCGTTCCTAAAGATCAGGAACCTCAGTGTAGCAAGAGGCCTCAGTGAAGTTCTCTGGATTTTACGTATACAATACAGGGGCCTATAATGATATGAGCTTATTCTCTTTGCATCATGTACTGCCTTATGATTCCCAAAGCCGCTTCAGGGAACACACACAAACTGAGTCTCATATGCACTATATTTTAATGGATATTTCACTCTCCTATGGTTTTAAAAGAAGCTGCCAGCTTTTCTTGTAGAATAATTTGTGGGGTCAACAGAATGTGAATCCTGCTGTTTTATCTATGTGCTTCTTCATCACTGAAGGCAGGTCTTCAAGGTTAGCTATATATTATTATTCACCTTTTGTTTTTCATCCTTCCCAAGAAAGTTATGTGGAGCATTTCCTGAAAAAAAAAAAAAAAAAAAAAAAAA
Source organism: Neosilurus mollespiculum (assembly GCA_030014195.1). Lineage (NCBI taxonomy): Eukaryota > Metazoa > Chordata > Actinopteri > Siluriformes > Plotosidae > Neosilurus > Neosilurus mollespiculum. Next base: position 15,525,677 of record JAQMYF010000010.1, on the reverse strand, counting down.
AAAAAAAAAAAAAAAACACCATTTACAAACACACAAACACACTTTGACAGTTCCTCCAATCATTAGGCAGCAGCCCAAAATCCTGGCTTTCCCACTTCCCATTGACTCCCATACTGACCCTGAGTTTCCTTAACATGATGTTTTTTAAGCATTTATTCATTAAACATCTAGCTTTGCTGTGTTGAAAACAAAGCATAGGACTCCACGGAAGATGCACTTCAGTGGTTTTTAATTAATCCCGCTACCACTGGAAGGTTTTAGAAAAAATAAAATAAATCACATTAGATGATCTACATGCTTTCTGACTCCTTTCCATCATACCCAGCAGTTTCAGCAGTTTGTGCTTCAGTAATTGTTCTGTAGGATCAGATCACCCTACATCAGTAAACCTTGGCACCCATGACACTCCAGCCAGTATATTGGTTGTCCTTCCTTGAACCACCTTTGTTAGGTACTTACCACTGCATACTAGGAACACCCCACAAGACCTGCCGTTTTGGAGATGAACAGACCCAGTTGTTTAACCTTCTCAATGTAGTCCTTGTCAAAGTCACTCAGATCCTTACACTTGCTCATTCTTCCTGTTTCCAGCACATCGACTTCGAGAAATGACTGTTCGCTTTTTTGGATAATACATCCCACTGCTGCGTAGGTGCCGCTGTGACAAGATATTATGTGTTATTCAATTCATATCTCGGTAGTCATAATGTTTTCATTGTTATGGTTAATCAGTTATGAAGCTTGGGTGACTACCAAAGACCAAATTATTTTACATCCTTCATTCATTCATGCATTCAGCTTTAACTGAATGGTCAGCTGCTGTGGTTTAAAATAAGTTACTAGTCTGGTGATATTTTGTGAAAGTGAACCTATAACACATTTTTGTTTACAGTGGGATTGGGGGCTTCCATTTATTTTATGTCGCCGTGTTTTAACACCCCCCCCCCCCCCCCCCGCCCACCTTACATAATGTTTTCATTTATTTATTTATTTTTTTGTAATTGACGTCCTAGTAAATATAATCAGTGTCTTTGAGCTTATGTAATAAATGTTAATATGTTTTTATTTGTTGAGGAGACAGGACACCATGGCTCTGGGAGATGTGGTGAGTTGTCCCTGGAGGAACGAGATCAGGACTGAGCAACTATTGAGTAGGACTGGAGATGTATACCTGACTCCAGTGTGAATGATTGAGGCTTTGAAGAGAGCAGGGTAAGATGTGCATGCCTGTTCCCTGGAAGGGAACATTTGGCACTGACTGTTTGAGGAACAAGGCAGGGCTACATATAGTAGGGAAGATACTGAGCAATTTAATTCCCATCATCGCCGTGACATGGCAGTGTGCCTGTTTGCTGAGGTCAGTGCCGGCGTGTTCTTTTAATATGTGTTTGTGTCAGGTATGAGGGCTGTTCCTTTTTTCTTCTCTGCCTTATTAGTACATGTTTTGCTCTCTCATACTCTTCCTAATAATAACTTGTAATAATTCTATCCCAGATGACAACAGCAATGATGTTGGCTGAAGGAAAGACAAAGGAATATTAAACAGTATTAATATTTATATACCCAAAAAAACATTCTTTTTGGTAATTCAGTAAAGGTAAGATGTTTCATTTAAAGACATTTTCTTTGTGTGTGCTGGTGATGTAACCAAATCTTATTAGAATGCTTGGACTAAACAGATGATGTATTCTGAACAAATATAAATATGACTAGAAGGTGAGAGTAGGTGTGTGTACGTACTAGGAGCCCGCAGGAATAAAGAGGTGCAAGTGGGGGATTTTCATACTTTATTCTCAATAAAACAATCATGTATGGGTAGTAGGTGCAACCTTTCTTAGGTTTGTCAGTGGATTGCTCCAGTAGCTTGCCCTGTCTTACTGAGTTTCAAAAAAAAAATAATAATAAGTTACAAAAGGAATATTCTTATAGAAAATTATGAAATGTTACTAACCCTAAACATATAGTCTGATACAATTTTATTAGATGGCTACTTGGCATGTAACAATTCACACAGTTTTGATTCAATTCACAGTTTTGAATTAAAATTTAGATTTTTTTTTTTTTATAATATATTTTTTTAAAAAATCAATGAAAATTAAAAGCATATTTTATTATTAAAAATGCATTTAATTCCTATTCTTTATCATTTTCATTTTAATTTTTGTGATAACTAACAATATGAGGCCTTGTTTGTTAGTTGGCTGTATATTCAGCATGAACCTAATATAATTACCTCTACTGTCTTTAGATTTTAGCAGTCTGTTTTCAGATTTCAGATTCTTGTTGAATGTATTTGTACAGTCCATCACAGAACGGCTTTTTCCCATTTTAGATCTGTTTATTTATTTTTTTTTAATGTGTGTTAATGTTTTCATATGTCTTTCCAGCATTCAACCTTTGGTACTTCCGCCTATGGTGACATCACATGCATTCCCTTTATTGTACATTGTTGTGCCCTTTGCAGTCCAAACAACACAATTACAGCTAGGAAAAACTAAGAAATAAACAACTGCATTCTGCTTAGACTGATTGAGCTTGAAAATGAAAATGTGCTATTTAAGTAGAACAGATAAGACTGGCAGCAGACACTGGCAAGAGCAAGATAAGAGGTGTGTGCATCTTTGTAAATAAATAAAGGATCTGCCAGTACAGCAGAATTAATTGATGGTTTAAGCATATGTGTGTGAGTAGGACTAGCTTACATTAGAATACAGTATATAGTGACTCTTGAGCTATGTGTGGCACTCACTGTACAAAATGAACAGAGTACAATAACATCAGTTAATAATCAACCTCGGGGGCCAATTCTGAACCCAGCTCTTGACTTTATCCTTCATTCCTAAAGTTGCTGGTGTTTAAGATATACCAGAGTCCATAACATTGTGTACAATTAAACATTCCTCTATGTTAAGCCACTCTCATGTGTTGCCTGATTTGCAGTGCAAACATTTACTTAAAATATATCATGTAATTATTAATGGAGTTGAAATACATATCCGTGTTCAAGCTCATTCTGTGCAAAATGCAGTTACAGTAAAAAAGTACATTTCGCAGTCTTTATTCAGTGGCAAAGTGATCCAAAGTCAGACTTCATCCATTATGTTATTCAAAGTCCAGACATCAGCCAGTGAGATGCTTGGTAGCAATGCTTATCAGGCTAGCTCCCACCAGCGCTGTGCACTTCCTGTTAGATATGCTCAAAAGTCCCGGCATACTGGTGAGCTCATTATAGTCCGTTGAAGTGTCTTTCAAACAGTAAATCCAGGAATATCCAATGTTTAACAGCTGTATAAAGTATTTCGAAATGTAATCTGACATAAAAGCACTGAATCGATTACCCAACCCTGATGGGTCACATCGCCATTCTGGCTTTTCAGATACCACATTTTTGGGGTTGATTGAAGATGGCTCCTACATATAGCAGCCAACATAACGCACCTATGCCTTTGCTCTTATTTGTTCTCTTTTGAGGCATGAATGAATTCATTAATTAATTTCCCAAACCATGAATCCTACTAAGATCATGGGGAGGCTGGAACCTATCTCAGCAGATTCTGGGCAAATGCAGGGTACACCCTGAACAGTTCGCCAGTCCATAACAGGGCAACAAACACACAATCATTCACACTAACACCTAGGGGCAATTTGGAACACCTAGGGGCAATTTGGAACCTAAGGTGCATGTCTTTGGACTATGGGAGGAAAAAGCAGAGTACCCGGATGAAACTCATGCAGGCACAAGGAGAACATGCAAACTCCATGCACCAACGCCCTCATCGAGTCCAGTACTCAAACGCAGCACTGCCTTGCAGTGAGGCAGACATGCTAACCACTTTGTCACCGTACCACCCTTCTTTTGAGCAGCTTTTGTTATTATGTGTTGATGTGACATCACTACCGGCATTTACCAGAGCTTGCTGAAGATTTGTGTCTTGGATGCTAAGAGCGTTCCTAAGGGTATAACTCAGGAGTGGGTAGGTATTTATGAAAAAGTTGAATTACAAAGAATTTAGTCATTTTCAACCTCAGAATTCACTCTCAGGGAAAATGTGATTTTCTTTTTTCAGACTAGCCCTTTAAATCTGATTATACAGACTTAAATCTTTTAAGCGCTAGCACTAAACAGATACAGATATAGATAATGGCATTACATTACACCCCAGCTGAATGCTGTTGAATTCCCCAGGTGGTCATGTTATTCACAGAGAAAATACTTGTAAAGAAAGGATGTATTGCCTTACATGAGGTATGGAGGGAATGAAAAATTGAGATAATAAGCAAAAATGAAAGGATATGTTGCACTTAAATGTCTCCAGTGCTTGGTATAAATCTCACAGACATTGAGACACAATAATGTTTCAGCAGCTATGTGAAAATATGCCTTTCCCTCATTTCTTTCAAATGGGCTTTTATATTCTAGAACATGTTCACACATAGGATTTTTCTTTTTTTTTCTCATTTTCTCAGTTTCTATTAAGGTCCCAGGCCTTAGAAGTGTCTTTTCTAGGAACAACATTAGACTAGTAAGTCATGCTTTGTCATCAGAAATAACTCTAGCCACATTGTTGAATGTGTGCTGGAGTCAGAAGTAGGATTGTTCCAATCGAAGTGAATTATGTGTGTGGTCTGATATACTAGATATAGAGCCCCTATTAAAGTCTGTGTAGCCTGTACTGATTCTTGGTTAAAACCCTTTGAGGAAACTGACCTCCAATATCATTTTCAGATCTTCACTCTCTCAGTGAGCCTCATTGCTCTTTCTTTAATAAACCAGCTGCATCCCCAATGGCAGACCATTCCCATTAGAGAAAGAGCTATTTTAGGTTAGGAGCTGCAGTCAAATCCTACATGACATGAGGCTTTTTTTCCATGGCATGATGGTGTCCTAAATCCCAGAAGCACATCTCATTAGTTAGCTGTGATCCACGTACCTTTATAAAGAAACTCCAGCACTCAAGCATTGTCATTTGTTAACAGCCATGTCATTTTAAAAACTATCAAACCCCCCTCTTGCTTCTCCACCCACACCCCGTCCAACTTGGTAGCACTTATAGTGTGAGAGCTGCAGAAACACATACACAGTGGAGTTGGAAGGAAAAAAAACTTTCGGCAAACACAATTAGTAGATCTATTATTAACTGGTGCTTTCAGAGTTTGTCATGTTAGGTTCTCATGAGCAGTCCCAGGAAGTGATGCTGCCCACATTGCGTCTTATGTCGTGAAGCGATATCTTACTTTCAGGAACATTAGCAGGAATATTTCTGGCCTCTGTTTCAAGGGCATATCAGTGGTTATGTCCTCCCTTTCTGTCTCTTTATATTTTTGTCATTAATAATATTGATCCCTGCGCGACGGCAAGGGCCGAGATGCAAATTGAGGCTGACTTTAAATCCCAAGGTAAAGCAATATCAATTTTATTTTCATTTCCCTCTCTCTGAATGTGGAAAAGAGACCAAGGATTCTGGTATGATTCTGGTACAGTATCTAAACGGTGATGCACATTAGAAAGGCAAATGTGAGAATTGACTTTTCAAGGGTGGCTGGAATAGAGTTAATACTCAGAGTATGTTCACCGAGTTGTGTTCGTTCATGTCTTCTGGGGTCAAGGGGGTTAATCAACACTTGAAGGTCATGACTGATTACAGAAATTTTTAGAGGCCTTTCCAGCTCTCATGCTGGTGTGAATCTCCTGCTAATACTCCTACCATTTCTTAGCATTTCACTTCGTAGTGTCCTCTGAAGATGAGGCATTCTATTAATTGTGCAGATCAGCTCTGTGCAATACAAGAGTCATTTTCACTCCTTGTTATTATTATTATTGTTATTATTGTTATTATTATTATTATTACATGAATAGACAACGATGACTAAGTATATTTTAGTCTCAGTGTAATAACACAAATAAAGGTATAGTTCTTCGTTAATTCATTCATTCATTTTCTAATCCATTCATTCATTCATTCATTTTTTAATCCACTCAATCCTAATTAGGGTTGCGGGGAGGGTGGCGCCCATCTCCGCCGACTCTGGACGAACGCTGGGCGAGGTATAGTTCTAGTATTATGTATTTAGAATAATACATTTAGAAAAAATATTAATAAAGCAATTGATAAACTAATCAACCAGTTTGATTCCCATGCTTTAACTTTGTTATGCAATGCTTACCGAATGTCAACTACAAGACTTCACTACAAGAAATCTCACGGGTACCATAGTTATGGTGGTAAAGGTCTAAGCTGCAGTACATTTATGTGGTTTCAAACTATTCACTCTGTTAGAGTGATGATCACCTACTTCAACACTAAAAGCATTACAGTTTATTTTTATGATCTCTCCTAATTTGCATAGAATGGACAGATATTCTTTCTAGTGCAATGGACACAGAGAGAGAGAGAGAGAGAGAGAGAGAGAGAGAGAGATTAGATGTTTTCTCTTTCACGCCTCCTCCTGATGATAATATATGTGTAGGATCCTCTTTAATGAAGTGGAGTTTTTTGTTACTGGTACATTTTCTCTCACGCACTCATCAAAATACACACGAAAGAAGTAGCCAATGTTTGTATTTCCGATAACAACAGTGGTTCCTTTGTCGATTGTGTTGCAATATTGTTTCAGTATTGAGTAAATGCTAGAGAAAGAGAGGAAAATTCTGCAGCTGGCTTTCCTGATTCAGGGGTTTTTTGCACTGGGTTTAGATAGCTGTGTGCTACAGGATGAGAGCCGACAAGAGAGAGTTGTACAAGATTACAGAGGGAGATAGAGAGAGGGAGGGAGGCTATTCACCTCCATCATCAGGTTCACTTTAATGTGATGACATCAGCAAGCCAGCAGTCAAGGAAGATTTAAAGAGAGATTGCATCAGACCTGCAGAACACACACACACACACACACACACACACAAAGCGGCTGTAATGAACCAACGGGAAGGTAATTTTTACATAATATCAGTCGGTTTTCTTCTGAAAAGAACAAATACAAGAATACAGCCCTATTACACTGTGAATTATAGTTATATTTCTTCACCCAAGCTTCTCTGTTTTATTCACAATGTATTTATGTTGTCTGTTCATCCATATCAATCAGTATATATAGGCAATGAAGTCAAGGTCCAGAGATTAGGAGGCAGTGTGTGTTAAGTCATGCTCAAATCATCTCATGAATAGCGAAAATTGAGCCTCTTTGCTTTTGGCTGTAATGGGACTGTCCAAATAAAAGGCTGTAATTAGGAGGTTAGATAAGATCACGTCTCCAGTCTTCTGCTCTTCACTTTCAAAACGAGCCATCTTCAGTGAACAGTAGAAGTCAGTTACCCTAACTTATTGCTACTGCTAATGAAACTGCTGAAGCTGTTTACATGCATTAAAGGGTCCTGATGTCTCAATGTGTAATGTCTGTGGGTTTTGTTTTTTTGGTTTTTACTCCCTTACACTCTCTCACTCTGTCGCATTGATTGGGTATTGAAAATAAAGCTCCTTAGACTCTAGCTAATCAGTGCCATCATCATATTTAATGAACCTATCATCATTTTCTCATTATAATCAGGGTCTGATTTAATTCTTTTCCTGAAATGACCTCCAAGCTAATTAGTGCAGTAATAACTCTGGTGTGTCGAACTGAAATATGAGATTGATGAAAAAACGATGAATTTCTCATTCCCATAATGCGTTTTAGCTTTACGCAGCACAGCGTAAGGCCCACCCTATTAGATCTCAGTAATATTATGTGTGTGTAAATGTGTGTGTGAACCGAGGGTGAAAAAGGTAAATAACTGAGGTTAAAATCTGTCTCTAAATAACTGTAACTTTTTATTCTCCCATTAAGTGACTGACTATGAGAATGGTTGAATATATTTGTATGATATGGTTTGTAACACAATAATGTGACTACTGTCCATACAACAGCCAACATGTCTCCAAATATTGGTTACTGGTTATGAATGCAGGGTGAGGTCTTGGTGCAGGTGCCTGCTTAGTGGAGCAGTAACTCCCCCTAAAGATATAACAGTGTAGGTGCATGTGTGTGTGTGTGTGTGTGTGTGTGTGTGTGTGTGTGTGTGTGTGTGTGTGTGTGTGTGTGTGTGTGTGTG
>JAQMYF010000010.1:15475486-15491655 GCA_030014195.1 Neosilurus mollespiculum | reverse complement strand
TGAAGGAAACTGTCTGAGCAAAGGAAAAGTGCAGTTATGATGTCTAAGGGATTTACTTTCTGACTAGAGTCCTGGTTAAGGAAAACACTCTCTAGATCATTACACAGGTCCAGATCTGTCATGTCTTCATTCTCATTGGTTAAAGCAGCACATTTAACACTTCTTGCAGTCACATTCACCATCATAATTTTCTTGAGGAAAAGCCATGGTAAATCTGATAGTGACCCTGCAGGATCATCTGTCACTGTACTGTTGCCTATCTGTAGTACAGTACTCAGTGAGAGTTTATTAGTGAGGTGTTGCTTCAGCCCCAAATCCTGAAGAAAGCTCTCGAGAGTGGTTTCTATCAATCAAAGGTCAAAGATTTAGATTAAAACCAGTTGCCATAAAATTTAAAAGACATATAAAGTGTAGATAAATACTTACGAGTGGTTTCTTCTGTTTCTTCTTCATGAACAGTTTTATCATCATGGGTACACACCACATGGTATCTCTCGGAGGAAGCAGGTGGCTGCCACGTTGGACTAACTGATGTATTACTAATACTCTTAACCTTGATGCTTTCAGGAGGATTTGGAACTGTAAAGACAAGAAAGTTGAAGTAATAATGGCATGGTAAATTAAATGGAGATAAAAGACATGTCACTACACAGCATTAATCTGGTTTTTACTTGTATATGCAGACACAGTGACGCATAGACACAGACACATTGTGCAGAACAAAGAAGAATTCAATGATTCAAATATGACTCTACATTTGTGTCAGAAAAATGATCCGTTAACATTTTTACAACTGTACCTTCTGAAATGGCTGTCTCATCTTCTAGGTGAAACTCTGCAGAATGTTTTTCAGTCTGATTGTCTTGTTGCTCTTTACCAAAGAAATCTCTTTGGTCTTCAAATTGCTTGATTTGAGAATATTTGAATAATGGTATGAGTGACGGGTCAAATGTTTAACAAAACAGTCTGTCATGTAAAACAGAAAAAACATTCATTCATTCATTCATTTTCTAAGACGCTTAATCCCAATTAGGGTTGCAGGGAGGCTGGCGCCCATATCAGTGGACTCTGGTCGAGGGCGGGGTACACCCTGGACAGCTCGCCAGACCTTTGCAGGGCCAACACACACTATGGGCATAACCACATATTCTTTTTCCCTGCAATATTGGGAACATACAAATCTGTCCCCACTAAATAATATACATTAATATTACTCTGACCAGTTCTGGCTGATACTATCACAGGCAGGATAGAGAGAGTTCCGATACAAATCATGGAGAAAAGGGAAAAAAACAGAAAAAGTAGGACCAGCGGGCAGACATTAGAGTGTTTTTTTTTTTTTTAGACAGTAAGCAACTAAATACCTAAATAATAGTGCAATTTTTTTAATTAATGTAAAAATATGTATCATGTTGAAGTGACTCCGTTCACTCAGCAAAGCTAGAGTGAAGATATAGGCAAATAAAAGTATAAGGTAGGCTGTCTGCTTCCGCCTCCGAGGCGAACTACGTTTGTGTACATCAATTCGCCCCTCCCGCATGCTCACAGTCACAGAGCTAATGAGAACAGGAGGAGGATGAGAGTAGGAGGATTTGGATGAAGCATTTGGTTGTTATTGTGTTGCTAATAAAATAATATGATAATCTATCTCCCCGGAGTGTGCCATGTGTGTGCTGTGTGATTAACAGTTATAGTTAAAATTTAACTCACATTTGAACATATAGGCAGGGGTGGAATGTAGCAAAAACTAAGCTACTGGCCATCAGGACTAGTGAAATTATGAAACTATTAGTCCTCCTTCATATTTACTGGTCAGGAACATTTTATCTTCTTGCCTATTGGATTTCAGATTCGATTTTCGGATCACCAGCAGGATGACTTGCTAGCTAATTTCACTTGCCCTACAGATTTTTGACTCGCCACGGGCCAGTGGACTAGTGTTAATTTCCACCCCATATAGGCTTGGATGGGTTAAAGCAAATAACATTAGCATCAAATTAAAATGGTCATCAGGGTCAGTTCTTCTGGTACAGTAATATCATCTGGTCACAATGCAGAAATACATTTACATTCAGTTAAAATCACTTCTCCTTTCTAGGGGTGAGTTCTCATTTGGACAACCCCAATATTTAAACTATGGTTATACCCTTGACACAGACAACCATTCACACTCACACCCGGGAGTCAATTAGCATACTGTGCATGTTTTTAGACTGTGGGAGGAAACCCACATAAGTACAGGAACAACATGAAAACTTCACACAGAAACGCCCAAGGCCTAATCACTGCACCACCGTAACACACACAGAATAATCAAATAAATAAAATTTTATTCTCTGTGCTTACCTCTTCATCTGAAGGCTCCATAATGCATAGTTTGAGAACAATCAGTCTTCAGTGGCAAACTACAGTACACAAATTCACAAATTTAGTAAGAATTATACAAATCAAACACAATTAATTTTTCTATTAAGGTTTTCAGGATATTCTTTTTTCCAACATGATCCCATGCACGGATCACCTTCAAAATTTGATGGTCTGTTACTTGTTACGTTGTGTTTATTAATTGGGAAGAAGGAAACAGACATCTCCACTTTACCAGTCGATGGAAATTATTTGCTGTTGCTCCTGTTGAAAACATACATCCAGTACAGCAGCTTCTTAATAAACTGTCTCCACAAACACACACGTCTCCCTCTCTCCTCACCACAACCTGATGCGTCTTAGAGATGTGACGTTCATGAACGAATCGATTCTTTTGAACGGCTCTGTTAAATGACCGATGAGAACCGAGTCACAGTAGTGAGCCGTTCATTTGAGATCCGTTCATTTTTATATACAAATTGCCACGCTGTCTTCATGTGACACGTGACATGGAGGCCTGAAGTCCGACATGCTCACTTCACCTGAATGCATCGCTGAGCAGCTCTGTGGAGGAGCTGAAGGTAATGCGGGACCCGCGCAGTGAACACTACGGTACAAGAGGAGAATTATTAATGAGCGCTGCCGAACTCGGTGGGGGAACAGAAAAACGCTCCATTAAGATGCGGAAACGGAGCAGAATTTGGATGCACATTTTTTGTTGATAGCCAAGGTATGGCAAAGTGCAATATTTACCAGAAAAGCCCATCTTTCAAGTCTGGGTCTTTTTACACCGGCAAAACAATTCACACCGGCACTTAAAAAATCAACACCCAGCAGTAATTGTGTCAGATGTTACAAACCAAGTGATTCCAGCACCAATAAAAGTGGTGTCTCCATTATTGCAGCTCCTTCTACCTCTGCCGTCTTAACATCAGGTAGTGAAAGATCCCAGATCACTTTTACTCCATTTTCAGCACCAGTATCACCTATTGCTCCTTCAGACACCACTGGGGTCCTATCACTACCTTGCCAAGCATCTTGCTCTTCCACAAAAAAAACATTCCTTACACACCAAAAAAACAAACAACTCTAAGTCAGTACAATTATTAGTAGTTTTGCATTGATGTTTTTATTATGTCTTTCTAGTTTGATGATTGAAGTATTCTACGGAAACAAATATTGTGAGACTAAAATTTGCACTGATGTTGCTCAGGTTTATTCCATTGCTTGTTGTATTTTTCCTGTATTTTTGTATTTCCTTTAAATCTTTTATAGTAGTTTTTTTAATTTTTGAAAATATTCTTGTTTGAAAATTTAGGAATAAAATACTTTTGCATGGAAGTTAATTGTAGCCAGCTCAGTTTTGTTTGTGCCACAAAGTCTTCTTAAGCATGGGCCAACTGAAATATAATAATAACCAATATTTCAGAATGATTCCCACCAACTAAATTTAAATGTAATTGTTTTTAACAAACTCGTAGTTCTAGTACAGCCAAAATGAATTGTATAAAGTTGTAAATACTTATATACTTAAAAAGCATTAAGTAAAATACATCAAGTCACTAACAAACATATACAGGTATAGTTATTACATTTTAAATTAATAAATTTGAAATTATATTAATTTTTTTTATCATTATAAATTTTACTTTTTTAAACGCTGAATATTAATATAAGTTTCAAAATCACATTATCACATTAATAAATTTTCAGCTATTACTATTTTAATTACATAATAAGTTGATTGCTTACCCTAATTAGTGGAACAAAGTAATTGCTTAAAATTGCCCCTAATCCAGTAACTAAGATACCAGGTTGATAACAGTATGATAACAGATAACAGTTTCTTTTCTATTTATATTATCGGAACCAAATTCCACCTATTATCACCCATATCAAAACGCCAGTCAAGTATTTTTTAAGCAAGTGTCATAAATAATTCAATTAAGATAACGAACAAATTTTTAACATTCTACTACTTCATTAAAACTGTAGATCCAGTGTATGTTTAAATTCGATATTAGAATTTCTATATAACTAATATTATTCCTATAGGTGTTTGTGATATTTAAGTTGCTTAGGCCTACCTTCGTACAAGAAATGGGTAAAAATTTTCTTTGAAAGCGTGAAAATTTTATTTAAAAAAAGTGCAGGTTGACACTGTATGTATGCATACTATCTGCCGGCACTCGACTTGCAAGGTCCCAAGAAGGTGCCTGCCGAGCATCGCCGAAATTCACTTGTTGCGTGGTCCACCTTATAAACAGTCTGTGGCAGCAAACACCAGCAGTACACAGCATTTTTTTGTTTAAGCAAAAAGGAAACAAGTGCTCAAGAAATTAGTAAAATGCAACTTTATATGTTATGTTTGGGTTTATTCAACTAAGGTTGGCATGGTATGACCCATGTACTGTTTTCTTGTCTTTTTTTTTTTTTTTTTTTTTTTAACTGTAACTGACCTCCAAAAGAGCTAGAAACAGGGACTTAGCAGCTGGTCCTCCATAGAAAAACTAAAGGGACCACAGGCCATGTATTATTTGTTTTGTGCCCTTTAGTGAAGGGTTTTTGTTTGGATTAAGGCAATAAATGCCTCCCTTTATTACCACAGATGAACTGTTCCTGTTGCCATATCTTTTGAAATAAAACTGCAGAACACAAAGCAATCTTAATAAGAATGGGGAGAAGACCAAATAAATTCAATGTATTTCCTAAAGACTAAAAGAAGAAAACAAATGGGAGCGGTACAGGAGCGGGAGTCCTTCTGAATGAGAGCGGAATGGGAGTGGGAGTCATTTTAACAGGAGTGGGATGGGACAGGAATTTTTTTACTCTGGCCCAGGATTGGGATGGGACAAGATTTTTTTCTGTGTGAGTGGAATGGGTCAGGAGTGAAAATCCACTCCTGTGTCACCCTCTACTGGCAGATCATGATAATGGTGAAATGCGCCATAAGACCCTGCTGGCATTATTCACTGACCACCAATAGGTAGCTCCAGCTGTGGCCACTGGCAAGCTGCATGCAGATTACCAGTCCCCGGTGTATTTCTACTCATTTTATCACCACTGCCAGACAGAAACCCGGCCCAAGTAGGCAGATGCTGCACACAGGGATGAGATCCAATATGTATTTGGCAACTTCTCCAAGAATGTCATGCTCAGTGCAGTGGTCATGACCTACTGGACCAACTTTGCCAAAACTGGGTATGTTTCTGAGCGACCAATTGCCTTGCGGTGTATTCATGTTTCCTATTGTTTTGAAACCTTGAAATCTGAATGTATAAATGTACACTCACCCAGTTATACTCTAGTGAAAAATAATTCATGTTGATTTTGTATAAATATATTTTGTATAAAAGGGTTAAAGTGCAATGAAACTTCTGATACAAATATTTTTATCTTTAACCTGTTGTTCCTTAGGGATCCTAACCTTCCAGTTCCCCAGGAAACCAAGTTCATCCACACAAAGCCAAACCGCTTTGAGGAGGTCATCTGGACCAAGTTCAACTCTAGGGACAAGCAGCACCTGCACATTGGCCTAAAGCCACGTATCCATGACAACTACCGTGCCAATAATGTAGCCTTCTGGCTGGAGCTGGTGCCTCACCTACATAATATGCATGCAGAACTCCTGAGTTCCAGTACCTTCCTCCTGCCCCCACGGCCTCCGCACTGGAAGAGCCCTGATGCCCGTGCCAGACGGCCATCATACCCCACCTTCCCACCAGATACGGATCCCGAGGCCTCGGAGCGGCCACGTTTTTCTCCGTTTCCTAGTGATACACGTGACTACTCCACTGAGTTGAGTGTCACAGTGGCAGTGGGTGCATTTCTACTGTTCCTCAACATTCTGGTATTTGCCACACTCTACTTCAGACGAGACCGGCGGCACGAGACCCAGCGGCACCGCCTATCTCCACAGCGTGGTGTGCCAGCCAATGACCTGGCACATAGCCAAGATAATGAGTTCATGTGAGTGTAAGAGAGAGAGAGAGAGAGAGAGAGAATGTGTGCAGAATGATGTATACGAGCTGTGAGATGCATGTCAACTGCACCTTACAAGAACACCTTGAACTGAAGAAAAGTTTGCAAAAGGAATAAAATGAGATGGAGTGCCAGAAATTTGCAGACCTCCAGTGTCAATTTCACCTCATGTCTTTTACATTTTACCTTTGAAATTATTCCCCTGTTAACTTTCTGTCAGCATTCAGGCAAAGCTACCACACAAGCTGCTGCTGAACTTGTGGCGAATCTTTTATTGTACACATTCATCAGCAAATTTTGGTGAAGCAAACATGTAAACATCAAATTCATAACTGTGTGACATAATGCTGTACACTCCTTAAATATGGTTACAATAAGCACAGGGAAGGGAGGGCACTAAATTAAATATGAATAAAAGATTAGAGCAGGTTGAATATCCAAGATGCCTACACAATAGGGCAGAGAAAACAAGGCCTCAAAGTACAACACAGTAAGGATACATCCATCGTACTGATGCTTGCTTAGTTTTTTTTTTTTGTTTTTTTTTTTTGTTTTGTTTTGTTTTGTTTTGTTTTTTTTCAAATAGTATTTTAATGTATAGACTGATACAGACATTCTTGTGGGATTGGGTATACATGTGTCCATCAGAGACGGCCCATATGATGCAAACAAAAAGACAAAATCATGGAACAACACCTTGTTTCTCCATTATTGTTCATTGCCATATATATTCTGTCTTATTTTGAGTTCTGTGAGAGTGACAGGGTGGAGAGGTGCACTTTTGTCTAAAAACTCGTATGTGAAAGAATTTACAGATGGCTGCTGTAGCTAACGGACACTAAAGGCCTCAAGACAGGCCACAGTCTGATGCGGCACAGTTCATTGTAACATATACAGATGTCTGGCATTTCCTGACTAGCATACTAGTGATCCTATGTGCTGGACAACAATAAACTGGATTCATTTTATACTGGATTCAAATGTAGAGGCACACATAACCATCATGACTTAAATTACAGATTTTTCATGGGAAAACAACTGTGAATAAGGATTCAGAGTTTTACTTGTTGGACCCCTGTGCTCATGTGATCACTACTTGTGGTAAGAAACATGGCTAACCTTAACAAAACTTGCTAGAATGGAAGTGGACAAGGAGTGTGTCAAAAAAAATTTAAAAACTTCAACATGAAGTTTGCCTTTATTTCTCTCAGTTTTTGTATGCTGAACCGCTAGGGGGCGACATTGCAACAGTGGAGACTTTCTTCTGAAAGCATATGCTGAGCAAAGATAATATAAATTAAGAGGATTTAACTGTACATATTTCAGTGTAAGAAAAAAAAAACTGTAAATAGTCTGTTTCTTGTTTGTTTGTTAGTTTGTTTTGAGTGAATGACATACTTACTTTGTGCACAGGACAACAGGTGCCAGTGTAAATTCAGCCACAGCAGAAATCATTGTATACACCTAAAAATCTCACATATCATAAATCTCTCTCTTTCTGCTGATTATCCAGTTTTAGGAATTATCATAACAGATTCTTAGAGGAAGAATGTTTACGAAACTGTTCCATGAATGTTCATCTGTCTGATATTTTTAACACTGTTGTAATTAATCATCTTTCAAACCCCTAATATGAACCGGACTGATCATCTCTTCAGTAAGTTGTAGTCACTCAGATGATGAGTTACTGTGTGTGTAATGAAGGCTGGTATGAAGAACTTGTTGGGCCTTTTACTGCAGTATCTGATCTAGAGAGCAGTAGGGGAAATGTGTAAGATTTCCTCTGTATTAGGAAAAATTCCTCTTTAGTAATCCCTGGTCAGTTTCATCCATACATAATCTCTACCACTTATCTGTCAGGGCCATGGGGGAACTGCAGCCAATCCCAGCTGACTTTGGGTGAGAGGCAACGTACACCTCAAACAATTTGGGGAGAAATTGCAAACTTCACATAGAAATGCCCGAGCCGGGACTTCACCTAGAACCTTCTTGCTGTGAAGAGGACACGTTAACCACTACGGCACCGTGCCTCCATGGAAACACTTAAAGCTAATATTCTACATGATTTGGTTTCAAAGACTGCAGGAGTGTGTCAAGACTGAGGAGTGGGAATAAAACGAAACTGGATCTTGGCACTTAATTAGGAAATGAATTCACTTTTTCCTATATAATTATATACAGTATTTTTAGGTAAACCAAACACACACATTATAGCTACAATAAATAACATAATAGCAGAAAATAACAATTATATTTTTTAAAACGCAGTATAGTTTCTAAGAGGAGTTTCAGTAAACATATATGGCTATATATATGTATATGGTGACACAGACAGATATTTAAGACCAATCACACTTACCTGCTATTTTAAAAAACGACGTTCCTCCTTTGACTCAGCTCATAAGGCTTTGTAGAGATATTTTCTGCTGTTTATCATGTAGATTACTGTTTGGTCTGTAAATTATATGTAAAGTGAAGTGCTAAGTATGAGTAAAGAGACGCTTTTTAATGGTTTTGTCTGCTGAGAAAAAGTGAAACAGAAAGTAAAATTAATTCACTTCCCTATATAATAATATTTAAGGTAAACACACACACACACACACACACACACACAATAAATTACATTATAACTGAAAATAACAAAAAGTTTAAGTAAACATATATGACTATACATGTATATGGTGACGCAGGCAGATATTTAAGACACTTACCTGCTATTTTTGAACACGACCTTCCTCCAGTGACTCACCTCATCCCTTTATAAGCATGTATATACAGATCCACTCCAGAAGGACTAAACCATTTTACTGTAGGTTATTCATTAATAATGACAAAACAGTATGAATAAATTCAACATGCCAGTAGCCTACCGGTAATATTTTCTGGTGTTTATCATGTAGCCTACTGTTTGGTCTGTAAACTATTTTATATGTAAAGTGCTAAGCATGAGGATAGAGACGCTTTTTAATGGTTTTGTCCGCTGACAAAAAGTAAAACTGAAAGCATTAACAATGAATGGCGATGGCGGGGGTACACCCTAAACAGCTAGCCGATCTACTGCCTGGCACACACACACACACACACACACACACAGTCATTCACACCCCCACTAACACCTGTTAGGGTTTTACAGAGCAAAAAGGATCCACACACAGACAGAAGTGGTGGAGAGCACAAAGTTTAATAGTTAGGCAGACAATCCAAAATGGCAGGCAAACTCGTGGTCAAAAAAACATCAGAGATAATTAAGAAGACAAAACAGAGTATGTGTCAGAGATATCCAAAAATCACAAAAGAATAACATGAAAGTCTTGGAACAGTCAAAGTTTTTTAAAAAATAAAAAAATAACTGCAAGGCAACAGACTACTAATGCTGGAACGGCGCAGGAGAAATCTCTGGCATGATCTGGCAACGCTTGTAAGGGAAATGCTGGGCTTAATTAGACAGACTAGTAAAGCAGGCAACGAGACACAGATGAGCACAATAATGAGCATGTGGAAGGCCAAAGGGGACAATCAAAACAAAAGCACATGATACAGAAAACAAAAACTAACTCACTTAATTTCTAACAACACCTAGGGGCAATATGAAGCAGCCAATTAACTTAATATGCATGTCTTTGGACTGTGGAATAAAATCAGAGCACCTGGAGAAGACCCACACAAGCACAGAGAGAGCATGAAATCTCCACAGACAATGCCCTGGGACTCGAATCCAGAACTTTCTTGCAGTGAGGTGGAAGTGCTCACCACTATACCACCATGCCACCCTACCTTAATTTACTTTTGGAATACTTCTATAATGAAAATGTTTAAATACTTATTTAATTTACATTCTAACCATGCCCATGTATGTTTTGTACACATTGTCCTTATACTTTAGCGCTGGGCACTATTATCTTGTTCTCTAATATGAAGACATTTTTTCCTTCTTGCTTATAGTTGTATAATAATATAAAGGGAATCATCTATGACTCTGTGCCCTTATTTATATATGCACACGACCCTCGATTTAACGGACAAGGGGATAGGGTAGTCTGATTTTGCCGATTGTCCATAGCTTCCGAGAGTGGTTGGGAAGTGGGTAATAACAACAATTTAATTACTGAAAAATAGGGGAAAATGCTACACATTATTACTCATCCACATCATCCATTGTGACACTACTGTATAAAATACTTGTACAATTCATTAAAAATAAACATTATACATTAATACAGTACTGTACGTCAAATTCAACATTTGTACACTTACTATGGCTGGTGAAGTGGTGTTGCCAGGTGAAGCGGTGTGGTCGGAATGTCCTGACATACCAACACTAGGTAGGGTAAATCCACCACAAAAAACAAACAAACATGAGTGTATGTTGTATTCCCCAATAAACAGACCAATAAAAATACCACTTTTCCACTTTTCACTAATCAGTGTTGAACTGACAATGTGTTGCTCATATGCAAGATCATTCCTCCAGTCATCCATGTTAGGTTTAACCCTTTGATTTGTTGTACATTGAATATTAGGCAATTTAAACTAAATAAATTCCACATGCTCAGATACTCTCACCCCAACTCAGACATTACCTTACCTCATCAGAACTGAGAAGAACACAGAACACGGTTCATGGTCAACAATTCTCTCAACTTCATTTCAAAAAGCTTTGGTATATATAAATATATATATGATGATAAGAGTGGTAAGGAAAGTTTGGTTTGGTCGGTTCAAATAGTGTTGTCTCCAAACGATGTATGGCTAGTTACATCAGAGGAATGGCTAGTTACAATGCATTCACTCTACGCAGTTAGAGTGGTCTTGTTATTTTCATTGTTATTGTTATTGTAAACAGATACAGAACCAAAACTAGATTTAAACGGTTGAGTAAGATATACAAAGTCTGTGAACAGGGGTGAGTTCACTGGGAAACCTACCAAAATTAAATGAAAATGGAAGATAAAACACATTGGCAATTTGCTAGAAATTAGGCATGTTTAAATTGAGGGTCTTTTAGTGGAAGATGGATTTCATTTTTTCATGAGTGTGTTAAGATGAACATTTGTGATAAATTGTACATAGGCCACTCTGCATTTATTCAATCATTTGCGAAAACACTTAATCCTACTAGGGTTGCAGGAATGTTGGAGCCCCTGGGCAAAGGAAGGGTATACCCTGAACAGTTCGGCAGTCCATCACAGGGCCAACACACACACAACTATTCACATTCATACTTACATCTAGGGGCAATTTGTAACAGCCACTTAGCCTAATGTGCCTATCTTTCAACTGTTGGTCATTTTGGCTTCTTTCACATCTGGTTTATGTGCTTTTGAGGGAGTTTTGAGCTTTGTTGAGAGCATATGTGCATTCACACTTGGAAGTATGCCAACATGTAGTGTGCAAAAAGTACCCAGATTATGCTCTCAAACCAGTAAATATTTTGGATGTATAATGCTGCACATTTTTCATCGTCAGTGGCCATGGTCTTGGCTACATAAGTAAGAGGAAATTTACTGCAAATTAGCCATAAATATTAACCCTGGGTTTACACTGGGGCAAAATGTCAGCCATTTATGAGCATGCTTGGAGCACAGTTTGAGTATAAAAAGGAGGCAGGGTGCATCCAAGAGATAAAACTTGAAGGAATCGTGTTGCCAAGTTTTTCAAGATCCCCTACCATAGCACATCAAGATAAGTTACGCTCTGTCAATGTCCTTTAAGGGATGTTAAGCTCTACTGTGCTCTAACGCGTTTCCCACGCTCTATCAAAATTGGCGGCAAATTGTAATACATCATATTAATTGTGGGAAAATTTTTGACAGTCAAAAATTTGACCATGGTCAGCACGATCATCCAACAAGTTACCTCAAGATCATCAAGATTCAATTGCACGACCCCCCACCGTTCATCCAGATTCTCTCATATTGTATGCGTGGACATCGTGCCGCAGTGTAAACCCATGTTAAGAATAATTGACAAATAGCAAGAATATGTATGTGTATTTATTATTTGTTATATAGAACAAATTGTTAAATACTATAAAATATTTTTTTAAATTTATTTAAAAATAAAATAATATATTTTTTAAGAGCCACCAACACTTTGTTAACTACTTTTAAAATGACATGGATATAAATCCCAGTGTACTATTCTATAAAATATGTCGTGCACAATAACAAGTGGCTAGTATTTGGCACTTGCATTAGATTGCAAATAATTTTATCTTCTTCTGTCAACAAAATGTAGAAAATTATATATTATACTATACTGTAATTTGTAATAGATCTAGAGTCTATAGCCGGAACACTAGATGCGAGGCAGGAATACACTTTATTGGACAGCAGTCTATAGTCAGCCACTAAAAATAAATTAATACATTCATTTTCAGCTAGTTAGTTCCAGTCAAGTTAAATTTTTGAAAGATGGGAGGAAAACAAGAGAATGTGAATATACAGAACTAAACAGATGTGTGGAGTGACTGAAGCAAAGACCCATACCCTATGCCTTTTTCAAAAATCAATTTACTACAGTTTATTTTAGACCGTCACAAATTTATTGAGAGATAAACAGGTTATATTGATTTTCATTACAAAGCAAAAGTGTGATCTCTTTTAAGTCCCCATTTAAAGAACAAGTTGCGATTTAAATGTAATATTTATCAAAGCATTGTATGTGACAGAAAATGGTTTACAAGCTGTGCATTGCAGTCCTGAACATTTAAACTTTGTCCAAGGGGCTCGATGTATAACTGCCAATGTTCAGGTTACACGGCCCAGGAACTTTAACTTGAACTTTACCCTGTCAGCTCTCCAGTACAAAGTGGAGGTAATGATGAAATGAGCTCATGTGAGAATAGCGTAAGTAATTTCCTGGACAGTTCATATTGAGCAAGTAAATGCACTTTATTGATGGGTGGGTTAGAAGTTCTATACACCTGCACTGACCCGACCCTTTATAAAAGTTGATTTAGCCTTCAAAAAACTGCATTAATTAACAAGCAAATATTCAAATTAGCTATTTTATTCTGTATAGAGAAAACAAGTATTTTTCTTTCTTAGATTTTGGAGTAAGTTGGACTACTAATCTTACCAGGCTTAAATGCAATTGATCAAACATTTCAACCGGCAATAGTATCTTTCTATTAAAGCGAGCTGAGCCCACCTGACCCGCAGATCACTACTGCATGCTCTACCCAGGCCCTGTCTCTTACCTAAAACAAAATGGAATATTAATGTGAGATTAACATTCAGGAAAATCTCTGAGTGTCACATGTGTGAATGAGCAACTCAAGACAATATCCGGACCTGATTCTCCAGATGTTGTCAACAGTTCATATGTGAAATCAACTATACACATAATAATATAACAAAGACTAACAAACATAATAAAAATTCTGGAAAGTCAGTGAAATCTAATAGTGTTAATTTCTGGATGTGGATAAACTAAAGGATACTACTAAAATCCCTATAGTACAGCTGTTCTTTAAAATGAAATCAGCATTTGAGGGACCATCGTTTTACTAGATACACAATAAATAAGAAAAAAAAATCAAAAGAAAGAACCTAGGAAAGAATTACGGCATCAATAATTGGTAACATTTAACAATTAAATACACATCCTAATCTGTGTGTGTTTCAGTGTTGTTAATATGCATTGCATTCTCTCTGCTGTGTGGGACTTCAAAGCAGAAAATTCAAGGCACTAGAAATATCAATAAATATTACCCTGTCAAAAGGACTCTTTTTAAGTTGACCACTGGTGTCATTATGGGATTAAATTGAAGTACGTAGCACAGGATCAGTATCACATGCTGATACAATTTTGACATTGAGCAAAAAGCAGTGTTTCCAATTATTTATTTGATGCTAAAACACTCTTTTAAACTACTTTCTGCTTGTTGCTTTGTGATTTTTTTTTTCCACACTGATGGAATATCTGCAGGCTTTCCATTGTACCATTGTACTGCACTGCTTCTGCAAACTGATGATTAAAGTTTGCCATGACATATTTCCAGTAGTCTGAGGCCTCAATGCTGGGGTCTGCAGGGATGTGCCAGTCTGGAAAGATGTCCCTGTATTTCTTGTAAGGATACCACTCATGTTAGGTCTCTAGGCATCGGAACCTTCCGTCACTGTTCATATCGGTGGAACAAATGTTAGTGTCAAGTTTCTCTGAGTCCACATATCTGTATGAACCAAGTCCTTGAGGTCTGTGTACATAAGCAGAGTGGTGTGTATGAGCTTCTCCTCCTGCCTCACATGGCGCTTTGAAGAATGGACACTGTTTCCCACAGCCGAACACAGCTCGTCCTGTGGTTTGATTTTGATTGCTATCAGTTTACTCTGAATGTCACCCTTTTTAAATTTAGTTTTCACTTTTAGTTTTTTTCCAAGCTCTCTGCAAATGTTCTCGATAAACCCTTTTATGTCTTCATTTTCTCCTGTTACTTTTCCACCAGATAGACATGACCCTCCATTTGTTCAAAGTATGTGAGGAGGTTTTCCAAAATGGTCTTTTCCCATTCATCAAGCTCTGAGGAGGCTTCATATTTCAGGGTCCTCAGTAAATCTTGCAGGTTTGTCTTGTCAGATTTTGATTTCATCATCTCAAAATTGGACACTCTGGTTTCAGCAGATGTTAGCCACTTGTACATGTGTTTTTTGAAAGACCATTCCCATTTGTGGTATTCACTGCACAGTTTCATGTATGCATCGGCTACCAAACTGTTCCTAAAGCTGAATATGAAATTTTCATATTTTACTGCATTCCATAAGCTTTTGGTCCACTCCAAGAATTCTTCAATGTTGTTAGTGGATATCTTCCTTTTTACAAGAATGTCCATCATGTTCTTCTTGAAGTCATAAACAGCTTCAGAGTATCCACCATTCACTGGTGCCATTGGTGGGTTCCCATGTCAGAGTCCAGGTATGTACCAGTTACCGGTCTCTGGATCATACTCTATTACATCAGTAAACTTCTTGTAGTCGTCCTTATTTTCCATTTTGGCTGCTGCCTCAGTCAACTCATTCAGCTGCTCTAACAGGAGCTTCTGGTCTCTCATGTTTTTGTCATGTGCAGAAACATCAGCTACGTTCTGATGCACAAATGCACATACAGGTTTTTTGCCCACTTCCTTCATCCTGAGGAATGCATGCACCACAATCTGCAGAATATCCTTCATTTCTGTGGAGTTCTCCATGGCAATGTTGATGATGGTAATATCACTCAGTCCAACAACAAGTGTGGCAAGTTCGTTGTCATGTTCATAACTGTCATCAAGTTTTGCCAGCTCAGGTGATTTCAGTCCCTCGGTGTCAATGATCACTAAATAATCACAGTTAAGTTCTTCTCTGAAGCTGTCTGTGATTTTTATCAGCAACATGAAAGCTCCTCGTGTGCAACTTCCACGGCTGACTGCAAACTGAACCCCAAACATGGTGTTTAGTAGGGTCGACTTTCCTGTGCCCTGGACTCCTAAAACTGTGTCTACCACTATCCTGTTTTTAGATTTCACTAAAGTATTCAGCTCTTTCAGTACATCACTAATCCACCTTAGAGGTACATTTGAAGCATCTCCATCAACTAGTTCAAGTGGGAATCCATCTAAAAGGAGCTCAGCACACAGTTTGGGTAAATGGAGCATTTGTTGTCGTGATTGTATGTTTTCTGTAAGAGTTACAGCACCTTCATACAGCAGGTCATGGCTTCTGACATTTCATAGCTGTTTTGCTACTTTCTGAGTTGAATCTTCTGCTTTTTAAGTTCACTTTTATATTCCTCAAGGTTCTTATCCCCAGCTTTACGAAGCCTACACTCCTCTTTCTCTAATTTTC
>JAQMYF010000010.1:15454176-15468566 GCA_030014195.1 Neosilurus mollespiculum | reverse complement strand
ACAAAAAAAAAAAAAACAAAAACAAAAAAAAAACCCCCCAAAAATACATAAATAAATAAATTAAACATATATATTTTCAAATAAAACACCACCTTCTTCCATTGCTCCATGGCTCAGTTTTGATGCTCACGTGGCCTGTTGTAACCACAGTCAGTGGTGGCCAGGAATCAGGCATGTTCACTCTGACTGGTCTGCCTGGCATGCAGCAATGCACTGAGTTTTGACCGCCTTCTATAGCCTGCATTAACTGTTTCAGCAGTCTGTGCATAAACCACATGGGCTGTCCTTCACTCTTAGTGCTCATGAATCTGCTCATGGTTCCCTGTTTTCTTTTCATGAACCAATTTTGATCATTTTTGGCAATAATATCAGGAACACCCCACAAGACCTCTGGTATTGACGATGCTCTGACTCAGTCGTCCAGCCAAAGTCACTCAAATCCTTATGCTTGCCCATTTTTCCTGCTTCAAGACATTCACTTCGGGACGTTAACTTGCTGCCTAATATACCCTACTCTATGACAGATGCGACTATAATGAGATAACCACTGTTTTTCACTTTACCTCTTAGTGGTTTAAAAGGTATGGCTGATTATTGTAAGTTTTAATGATATAAAAACCTACCCGCTTTATGGGGGCAAAGTTAGAGAGGTGGGCTTGTGATCAAAAGAAAACATCCATGTGTCCTTGCGCTGAACTTCCAACTGCCCCCGGGTGCAGGTGTGTAAGGATAGGTTAAATGCAGTGTGTGTGTGTGTGTGTGTGTGTGTGTGTGCAATCACATTTATTTCTTTCTGACATAAGATACATCCGATTTGACCTCCCAGCTGAAAACTCCAGCTTGGTCTGAGGTGCTACCAAAATACATCTAAATGATGAAGGATGAAAATGGTGTCCAAATTACTGCTGCTTTATTCGAATAATCATGAAGCTTGAAAATAAGTTGATTGTTCAACTCAGTTTTGGAAGCCAGGAGCTGGTCAGATAAAACAGGATATATTTTCCAAAGGGTGGTCAACTTATTTATTTTTTTATTTTTATTTTTTTAATTTGCATGAACCTCAAAAATCAACCTCAAAATTTGTTTACAGTGTTGCATTAGTAGCAGTAATACATTATTTTTCTCTGTGTGGCATGGTGGCTTAGTGGTTCTTCCTTACAGCAGAATCTCAGGGTTCGGCGAAGGCCTTTTGGTGTGGAGTTGTATGTTGTATGTGCGTATTGGCCCTGCAATGTACTGGCCAGCTGTTGAGGGTGTACCCCGCCTTCACCCAGAGTTGGCTGAGATAGGCTCCAGCCTCCCTCTGACCCTCAGCCTAGTGGAATTAAGTAATTTGGCAAATCTATGAATGAATGAATTTATCTGTGTCGTGGATAGCTGATAGCTGCTCGGACCAAGCGGGATGTTTTTTGGCTGGGCTTTAAGTTATGGGTCAGGCTCTTTAAGTTATGGGTCAAAATCACAAAATCATCAGACAGAACTTTAATTCAAGGTCTTGTAATACAGCCTACCCTTAAGTCGTAGCAAGCGTAGGAATGTTTTCTCTCCAGCAGGTGGCAGATTTGAGCTGGGTAAATGACTTACACAAGTATTTTTTATATATATTTTTTATCTTCAAATATGTCACGAAGTCAAGACTTTTCTACCCGGTACTACGTATAAACATTTTAATAATAATAAAAACAATTGTACTACTAAAAATATTACTACCGGTGGTGTAATATTCGATATAATATATATCATCCCGTTGTTTGGAGGAGGCCAGTTAGTTCTTCCGGTGTAATCACTAGTACTTCCGGGTTCCCCCAACATAGCAGCGCGGTGACGGCAACAGCAACACAGGTATATTCTGCTCACGTGCCATGGTTTAAGGTAACGTCTCTTGTTGGAGTTAGCTAACAGGGACATGACGTTAAATCAGCAGTAATGTGATATACTGAGATGTTGTTCGTACATGTGCAGTTTTTAAGAATGGTGATTGTTAGCACTGACTGGCTAAAAACAGTCTGAATGGTGCAAGTCGATTTGTGTTGATTGTTTACTTGCACAAATAATTGGGAGGTTTTGTAGACCATGACTATAAACAACGCGTTATGGCTTTTAAGAAAAGGTGGGCAGCACCGTTGCATTGTGGTTAACATGCATTCCTCATACCAATAAGGTTCTGGGATCGATTCCCAGGCTTGGGACGTTTCTGTGTGCAGTTCGCATGCTCTCCTCGTGGTTGTGTGGGTTTCCTCCAGGTACTCCAGTTTTCTCCCATAGTCCAAAGACACGCACACTAGGCAAACTGGCTGTTCCAAATTGCCCCGAGGTGTGAATGATTGTGTGTGTTGCCCTGCGATGGTCTGGGCGAACTGTTCAGAGTGTACCCCACCTTCGCCCAGTGTCGGGTGAGTCTGAGATGGTCACTAGCCATCCTGTCAGCAAATGATTGTGCGAGAAAGATTTCTTGAGAAGCTGAGAAACCCCTGAATGAAATATTTTTAGAGGTGGTTTATGTCTAATCTCTGGCAAACTAAACAGCCAGTCTTACTTGATGCTCTTTTTGAAACACAAATGTATCCATACTTCAAATTGTTGGAACTGAATTTTGATTTTGTGCCTGAAATGACAAAAATTCACTTTACATTTCCTGTAGTTGTTTCCCCCTCAGCCTTAATCCTCAGAAGCTGTGAAATGGCAGATCCTCGGAGTCAGGTCTCTGCTTCCATGTCACAGAAGTCCCTTGGATTTTCAGCTTCGGAGGGGCCAGCAGCAGAGATGGACCCAGTGGAATACACCCTCCGCAAGCGGCTGCCTAGGAAGCTACCAAAGCGACGCAATGATGTCTATATCAACATGAAGACTGACTTCAAGGCCCAGCTAGCCAGGTGTCAGAAGCTGCTGGATGGTGGTGCAGGTCACAAAGAGATCTGCATTCACGGCCTTGGACTTGCTATTAATAGGGCCATTAACATTGCTCTGCAGTTGCAGGCATTCAGTCAGGGGGCACTCCAGCTCGCTGCCAACACCTCCACTGTAGAGCTTATCGATGATCTGGAACCTGAGGATCCAGATGAAGCTGCAGAGCCACTAACACGTACACGCAACAACTCTGCCATCCACATCAAAGTGTTTTACCCCAATGCTTAAAGACATATTATACAACAATGCACCATTTACCCATTAAAAATACACAAGAAAAGGACAAGCCAGTGTCTGCTTTTAGCGGCACCAGATACGATTCCTGTAAAGATGCGAGTTGGAGACATTCAGTGATATTTCTGTCTGAAGCAAACTTTAGTAAGACATGAATTTTACTGAGTATAACTGTCCAAACCTACAAGTTGATAGAGTATATGTGATGAAGTATGTGCTCCAGAGTGAAGAACTGTCATGTGTCTGTGAATCCTGTTGCCATGGTACTCATACATCCAAGAAATGAAACTTTTTGTGTTAGTGTGGTGTTTTGGAGTGAAAAATATTATTTAATGTGTACATGCACATGAGAACTTTTTCAATCATATTTCTGTACATATTTGTTATATAGGTGTGTAAATAAAGTATTATTGTGCACTCATACAATTTTCTCATCCATGTCTCTTACATATGCTGTCAACTATTATTTCATACAGTGGGAAGCTTAACATGCTCTAGCATGGATACAGTTCTTTCATAAAAAGAAAGAAGCTTCATAATCTACTAACCAGGTATCACAGCAGTGGTAGCCCTCCACTGACACTGAGTGAAGGCAGGCTACACCAGGAGCAGCTTGCTGGGCCATCGCAGGGCAACATACACACACTTAGGAGCAATTTTAAGCAGCCAATTAGCCTACTGTGCATGTCTTTGGACTGTGGGAGGAAACCGGAGTGTTCGGAGAAAACCCATGAAAGTATGGGGAGAACATGCAAACTCCACTCAAATGCCTGAGCCCAGGACCTGAACCAAAGACCTTCTAGCTGTGAGGCAGATGTGCTGCCCAGTATGCCACAATGCCACCCCAGAGTTATAAAAATTCATTTTTAATGTTGACCCAGCATTAGCACAATAATATAAGGCAGGAACAACACAACCTCCATAAACAGCTCATTAATTGGTCAGACTGGGAATATTAGTTCACTTTTTTAATGAAGCCGCAACAGTTTTATTCTACCATAATATATATACTACCATTTTATTTACCCAGTAAGTTAAACAACTTCTATGAATTTTAATACTTGATTGTTTTTACCTTTTTTTTACCATTTGTAAATGCTGTTTAGTGCTATAAAGTGCTATATAGCAATTCTATACTGCAGAGATAAAAAGCAATAACCATTTAAATAATTTGATATTAAACTGTACCTAGATAAATAAAAATATAATAAATCGTGTTGTAGTTCAAGCAATAGACCTTATAGTTTTGAAGACAGGTGACGTATTGTTTAATTTATTGTATATTCATCTATAATATATTTGTCTGTAAACCTTTAAAAAACTTTTGAAACTGTAATAAAATTCATGAAGTTAACAAAATGATTATAATATTTGAGTTAATGTGATACTATATACATACCATTTGTAACCATAAAGTGTACAAGTGACTTCTTGATTTTAATATACTATCTGGGTCAAAGGGCAGTTTATGGGATTAAACCTCTTGCAGAACTGGAGTGCTCATTGGCTCAGTAAGTTGAAGTCATCAACCTTCACATCTGGGCTCTCTACTCATTAACTTCATGCAAGCAAAAATAAGTCTCAAAGATGCCAACATAACATGATAAGATAAGATAATGCTTTATTGGTCCCATGATGGAAAGTTGCAGTGTTACCATAGCAAAAAACTGGCAGCAAGTATTATAATAGGAGTAAAAGTCACAGCAAAGTATGTGCAGTGTATGGTTGCAACAATAAACAGTTTGCAGGCTCATTTTCCTCAATAATTAAATGAACTAGTAAAATATTTTGTCTCATTTATATGACTGGATTCTCTTTACCTACTTTTGGGACTTATGCAGAAATGCATAAAATTCACCACCAGTGTACCATAGATAAATATCTATTTTGAAGGTCTAATAAATGGTGTTGTCTGCCTTCACAGAGTTTAGTATCTCTAAGTCATGTGGTCCTCACCTTGCATGAACTAGGACAATCAAGTTGGCCTTTCCTTGATTTCCTTCAGCAACTATTCAGAATAATATTTTGCATTTTATTAATGAAAGAGGAAAGTGGTAAAAGAAGCAAACAATAATAACAAACAGGAAAGCAGTATTACAAACTTCCTTCTTTACATTCACACACTGATTCACAAATGTCGAAAACGAACTTCATAGCGAAAACATTGTTGAAAAAAAGACAGGCAACAAACAAGAAGGACCAATCCGAGCCTTGAACACAAAGAGAAACAACAGACATATGTCAACTACCCAAAAGTTTCCCAGGCCAATTCACCAGACTGTGAACAGAGCAGGAGTCAGGCAGGATGTTCTTCATGCAAACCAATCAATATTTTTCCTGGCAGTGACGCAGTATTGTTCCTGGCCGTTGTCAGTGCGCTGCTGTGCGTTTGCACGTGAATCCAGTGCAGACGCTTATAATCAACACCCGGTCTCATCAGCCCTCACATAACCCCCCAGTTTCCCCCAAAAGCATAACTATTTGGTCTCTCTTCCTCTCACCAGAAGTGACCTGTAAACAGTCTGTCCACTGATATCCTCAGCTCTCTCTCATTCTCTCACACATTCACATTCCCCAAAATACTCTTACTCATTCACTCTGACACAAATACACACATTCCCACAATAGTTATTTTCTCTCTCTCTCTCTCTCTCTCTCTCTCTCACACACACACACACACACACACACACACACACACACACTCACGACAATCTATATAAAATCAGTGCATTACTGAGAATGATAAATAGGACTAAAAAGCAGCAGGTCAATTTTTTAGAGGTGTTAAAAGGCTAAGACAGAAAGCAGACAGCTTCCTCTTATTCAAATTCTACAGCATAACCCATAATCCAGCTAGTAGAAATCTATATAAATATTAAGCATCATAAAATCAACACAAATACATGGTAAAAAAAAAAAAATATTAAAAGTGGTATCTGATTAGGCGTGATGCAGATACATCTGTAATATAACAAATGTCAGTCATACAGGGAGACAGGAGTGACAGGCTGCATCACATACAGAACAGTGTACAGCATTGGTCAGGGCAGCAGTGAAAAGAACTTGATTCCTAAGTCCATCTAGAGTTCTTGAAGATAAATATTTTGTTCCACTTTTCATTCATAGTGAGACAGTGCTCCGACTTCCAAAATGTAAGTGAGCACAGTGCCCTTGACAGTTTAGTCTTTATTCAAGGTCCAAGGTGCAATGTCCAGCTCTCTGTTATGGCCTGTCCCAATCACTTGTCCAAGCTCCATAATCATCTGGTTTGTTGCTGGCAGACAGGTGCTTTAGCAAGCAAAAGACGCACTTTCCCACGCAGGAAGTTGATGTGGACCTGGAAGAGCTCTGAGGCTGATGACACTTTCCATGTCTCCCCTGACCCATCACTTGTAGGCACGTAGTCCTGAGAGGGAGGGGGGGGGGTTTAATCTAATTGATCGAATTAAATGTCCTCTAGTCTCCTAAAGAGTAAATGTGGTCATGCAGTTGTTGTTTTTTTTTTTTTTTTTTTTCAAATGAAATCACTGTACTGGAAGGTTCCTCAAATCAAATTGTAGACATTATCTACGTTGGAATGACACACTAAAATATGTTTAGTTGATGTTTTATTTAAGAGAATGAATGACTGCAGAGCTGGGCTGTGTCCCAGCATTCTCTAAATACACTGATTCTTTTCCAGGAAATCAGTGAATCTGTGTGTCTTCCACAAACATACATATCAGTATCTTAAAGTCGTTGATATGGTGGAATCCACTCCTTTTGTCCTTGCTCTCTCCCACACATGAACTCACGCACACAAACATTTTTAGCCTCTGTCTATTATTAGACCCTTATTAGCAGAGTTCATAGTACTCTACCCTCCTCTAGATATCACCCTGCACTGAAACACAACTGCAGTTTGAGTTCAGCCACAGCTCTATGAACTGAATGAACTGCATGGCCTTCTGACTCATCTCACCTGACTATGGTACTCACCTGTATACTGAGTCTGCGCAGGACCTGCTTGAGGTTGCCAATGTTTTTGATGCTGGCTTCTATGTGGGATTGTAGTCCAGAGGAGTTGCTGATGGATGTCCCTAATGACCTGATGGCAATGCTTAACAGCCATATTCCCGTCTGGACTTCTTGAGACTGCTCTTCCATCTGAAAGAACACATTTTTCCACTTACTTCTAAGATTAGCACCAAATATGCGAGTAAAATATGAAAGAACTAGAGGTTGTTAACAAACAAAAAACTAACTAACAAACAAACAAAAAAAAAAGTTAGATTTTTAGTATAGTTAAATATAAGACCAGAGGCCTACTCACATTTTTCATTTCCCACACATCGAAATCCACTTTGGTCAGAGGAACAGTGAGAGGTACAGCAACATTGCATTCCTCTTTACAAAACCTCTAGGATATCAAGGTAATGTATTAATGTTAGCAGCAATTGCCCAGCCACGAAAAAGTCCTGGAATTATTGGCCCACCGTTAACCTTAATTACAGAGCATGATCACCATGGCATTGATTCAGTTGGTCAGGTTGAGGCTCATCAACAATATTGGTATCAATAAATGAATTAATTCAGCTGACATCCTAAATGTACTGCATGAAAAGGTTATTCCATCGATGGACTTTTTCTTCCCTGAAGGCACGGATATAAAATTGGGGCTGAAACTGTGAAAGAGTAGTTCAGGGAGAATGAGGAATCATTTTCATGCATGTACTGGCACCACAGAGTTCCGACTTTAGCCCGATTGAATGTCTTTGGGATGTGCTGGAGAAGACTTTATGGAGTAGTTTGATTTTTCCATCATTCATTCAAGATGTCAGTGAAAAATGAACCCAACTGTGGATGGAAATAAATTTTGTGATGTTGCTTAAGTTTGATGAAGCAATGCCATGGTGATTATATGCTACAATGAAGGCTGAAGGTGGTTTAATAAAATACTAAAAGTGTGAATAAAGTGTGATTTTTTTTTTTGGCCGGGTAGTGTATATCTATTTACACAACACAAACATGTCTGTCTATTCAAGAGTTTAATACCCAAAATGTCCTGTTTCATTAGTATAATTTATAAAAAATTTATGATATGAACATAATATTTACATTTTCTTTAACCATGTTATCACCATAAAAATGCAATTGAGATTTTAGTGTACAGTTTGGCAGGATCCCATTCCCCATATCCTATAACGCTTTGTAGAAAATATTGGCATGATATTATTTAGTGCTGATACTCCAGCGACTTGGTCTTGGTAGTGTGTTTTTCACTGGTTAAAGGATCAGTGCAGCATGGTGCGTGTCATTCATAAATCTAATTAACCCCTTACATTTCCCCTAAATGTAATAAACCCTTATAATAGATTAGGTGGTGATCCTATTTATTACTGCTATCCTACGTGACCACTTCATACAAATTAGTGGGAAAATGTACGTGTCTTACCATAGCAGCCTCAGCATCCCGCGCCTCCTTAATGAAATGGTCGAGAACACGCAGGTCACAGATGGGCCGCAAAGGGGAGGGTAGGCCAGGCCGAATCCACTCCAGTATGATCAGCAGCAAGGCAAAGAATCCTGTGGAACACAAACCACTGAATTTAGACTGAAACTCTGAAAATAAGGCTGAGATGTTTACTCTAATCGGGAAAAATATCCAAATGATATTAAGATATTGAAGGAAATTCATGGCAAATCACACTACACATTTAGTCATTTAATTATTTACCCACAACAGTGGTGCTATGGTGGAATAAATGCACAGCAAGCCACAGATCAAATAAATAAATAAAATTTCACAGCAACCACAAGAGGGAGTGATGGTGCAGCACAGACTACAATTAAGAGAAAGCCAACAAGATTTTTAAATAATTTCAGTCCCATACAAGCAAATTAGAAATAAAGTTAAATTTACAACTAATATCAAGGAATTCTAGAAACACAAAATCAGTTTAATGTATACGTCCAGGCCATAACTGTTAATATTTCTGTATACAATAAATAATGATGTACTAATGGTTTCTAAAAACCCTTCATAACTGAAACCCAATATAAAGGCATGGAGCACCTTTTGCCATAAATGACTTGTAATTAAAGACAGTCTGGTCAACTTTATCTGAACAGATAGTTAATTATAAATCAAAAAAGCAATAACTTAATAATAAACTGCAGGAGTTTTCTATTGTTTTAGACCCATAAAAAGTCATTCCATGCTTCTGTGTGCTAAACCAATCTTCAAGAGTCTTCCCCTTTTATCATCACGCTATGCTGAATGTCTGTCATTCAACACAAGCTTTCAGTTGAGTCATGGGAACGTTTTTTTTTTTTTTTTTCTGTGCAGAAGCGTTCTGAATGTGCTCTTTCAGCAACAAATCAATGATGACGCACTTAAGATAACAAGCATTACTTATCAGAGGATGTGCAGTCTATATGCAGTTCTACCGACACCAGGGTACAACCGGGTTCATCAGCAAGCAGAAACAAAGCTAGAGAGTTCAATAAGCTGGCATTCCCAACAAAACTATTATTAGACTCATGTTACATATGATATTAACACTAATGCATCTGAGTAAAATGAAAGATTTAGCCAAGTCCTTTTTATTAAATGAATATTTGATTTTATTGGAACAGAAGTGATTAAGATTTATGATAACGTCACAAACTGAAAAGTCAAAACCTATTCAAAAATATGCTAAATGGAAATATGCAGAGCTTTGTTCATGATTGAGAAACTCTATGACTGTTTCACAACTACCTCACTAGAAATGCAAAGTGCACATTGTGTGAATCTCCTCAACAAGGTTACTTTATCTCTGCTCTCATGTCACAATACATAGAAAGGTTCTCATGTACACTGTAAAATTTTGTTCTTTTAACTTAAAAAGTGAGTACTTTAGTTGCCTTAAAATTTATAGTTTATTGAAACACAAGGTAGTCATTACAATCATGCAATTGCATTGCACCACCTTACTATACTTTAATGGGTTTCAGTTTAAAATGTTTAAATCATCCGAGTAATTATATAATTTTTTAAAGTTAAAACATCAAATAATTTTGCAAGCATAATTGCAAACAGTTCACACTGTTTGTTGCAAGATATATTTGTTTGCCTTGTCCAACATTATCACTAAAATCCTAATAAATGCAAAGTGCCCTAGCAACACCTTCACATGACCAGGGTTAGGACTTGTCTGTAATCCAAATCTCACACATCCTTGGCAGAAAGTTCACACTATGCTGACATTTACTGTTGGCACACTCTCTGTTACCTTTAACACTGACTACAGTCCTAAAGTTAAAACATTGCAGACACTCTTCACATGGTTAGCAGGTCCCATGACTTAGCAATAAAGCTATGACTATTGCTTCTCTTAATGCTTGATCTGTTCGGTCAGTGACAATGACTTGTATGAGTGAGCATGAAAGGGCATGGAGGATAACCCCCACCTACCCCACCGTCTCCACATGTTCCCATTTAAAGATCCATTTAAATGCCACACAACAGTCTTTTTAAACATATTACATTTATACCAGTAGAGTTACCTACAAAGTTTATTTAAGATACTGTTAATGGAAAAAAAGTCAGAAAAAATATTCACCCACACCAGGTCCTGTACAAATCACTGTTTAACTCAGTATGCAAAATTTTAAATGATTCAGCAATCTTCTCTTAGCAACTGCCAATAGTATTGCTAAGTCATGCTTGGGAAATTCAAACTGTGACCTCAGATTCTGATGGAGTTCGAAGCTACAGTAAACCGTGAAAACCTTTTGGATTTTAACAGAAACGTAAGATAGCTTCACAAATCAAGTGTTTCATATAAATGGAAGTGTTAAAAAAATTATGAATAAATGAATATTTTACATGTGCCTTGTAAAAAGAACAAGCTGCAATTGGTCTACACATTAATAAAATTAGTTATTACACATAAAATTAGATGCAAACTAGCAAAAACATAATATGATGAGTGTGAATTTCAAATGTTTAAGGGGTTAATGTAAGGCAATGACCTTCCAAATGACCTTTCAGAAAATGAGTTATAAAAATGAAATTTTGGGTAAGTTCAGTAAAGTTATAAGTTCAGTAAAGATTAAAAATCACAATATTAATATGGCCTTCACTACTGAGAGAACACCTGAAGGAGAAAATGACTCCAAACATGATTTGCAGAGCAAAACCTGTTCTTACCTGAGCAGTAAACCATTCGCGAAGCATCCCAGCATTTTTCAAACACATGATGAAAAACAACTCAATTCATTAAATGACAAACAGCTAACAGTAACTGCTTGAGTAAAAGACATCTGTCGCCGAACCTACAAGCTCTGTATGGGACTGGTAGAAAGAAAGAGAGAGAGCGTGACAGAGGGAGCATGCGAGAAAAAGTAGTGCTGATCAGATCTGCTGCCTGTCTGCCTCTACATCACTCTACTGGCAGCCAGCAGACTGACCTTCACCTCCAGCTACTGATAAAGACACACAGGCAGCCAAGCAAAAAAAACAAAAAACAAAAAACAAACAAACAAAAAAAAAACGAGGGGGACTGAGTTACTCACTGATCATCTCCATCTAAGATTTGTCATAATCCCATGCAGAATCCTGGTTGCATTGCCTGCAGTCCTGGTGATTGTCCATTAATTGCAAGTGAAGCACTTTTACAGGACTGTCATTGAGTTCTCATTTATCCCGTGGCATCCGTTTGACTTTTTTCGCTTTTTCACTATGCAATTGGTTGGAAAGAATTTCTGAACTAGCCTACTTCCTGTTTGGAAAGACTGTTTTTCTTTCATTGTTGTCACATAGTGTGTATTTTTATGAAGCACTACAAAGAAGTAGCCTAAATAATCCTAAAAATGTTTCCTCTCTGACCAGTTCATCCTCTGATTAAGTATTTTCTTCCTGGCTGACTTCCATATGAAGGGTGACACTGCAAACAAATAGGCCTAATAGTAAATAATCAAACATCTATTTCGCACGACATTGGACGCTTAAAACCCACAGATTGGATGAGCCGGATAAACAGTGCTGATAGATGCAGGTTGAGTTCCTCACTACTTCTTCTAGTCAGACCGGAGCCCCGTGAACCATTTAACACGTGGAGGAGGGAGTGGAACATCTGCTTAGTATGTGCATAATGAGCAAGGAGATGGCTAGTGTCAGGGGGAAAAGGGTCTAGTACAAATACTATGAGAAGTTTTTTTAGAACAAGACATGGAATATAAATATGCATGATTAGCAGAAAACAGAGAATGACAAATGATTAGAGAAATTTAAAAAATAACCTACCATTTATTATTATAATTTATATATATCAGAATGTGTACATGTCATACACAAGATATGACAAATGCAAAAGAAGACACAAAAAAATCAGGCTGACAGAAAAAAAAGAAAAGTAGAGAGCATAAACAAATAGGAATCACTGAGTGATATCAAATCAGAATGAGTCTAATATCATACTATAAAAGGAAAAAGGTTTTTTTTTAATGTCAGACAGGTAAGACATTTAATTATTCTCTATTTTGACAGGAAGCTGTCTTCTCATCATCATAGATTTTTGAGAGTTAAGACAACATTTATAATGACATAGTACTAATATGTAGTGAATTGTAACATATAAACTAATTGAAACATATAAACAGATCTGGGTGGCCTAGGAGTTTTTGTAAACTGGCTTAACCTGGCAAACCTCAATAACTGTCCTGTCCACTGCTCCTTACAGCAAGGGGCAGCATTATTCCTGCTACAATGAGCTCCTGTAACAGTTCCAATTTTGACCAATTTGGCAGAATAATAACTCAATGAAAACTAGAGAGGCACGCATAGAGTTTAAGGTACCTCCGCCATGCATCATGGATAATGTAAAAATAAAATAGGATAAAACAGGCCCTATATGGGTAGTAGTTTTATTAATCATGTTCTCGACATACAGTAGGTTCTATAGTATGTAAACATTTCCAACTTAGCAAAAAACCTCTCTTGTTTAAAGGACTTATGAGTTGGCTGGGGTTTACTTTTCAAGGTCACTTAAGGTTAAAGGAAATTGTCCCATTTAAAAGTCAGTACATGGTTTCATACTAGTATGGCAGAGTAACAGCATGTCTGTCAGCATTCCTTTCAAAGTTTTAATCATGCAGAATCCTGCAATCCTCATTTTCACCTTTCAAGGTCACTTAAGGTCAAACGTAATTTCTCCATTTGATATTCTATTCATAGTTTTTTTTATTAGTCATTCATAGTAATGGCATGTCTATCGTCTCTCATTTCAAAGTTATAACCACTTTATCTCCAAAAATTTGTGACCTATCTTTGACCAACTCAAATGTAGTGGTAGGGTAGTGTCCCTACCAAGTATGGTTAAAATCCATGCACAGGTGTGGTCAGGGTTTTGTTCACAGACAAACTGACAAACTCACAAACAGTAGTGTTTACAATACCTCTGACAAAACTCCAAATTCAGGCACATGTGCATGTGTATATCTGCAGTGTAATGGGATCTCATTAGCTCTCTTTAAAGAGTTTCAGTATATACTATGCAGAAACAAAGAAAGCAAATCAAAATGAGATTTTTATAGTATATTTTTTACATATTTTGACCATTACAGAATCAGGTCAGGTGAGCTCTGGGTGCTCCAGGCAGAGGTAAATTCTGTGTAACTAACAGCATCTGTTTATTGCCTATTGATTCAGAGTTTAGTACATACCACACAAAAACGCAAGTAAACTTCACTTCATTAAGGTGTTTTTACACTCATTCAAAGTTTTAGTACTACATGAAAACACAAGGATAACAAAGTAAAATTAGATCTTTATAATTGATTTTTCCTTTTTAAAGCGGGATAATTATGATGCCGCCTTCTTCAAATGACTGGAACAAACCACCGTGTGATCGTCATTTTGATTCCGTGGTTGAAAGTGGACACAGTGTCAATACTGGACCGATATCAGTTGGTTTTGTCCGTAGTAAAAAAAAAAAAAAAAAAAAAAACCTGGAATGAAAGTTATGGGTTACAGGTGAAGGTTCACCAGAGTTTTCCATTTAGGGGCTGATGGCAATTAGTGGGGTTATTAGACCTAATACATAGGCTAAGAAAATGTATACATTTCCCAGATAAAAATTCAGGCCTTCTGTTCTGTAAACATACTCATAACCGCAACCTTTATGTCAGAGACAAAAGTGAAATTTTTTATTATATATATATATATATATATATATATATATATATATATGTATATATATATTATATATATTTTTTTTAAGAAA
>JAQMYF010000010.1:15436269-15454076 GCA_030014195.1 Neosilurus mollespiculum | reverse complement strand
TATATATATATATGTATATATATATTATATCTATTTTTTTTAAGAAACATTTTTCTCATGAGGATGAGTCCAATGCTCCTCAAGTTGAGAAATGGTCACAAATATAGTAATATATTTATATATAGTATATATATATAGTATATATATTATAGTATATATATAGTATATATAGTAATATTTCTGTATATCGGTACTTCTAAGGGGAGTTGAGAGTATACCCTGTGGCTTTATTGATGATAGTACTTGTCATTTTGTCACACTTCACTGCACATGTGTAGGTCACTTTGCAAAAGTGGACCACATGCAGTTTGAGTAAAACACACTGTGTATCTTCACAATTTGAGGAGTGTTTTGGAAAGCCTATAAAGGCTCAAAAAATGTCCACTATTGTTCGTCTAATGCACGTCATAATGCCACGTCTATCACATGAACAACATGCCGGGTTGAGCTACAGTGAGGTAGTGAGGCGTATGGGCTGTACACAACCCACCATCAGAAACCTGATTAACCACCACAACATAACAGGGTCAGGTGATGACAGGCCATGTCCAGGGCAAGAGAGAGTGACAACTCCTGGACAGGATTGCTACATTCGTTTGCAGCACTTGCAGGACCGGTTTCGGCATGCTGTATCACCGCAAAACACCGCCTGTATCACTGCAAACGGAGGCCTTACCCGATACTGACTGTTGTGACTTTCATTTTGGCAGGTGCCATTTTGTTTTGTTGTTTTTGGTATGCAATTTATTCTTGACACTTTTGATTGTTGTTTTTCTGAAGACAACAGGCTAAACAAATTATTCATATTACAAAAACCCAATTTTGGGTACCAGAATAAAAATGATGTCAAAAATTATGGTGACAAAGCTTTTAATGACTGTCAGTGTACCTATTATTATCAGGAGAGCATGTTTTCTGGTTAAAACTGGACAGTAAAATTACAGAAAACATGGAGCAGTAGAACAGTTTGAGTACTATAGTACAAGTGAGACGAATAAAGTCTCAGCTCAAACACAGGGTAAAGGTTCCTGAAATCATTATCTAACAGAAACTTAAAAGGAAGTTAATGATTGTATCTGTAGCTGACTCTGAAGAGGTCTACTATATGTCTAGAGAGCAAACGTGACAAATGCAGAAGCACCACCTCAGGATGTAGCACTAGCTAAATTGCATAGGAGGAGCACATGCAATATGGCACTTACTGTACATGACAAAAGTAAACTGACACAATCATTACAAAGTTTTATCTGTGAAACTCATCTGATCAATATTATAATTTTTTTATTTACTTACTCATTTGCCAACTGAAGGAAACCGAAGTACCCAGAGGAAACTCCTGTAAGCACTGAGAGAACATGCATACTCCACACAGAAACGCCCAAGCCTGGGTTCTTCTTGCTGTGAGGCAGACTTGTTAACCACTACGCTACCATGCCACCCATTTTTTACATTTAAGATTATAGTATAAAAATTGATTATAACAACTAGCTATGCAATGAACACCAGGAGCAAAGAGGTGTTTGAAAGAGGGTAGGTTAGAGAGGACTTAGCCAGCATCAGTTTGCACACAATCTTAGTTTGTCTTGCCACAGTCAACAGAGCAATGGCATCCCACTCAGGTCTGTACCAAGTTGGCTACTATGAATATGTATATCTATGTACAGTATAAATCTTTTATAAGTGACTTAAAATTTAGCATAGGTGTGGGGACTTGCAGAGATGTAGATAGTTTAGATCAGAAAAAGAAGTACGAAGTTAAGTCTATTAATGACGGCTAATCTTCTATTTACAGTGGGTTTAAAATTGTGCACAAGGGGCCAATTAAACTTTTGGCAATCAACAAAGAGAGGCTTTACGGAAAAAATATAAGGTCGGAGAAAGGACACGACACAATGTAAAAGGGCGATGAAGCACTCTTCCTTTGTAGGGTTACATTTGTTGTTAACCTAAATATTATAGGGCTTCATACATTAGTATTATTATATTGGATGATTGTTCATAAAGCCTTACTGTGGCCTGTGTGTATAAATCTCTTCATACCACCCAGGAAATTCCTCCAGAAGTAGAACTGCCTTCATCTT
The DNA here is from genome assembly GCA_030014195.1 of Neosilurus mollespiculum. Taxonomy (NCBI): domain Eukaryota; kingdom Metazoa; phylum Chordata; class Actinopteri; order Siluriformes; family Plotosidae; genus Neosilurus; species Neosilurus mollespiculum. The sequence goes on along the minus strand of JAQMYF010000010.1, from coordinate 15,451,995 downwards.
ATGTAATCTTTATAAAGTAATAGGAATCAATTTCAGTTTAAATTTGACTTTAAAGTACACAAATGTTAAATTAGAAAATTATGTAGGATTCAGTGTGATTGCTTATGGAGAATATTAATCCAGTACAGTCTGAAAATGGATGAGATAAATTATTGCACATGTTCTCTCTAATAACTGCAGTAATGAGATTGGGAAATGACCCTGTTGTTGATGTTTAACATTTTCTATGCTTTGTTTTTAGCTTTCCTTTTTAAGACAGGAAGTTGTCTGTAGTCACTCACCTTAACATGGTTCACTGTGTATCCTACTGTGGTTTGTTGTCCTTTTGATCAAACTCCAGTTGGATTACGTTGGAGCCAAACTCAGAGCAGAGAGCGCCACAAGGTACGTGCTGTGAGACATGTGTCTGAGGCTGGGGGGAGGGAAGGGAGACAGGGGCGTCGCGGCACGGTGACTCCACAGCGCGCACTCTGTCACTGAAATCACTACGATTAGAAAAGAAAAAGGGCATGTGTGGGAGCAAGCCCCAAGGCCATCCCCAGCCCCTTCTGATAATAAACAAAGACAGCAAGGAGTCACTGATGCAAAGCCACAGAGAGCCCAAGAGAGAATGTGAGGAACGCTTGCCTCGTAAACAGTGTGTGGCTATTCATCCCGTCTTGCCTCTTGATGAATGGGAAAGCAGCCAAATGGACCTCTGTCGCATGTCCACTGGCGTGACCAAGACAGGAAATCCATATAATAGAATGGGGGACAGGGAGATAGGAGTCACTATGGTGGCCTGAACGGAAGTTATTGTTTCTAAGTCAGAGATATCCAGAAAGCCCAATAATCAATTTGAAATCTGTTTTTTTTTCACACTAAGGATCATGCTGCACACTGTAGGCATATTACACTGGGTTACTTCCGGTGGTCGAAATCATATTCTTTATATCCAATGCTGTCTTGGTTAAATGGAGTAGAACTAAAATAAATAAAAATGTCGATATTTAACTCTTAAATGATGCTTAATATGTTACACGTTTTCCTACATTTTCTGGTTCAGAAGTCACCCACCGATGTGTCAGTTGGTAACTTCTGGTGCAAAGGTAAATGCATGTATTGGAGGACAATTATGGCTACAAATTCTCAATACTTTGTTCATCAAAAAATGATTAAGATGAGCTGCGATTTCTTTTATAAATTACAAATAATTGGATATGATCGTTTAAAAGAGTTGTATTAATTTTATATTATTTTTACTCATTGAGCATGAATTAGATTTGTTAATCTGGCTGCATTTTTTAATCTATTCCAATAAAGTTCATTTGAATTCCACCCAGAAAAAGGTTTCAGAAACAAGAAAAAAGGATGTATATTCTATCCTAGGTCAATAGATGTTAGCAATTCTGCACTCTGATTGGCTAATCTAATTCTAGGATATCAGCTCGTGTATGGTGACCTCAGTGTCTGCATAGGAAAAAAAATAAAAATAGCAAAAAAAAATGAAAACGGAAATAGTTATGACTTGTTGTACGATAAAGTATTTCATGATAAGAATATATTTTCAATAATTAGACAGCTTTTCTTCCTTACTAAATGTGATTTTAACGGACTACAAGCCAGCTATCCAGCTATACGTTTACAACATTTGGCAGACGACCAATAATAACAACTGATTGGTTTGGTTACATTTTTGTTAGATTTTTTATGGCATATCATGGGTTTTGGAATAGTGAAAAAATGGTGAGTGTACCTGATGATTTATACCAGGTATACACCGGAAATAGGGGAAGGTAGTATAAGTCTTAAATTCACATCACTATTACTCAAATCACGATATACTTTGCTATCTGTAATTTAATCAGCACTTTTTTGTGTAACATTTGTAACACCAAAGCTTAAGTCTTAAAATTCAAAGATACTGAAAAATATTCAACAAGATTGGACACAAATGTCACAATAATTTGGTGTATTATGTATGATTTACCCTGAACATCACCATATAGTCAATAACCTAATGCTATTTCTGTCTCACCTTGATAGATAAGGCGAAACATTGAGTTTGATGATTATGGTTGAAATGATTTGGTATATTTGGTATTGAAAGGTCTTTCAGGCAAGCAATCTTAACCAACTGGAAACCATGTAATTTACTGTTATGAACAGCACCTTATATACGACACTGTCATTTATTTCTGTATGGCAACACTCCTGGACATATTGTTAGCATTGCTTGTTGCTTTTGGATGCAATAGGGAAATAAATAAATACTGTATTATCTGTGACTAATAGCGGTGTATCAGCATTTGTATTAAAGGTTAACATCACCATTGTGGAAAGGTGAAAGTTAAGTTTCTGTGTCAACACTAACAATTGAAGTATGCCAGTGGTCAGACTGTTACTAAATGTAGTTCACATAAATCTAATCATACACTGAATAGCTCTCTATAAATAGTAGGGATGGTTTGAAGGATTACAGTGAAACTGATAACATGATAACCAATTTAGCATTTTTTTTAACTGCCTTGCAGTTATGATAAAATGAGATTCATTATCTTTCAACAGTAATGCTTATAATAAAATGGACATTGGTGCATTACAAGCGCTTGTGTTTAGTTTCTATTGTGAAACCCTTTTCTCCTTCTTTGTTTATTCTGGCCTGCCAATCTGGCATAACAAGCACTTTCCTGGTGGGCATGTGTGTCTTTGGGGCTGACAGATTGACTGAATGATTGATTGGCTCATAAAGCATATAGTCTGGCCCATTGGTTGGTTTCTCGACTAACACTGGGCTGGCCCATTGGCCCATTCCCATCTTACAAAGCATGTTTGTGTTAAACATGAAGGAGGTGCACAGGAGTTGTGGACAAAGAAAAGACAGGCCCTTAAGACCCAGTTATGCAAATTTGCCAGATATGTTTGCTCCAGGGGCAGTGGTTAGCATTGTTTACTCACAGCGAGAAGGTTCATGGTTCAAATCTTGGCCAGTTGGACTTTGCATGTTCTCCTCATGCTTGCATGGGTCTCCTCTGGGTACTCCAGTTTCATCAAACAGTCAAAAGCCATTCAGATTAGGTAAACTGGCAACTCTAAATTGTTCTCTAAATTGTAAATCTCAGTAGACTGGCAAACTGTTCAGGGACTCACCTGAAGTTATCTTGGATTGGTGCACGTTTTTGCTGTGACCTTAATGGTTAAAAGGTATAAATGGATGTTTGCTGCAGGATCTTCTGCAGCAGTGCTCTACACCATTTGCCATTGGCAAAGTTTGTTAGGAGCAAAAGTTTTGGACAATAGTGAGAGGGACAGGAAGGAAGATCGAGGCAAGTCTAAGTGAGCCAAGGTGAAACTAGAAGTTGAAGGCACAATTAGCACAAGCTAATTTTGATCAGCAGAGAGTGTGTCATGACGATTAGGTTGTTAATGATAACTGTAATAAAAAGAAAATCTAACCATTGTGCATTTAAAGCTACTTTCAGTTGTAGAATGTAGCTTCCCTTGGTAAACTGCACTTGGTGGGTATGCCTGCTAGCTAGTTGCATGACACCATTAAAACAAGATCAACTGCATGCCTTGCTCTACCTCAGTTAGCTAGCTTACTTTATTATTTGTTATTTAGTAAAACGATGATGGTGGTGGTGGAGATAGTTATGGTCAGTGCTAGGCATTAATAGCTTTTTGTGCAAACGAGTAATTTAAGAGTGATGCCCAATATACTCCATACAATGTTGTACAAGTCCCAGCTCATTCTAAGGTATATTTGTATTGTTCATAAAAAGTTAATCTGTCAGTGAAGAGTGAATCCATAATTATAATAATTAGGAATTTCATGCCTTATTTCAGTATCAGATAATGAAATAAACAGCCATTGCTCCTGTATGAGCAGTGCATTAAGTGATACAGCTTAATACTGCACTATTATTTTCTCGATAAAAAAATTCACTCTTGGAAAAAGTAGCTCAATTTTTTTTATTGTATAATCCTACTACTGTATTGTCAACTTACTATGCAGCTTTGTATAACTTTGAGGCTTGTTCCAGAGAGTACATGTTTTAAAGGAGTTCCAAAGATAAGCTAAATCTGATAGCGAGCCGGTCTGAGCCAAAATGACAGGGCTCATTTTTGGTCCTATTCCAGCCTTGGACACAGGTAGGTATTGGGCACATGAATATGTTTGGGGAATGAAATGTACTTTCCTTTGGTCTGTGAGCACACCGCAGATCAAAGTTTGTAGCAAAAGTAAAGTTCAAGAAGTCAACAGTAAATCCCATTCATATTTAAGCACAGGATTGGCACATGATTTAGTTCTCAAATACTGTGCACAAAACATCCACACATAAGCAGCACATTCAAAACACTACCCATCAAATAGTCATGTAATATCCATTAAATAATTGAAGTTCTTTAGTGATCAGAAAAATATAATGATCTGAAATGAGAAGTCTTACAAAATTCCACTACTTATTGATGCAACATCAAAAAATTTCAGTATTTGCATACAGACAAGTAATTACTTGCAAAATTGCATAGCGTGAGGTTCACTTAAAATAAAAAAGCTTTAAAATGTATAACCATTGTATGTGCATTATTAAAGGAAAACTATTTCCTTTAACTAAAAAGAGGACAGAGTAATCATTGTAATTAACAATCAAACTTCAGTTTGAATTACCCACAATAGCTTTCAAATACCCACTTACAGTGGAATTATCATGTGCTTCATCTCTTCTTTCATGGTGCATTAATCCTTTAGTCTCATCAGCTCTCTCACCTTCACATCTGTTCTCTCCTTGCAAACACAGTAAACTTGAAAGCATTAACATTTATGCTAGCACCTGTGCTAATAATCTCACAGATAACTAACTATCTGAGCTGAGTCTCAGTAACACAGTATCATATAACTGCATTGTATTCTGGAAATTCACTAAGAAATGCCGAGCAAGAAGGTCCTTTTGTATCAGGAGTTAACAGCAAAACCAAACCATTATTTCTTATGTTTGATATTGCTTAATTTTTTTCTCATGTTATAAATCACTGTAATGGCTTGAGCAAGGTTCCTTACTGGGATCAGCCTCATGTTCCCCAGTCCTTATTAAATTAATGGATCTTCCATTGTATTGTGTACTTTATAGAAGTAAGCTACGATTGTATCCATGTTGTAAAAGTCTTATGATGAAACAAAATCAAATATACTTAAAGTTACAATTTATGTAATATTAGGGTTCCAGAGGAACATAGGTACTTGGGATATAGAACATAGGTAGCTCACCTCCAACTTCGCATGGAATAAGGAAAATCCAGCACAACTATCAAATTACAACCACAATCACTAAACACACTGCAATATTTCAGTATAAACATTTTATTTAGATTGTAACACATTTTATCATACGGTTATAGAGGATATGATTCCATATTTCAGTGATGGATGAGCTATATCTTGGCAAAGAAAAAAAAAATGCTGAAACAACAATTGCTTTCCGTTTATAGAGCAGTCTCCACTCTCATCACTGAAATGTAATTCCTGACATTACGGCAGTAGTTACAATCAGCACTGCATGCTCAGAAACTATTGCAATGGAATTCACTGGCAAGTGCACATGAATAATGTCACTAGGTCAGAGCAATACTACTATAATAAGCAAACAACCCAGAAGGCTGATAGACATAGAAGTCATTATGTAATTAGATGGGGGAAATAAACTATATATCATATATATATATATAAGTACATAATGTTTGCAAAGTAAGATTAGTGCACAAATCAAATGCCCTCAAGATTAATCAACATTTTGATGGTTGGATTTCTGATGGGAAATATGAAAAGAAATATGTGCAAAACAAGTTGGAGATGTTACCAAATGGCTAATATCCTAAAACATACAGTTTTATAACATATACCCAGAATGCCTCATATATGGTTAGCATTATAAATACTTTGATGAGAAAACAGTAAATAGCTCATCGAACAAAATTAGTACTTGTCTCGTATTAAGTAAATCTACAGTATAATATTCCAGTTTTTAACGAAGAGAAAATGGCATGATTCCAAAATTTTAAGCTGTACATTATCTCTTGTCTTTAAAAGCAGCAATCAAAATATGTGCAAACTAATCAACCCTTCAGTACTCACCAGCAGATCTCTTAACAGTCTTGGATCTCTCCTTGTGTCCAGTTACATCCATAGCTAAACACCTTTGGATGATATAAACCATTTATATATAGCAAGCAACTCCATTCTGTTTGCAATGCTTTACCACATCAAGCTCACTCCAAGCTGTGCTTTTTTTCCTCCCACCATCTCCTCAACTCCATCTAAAGTCAATAGGCTTAAATTCTGGAGCAGAAGTGTCATAGCTCTGATTGTGCTTTGTTCAGGGCTACCTATTGTTAAGCCTGCGGTCTGTTTACTGCTGAATGACATTTGTGGAATTTAGACACCTGTTCCACGACACGTTTAATGGGTCATTTCCTGGGCAGAGCATTCATTCAAAAAACAAACAAAAAACACCCTGGACCCAAGATTTATCAAGAATGTGTATAATCACCAAAACTGAAGGTCAACAGTGTTTGTCTTGGATATGCATATGTACATATGTTTAGAAAATATCCTACCCACTCAAAAAAAAAAAACAACCAAACAAAAAAAATCCTCTTAGCCCATGTTTGTGCACAAACTCAAATATCATTAGGGCAGAAAAGTATACCTCAAAACATGGTGGATCAAAAAGGTAATTTGTGCTACACTAAACAGTGTTCTCCAAACATATGACTGAAAATCGTTAAAGAGAAATTAAACCCAAACTTATTAAAAGCTTGCATGCACAGTTTGTTGGTTTCCAGTAGAACAGAATATTTTTCTCATGTAGAGATTAAAAACAAGCAAGAACTCTGCACACAGAGGGGGCAACATTATGTGAAAAGTCATGATTACCCAGTGTTTCTCCCTGAAAATAAAAACTAAAACTAATTTGCACAAACATGCATGGTGCAGTATTCGTTTAGATGTACGATCAGACTCTAGTTTGATGTATGTGAAGAGAAGTGTGCATGATTTGTATTTGTGCCTAGTTTTATTTTATTCAGAAGTTCACTAGTTTAATATCTGTATACTGTTATTTTTGCCCTAAATGAACTGGGCTAAATCAGACCTATTCTCACAATCTTACACCATCAAGAGTGAAACAGCAGCCTTTTCAAACTATCAGACGGATTTTAGCAGGATTGACATTGTCAGTGATAGTCACCAGATGATTATAATTGCCACGTTACACATGAACAGGAGAGTTTGGAATGCTTCCTTTTTGTTTCACATTAGTGTATGCAAGATGAAAAATTTAACACAAAATGACAAGTTATCACCTGTTATATAAATAATAATGTTTCCCAATTTGGCACAAGAGTTACAACACAAGAGACAGAGCATATGTTGTTTTAAGTTTAAGATGTTGTTGGTAACACCCAAGTCTATCCTTTGCAGTGTGTTTTAAAACCTTAACATACAAGTTGTGTTGACATTGCAGATTGCTTTAAAATGACCAATGCAGGTCTGTCATTACAATGAGCAAAGAAACTTCAGAGGTCTTTCCCCCAATAGTCCTTAGCAATGACCAATCAGCTACATAACCTTAATAGAAGAAATACTGTAGATTGAGGAATTGTCATCATGTAGATTGACAGTGAGAGCTCTCTCTTGTATAAAGTTTTTTTTTTGGGGGTGGGGGTGTAGTGGATAACATACAGAATGTACTACCATTTCAGTATAGCAATGTGTACAACCAGCTCTGGAAGTGGTTCAGTCATGTTTGCTGATCATGTTTGCTGAAATGTGCAGAACTAGCTTTTGGTATATTTCCAGGAAAATGTAAACTGCCTTTCAGGACACCACTTTCCTATGTTGCAACATGACGAAATAAAAAAAATTGTCTGAAATATCCAGTTCTCATTTGTAACTTAATTCCTTACTATTTTTAAAAGCAACAGCAATCGTCACAGACCATCGAAGACACAAAACTGGGCTAAATGTTTAATGTTAATGTATAGGGGAATGGCACAAATTAGCAAATATTTGCTTTAGACCAAAACCTAAACAAAGATCTAAAAACATTTCTCAGTACCGTGAGAGCACATATGAAACAGAAGACAGTTTATACATTTGTCAAACCTCTTTAATTCAAACTGTTTTTCCTTCACATCTCCAGTGCATATGTACAACATGACTCAGCACAAGGCATTTTTCTTTCACTTCTCTGCTGATAACATCCTTACAGGAGTACTGAGAATGATGAAACAGCATTTGGAAGATGTACAGATTCTGCAGAAAAGAAGCAATAGAAAGAATCAGAATTCAGAAGACACCTAATGAAATTGCATTTCATCATTACACAATAGTAAAACTCAGAATTGCACGACTACATCAAATGTAGCAGTAAGCGTGTAATATTTCTAGTACAATCATAATGGAGATCCACGAAGATACATACAGTAATAACGGAAATTTAACATGAAAACTAACAGTAAGCATCATTCAGTATTTTGGTCACAACATATTTGTTTCCTTGACCACAGTGCTGAGCAGCTGAGGGTTAAGGGCAGAAGCCATTAAGAATTCTGGAAGGAGTGACAATTTTATCCAAATAGGGCCCACCATAGACACACATCCCAACAAGAGTATTGAGTGGAAACCTTCTCCAAATTATAAAAATGAATTACACAGCACCCCCTGCTGGGCTTACTGTACTACCACACATCAAATAAATGGGATTTTCCATGTTACATTTAAATTGCTCCTAATGTGCAATCTGGATCAGAAATGGATGAAACAGACATCAAATCTTCTGATTCCAAATATACATTTAATTTAAATCATACATTTTTGACACATGTTTATTTATTTTTTTATTTTAACTTTTAAACTAACTTTTTGTGATGTCAGTGTATGGATTCTTATTAAAACTCAACGGGAATATCCTTGTGTAATCACCTATCCATTGTAATTTCAGATTGTTGTAGCAAAAACGGTAGACAGGAAGTTGCTGACAAACAAATAAACCCACACCAGGGAAAACTAACCTCCTTGGCGGCTGTAACAACCATGAACCTTTCCATGGCACCCCTGGACCTTGAAGGGAGTGAGGGTCATCTGCACCCTTTACACTTATTGGTAGCTTTTGCCAGTAAATAGTTCTTGCTCCCCCCCCAAACAGGAATATTAAAATGTGAAATTTCTCAAGTACAAAATGAATAACCAATTTTCAAACTAAAACAGTGGTTTAAGAAAATATCTGGTGATGCCAACCAACACAATCTTTGAAAATATCATTCTGTACATTCTGTTCTGTTCCACAAGAAAATAAATAACTAAACACACACACCTCAAATGAAGGGCTTCATTGGGGCACATGTCCCTGTGGTAAGTTTCCTAGGCCAGTGTACATTTGAGGGCAGAATATGAAGTGGTCCAACCACTCTGGTTTGCTCAACTTTAGAAGAGGAATTACAAGACAAGAATTCTGTTAAAAGATTTTCACTCATGCACATTTTTCATTCTTTATATAACAGTGATCCTTGTGAATGTACAGTTATTTTCACTCAAACAAACCTGGATATTTGATGGACAGGTCCATTTTCCCAAACTTGCAGTTGGTAGTCTCACAACAAAGACACACACTGCTGCTCCCCTCTACTGCGTGCCAACTGCAGATATCAAGAAACATTCAAGTTATGATCAGTTCAGTAAATTTACAAACCAAGATGTAATTTGTTATAATATCAATTGTCAAGTTTTACTAAATGATGTCCTACTGCTCTGTATGGTGAGTTTCATATAATCATTAAAAAAACAAAAACAAAAAAAACACCTCAAACTGACCTTAATGAAGGTTCATGAAAATAGCAAGCTTTATTTTGGGAGTTAGGCAGATCGTAGACAGGAACGGCTTTCAAGTGGCAACTGATGAAAACCTAAACATCGCATAGTCAGAACAATCAGTACCCAATGTACACTGATTCCATTTTAAATAATAAACACAGCTGCATTTAATTCTTTGTTCTGGTTGAACTGAGAGTTGCCAAGTTAGTACATGGCATTGACATCATCCAAGAGGTGTCAAATGACCTGTACCTCACTTACATTATAACAGACAATCAGTTACCTGTCTTCTCTGATCTTGGGGGAAGTAAAATGCCTGTACACTGAACCTGAGAATATTTTGCTTTGGCCTGCTGTAAAACCTGGACGATGAGTACGGCAACATGCTATCGATCAGGCACCTACGACATGAGCAAATAAAACGGTCAGAACAGAACAGTTAGTCAGAAACTTTGGCCAATAATGTTTGGATGCACACTGCACCACTAACCCGTGGTTGGATATGAACTCATAGCTAGGCCTTGAGAATGGGTCAGAATCAACAGCTGCCACACAGTGGTCCACATAGAGTCGTAATGGACAATGTGTAGGACCATGCACTGCTGCTTCCAGGAGCAAGGGCTCTCCCTGCTGGAATACAGTGGACTGACGAAGGGAACCTACATCATCTAATATGAAAACACAAACACCGGGGTGCTTCTAATTTCTCAAACTGTACCTTCGCATTTTAGTCCCTTCCCCTCCAGAGAAGTGAGGAAAGAAGAAGTCAAAAACAAGAGTTAAAAATATTACACAAAATATTTTTCAAAAGTGCTTACTGGCATTATTTTACTTATTGATCACTTGTATCAAAATTTTTTAGATCGACACACACACTGTACACTGAATAAACCATATCTAACTTTGCATTCGTGTTTCTTTTATGCTATTAGTTACTGAAATGTGCTAGAGGAGGTGGAGCGTACACACTCACAATACTGTATGCCCACATCACCTTCTAAATACTTCTGCTTAAGATGTGCCCATGAATTCTCATTCTAAAAGCCTTCAAGCTCCTCTTTCTTAATTTCCCTGTGACTTGTACATAATCAAGAAACAAAATGCAATGATTGAGTCATAGGCAAAAACAGACATGATAGTACAGTATATCAAAATTACAATGCATCCCACCAAATATTTAAGACATGTTTTAAATGACATGTAATATTAATGAGGTATTTGTCTTAAAACCATCTTCAATGCTTTAAACTGCATTTTAAAAGAACTGGTCTATTCTTAAACATTGTGGATTTTTTGATTAGTGGGTCACAGGCTTTTATTTATTTATTTTTTTACAGTGTTGGAGAGATTATTAACTCACTGAAAGATTACAAAATTAAAAGTACTACATTACTTGCAGATAAATCCAATGCATGACAACATGTGATGCAGAAGCAGTCCACACTAAAAATCAAGGCATGTCTTAATGTACAGTTTACCTTTAATTACACTGAGAGAGAAATGCAATAATCCTACTGCTTCAAGGGTTGAGGTCATGGGCAGCCAGGTGGGGCTCAGTGGTTCTGCACTGACTCTGAACTTTCTGTAAGATCCACAGTAAAAGATTAACCATTTCTGGTAAGTAGAAAGAAACAGATACACCACAAGCTACAACCCCATAATACTATATCTGGAACGCAACTCACCTTTTATAATGACATTCAATAGGAATGATTGTAGGTGGATGTTTCAGTACAAGGCCACCATCCCAGGTTAGATCCGTACCAGAGGAAAATATCAGTTTATTGGAGTAAATTAGCCAGTTGCCACTTACCTGGAAATAAAAGCAAAACAAAACAGTTGCGTTCATGTCAATCCTTACTTTTTATCTACTGATCTACTGGGATTTTCAAGCACAGTAAACAGAACAGTTTACACACAATGCTCAGAAAATTCAAAAACATGTTAAGAGCAGCAGTTCTGCAGGGAAAAATTGATGAGAAAGTTCAGCTGAGAACTGTCGGACTGGTTCGGATTGGGGGTGGCACGGTGGAGTAGTGGCTAGCAATTTTGCCTCACATGAAGTAGGTCCTGTATTTGGGTTGCAGGCTCAGTCAGGGTGTTTGTGTGAAGTTTGCATATTCTCCCAGTGCATGTGTGGTTTTTCTGATCCTACTCTGGTCTCCTCCAACAGTCTGAAGACATGCACTTTAGGTTAATTAGCCGTACCAAATTGCCCCTAGGGATAAACGTGAATGTTTGTATTGGGTTATGTAGAATATGACATCATCAAGCCACGATTTAGCCATGATGCATTTTGGGTATAACTCAATTCAGTACTGCACATTTCATGGCCTTCTCATGTTTTAGCACTTACTTTCCAACATGTATATTGTGTTTATAAAACCATGTTTACATGGATGTTGAAGGGAGTAGTTATACCCTGGCATTGTAAGTGGAGCAATATTTTGGTTTCATTTTCAAGTCTGGGGGTTGACAAGAAGAGAGGGACAAGTGGGCAAGGAGGGTGACACAATGCCAGGGGACCACAACTGCAGTGTAGCTCTGGTTCCTGGTTCTCTAATAGAAGAGATATATCTAATAACCTTATAGAAGAGCTCCTCCAGGTGACTATGAAGCAGCAGTTTAACAGTCACAGTTTTACATTCTGACTTTAGCCCTCAGCTTGTCAAAACTTAAGTGCACAAAACAAAAACAAACAAACAAAAAAACCTTTAACTGGATTTTCCCTGATTTGGTGACAGTGACGCTCTGATATTTTTGAACAATGAAGGCAAACGTAATCATTTTGTTGTACTACATGTTGACACAAAGGACAGAAATTAAAAAGCTTGCAAACTCCAAATACAGAAAATGACAAAGGGTGTTGGCAGAATTAAAAACCCCCAATAATCTTCAGGAGATGACATAACCCCCTGGCCTCCACATGCCAAAAAACCCAAAATATCAAAATGGCACAACTGCCTAGCAGAAGTAACTGGCAAGTTTGATGAAGAAATCGCAAACATTTTCAGAGTTCTGTCCCGGGACTGAAATTACACATGGACATACTGATTTCATGGTGTTGTGTGAGAAACGCCTCAGCTCATGAAGCTGCTCATGCCAAACGTAGAACCGGAGGAAACCCCCAAGTCATGTGTGGATGATGAATATTTCCCCTGAATTACATGGCAAAGGGGATTTAAGAAGTAAAGAATTCACCTAAACAAAACAACTAACACCTATCAGCATTGCATAAACAGTTTTTTTTTTTTTAAATAGGTGAAAAACCACAGCAACCACTTAGAATTTTAAGCAAAAAGCACCCCTCAGTTCATCATAACTGGACACAGAAAGGCTAGAACAGAGAACACTACAAAGAGAAAGTAAAAGAGTACACTGACTTCCACTTCTGTGGAACCTGAGGCTACAGAGGGCACAGACTCCCCTAACAGGACAGGTGATGATTAGAAAAATGACAAATGGGCTAACCCTACCAAATGTTCTGGATAGTTTATTAATTTATTTTTTATTTCATTTTCATTAAAGAAAAATTATTTCCGATTAACCACTGTCTGGTTAGCATTCTTACCCAAGATTCGCTCCCACAGTCTTGTAATCTGGCAGAAATGATCATCTCAGTAGAGGAAATGTAATCCTTAAGAGGAGTGCAGTCTCCAGGAGCTCCATCTTCACCCAGCTGAACGGAGCTGGGAGATAAAGGATCTCCACGGCCAAAGTACTGACTTTTCACCACAATCCTCCAGTTTTTCTCCTCACACGTTACAACCAGGCCTCCGATCTCAGACTCAGGGGCATTTTCATCTTTTGAAAATGATCGGCCAGAGAATATTTTGGGAGACTCTTGATTTGAAAACTCTATTTCTGGGGCCTTCTCTCTGGGAAAGTAGTCGGAGGTCAGACTCTTGTATGTTGTTTGCGGGACTGATGCCGCAAGGACACCTAAACCGATAAACAGTAAACTCTGAATCATTGTCAGACACTATTTCTATATTATATGCTTAGGATGAAGCACTGAAAATTGCTTGGTTTTATAACTTGCTTGTAATCAACCCACATCAGTTTCACCTGTGAGTGCTTCACCTACCATCATTACAAATACCAGAATTTTTTTTTTTAATTCTCTTTTTGTGAGTTACACCCTGAATAATGACTTATTTTATTTGATTAAGCTTTATATATATATATATATATATATATATATATATACTCATTTGCTTTTTTAGGCAATTAGGCTACTATTTGCCAAATATAATATATTTATATAAATTGCAATTTAATACCTTTTTTTCTTGGTAGTGTTCTTACACCTTTCTAAAGAAATCCTTATTTTTAAATAAAATAAAGTTTACACAGCGGAACTATTAAACGCAGCCTATTGTGTAGTTGGGAAGGACTTTAAAGACGGACCTCCCAACATCTCTTGTTGCATAAAGTGTTACTGAATGTGTTAATGTTTTAGTAAAATAATTATATCTATTTTCAGCAATACTTCCCGAAACAGGTCAGATATTGAATCTCGCCCGGCTGATTTGCTGTTGTTGTTGTTGTTATACTTGATGGAGAGTAAACAGGAAGTTATAAACTGGGGAGCGCGATTATACAGAGAGGATCCGTCTACACTCGTAAACAAAAGTGTGAAAGACGTTTTAGTGAAGAATGCACACGAAGGACTGGCTGTGCCACTGACAGACTATGAGAGATGTTCTGTTATATCAGGACATTGTGTTTACTATCATTACGGCTGTGATGAACAGGACGACCGAGGCTGGGGTTGTGGATACCGGACTGTTCAGACTATTGGCTCTTGGCTCAATAATGTCCCTCATATTGGAAAATCCAGACCTCCACCAAGCCTCCCTGAAATCCAACAAGCTCTTGTTACAGTAGGAGACAAACCAGCTTCGTTTTTAGGCTCTAAAGACTGGATAGGGACTTATGAGGCTGCTCTGGTTCTTGACCAGCTGTATGACGTCCCCTGTCGGCTGGTGCACGCGCGCAGTGGAGGGACAGAGCTCGAGCACGCGGTTCAGGACCTGCACCAACATTTCCTCACCCGTGGATCTCCAGTGATGATGGGAGGAGACAGGGACAACTCTTCCAAATGCATTCTGGGTGTGTGCACCGGGAAAGAAGGCAGCTACCTGCTGATAATGGATCCACACTATTATGGTCCTGTCCCAGACAAGGAGTTTCTGCAGAGAAAAGGCTGGGTGGTGTGGAGACAAGTTCAATCCCTCGATCAGAACTCCTTCTATAACCTTTGTTTGCCACAAACATAACCATGATTCTGATGATGCAGCTTCAGGATCCCAGACTTTTTCATGAATTATAATGAAGGGGTTCTATTGAACCAGGGTTTTGAAATGTGCTAGTGTTGCAGAGTGCTTGGTTTTCTAAACAGTTTGGAATAAACATTAGTTCATTAATTTATTTAAAGTCAACACTTTTTGTCCTAGTCAAGGTTGTGGGGAGTCCCAGAAACACAGAGACCGAGGTGGGAGAATTCATTGTCGGAACACAGCTCACACACATCTAGGGACAATGTGTCATAGACCCTCCACCTAGCAGTATTCTTGTCGACAGTGGAGGTTAGAGAACAGAGGAGAAGTCCACAGGATAATGAATGCTTAAGATGAACTCAGGGACACTGGAGATGTAAAGCTGCGACACTGTATTGTGTATAAATATCAATGTTAATAATTCTCTGTTGACCCAAAAACCATGATAATGATATTTAACATGCACAATATTATTGTTTACTAATTATTGTCATTTCCTCTCTGCTCTATTAAACAAAGCTAAGAACGCTTGCAGATATATATAAAATAAAATCCTGAGTCGATTTTTCGTAGAACAGTGCTCAATACATCGAA
>JAQMYF010000010.1:15394028-15419141 GCA_030014195.1 Neosilurus mollespiculum | reverse complement strand
ACACACACTAAAGAAAGATTAAAGTATGCATGAACAGAGATGAGTGTCAAGGCTATCACATCTTAACTAGGGCCAGCAACAGAGGGTGCATGGTTCCTCTGTTGTTTGGCACAGTGATGAAGGACAGTCACAGTTGTAGACACTCAATTCCATAATATGATTTTTTTTTTTTTTTTCCCCCCGGCCATTTAGGATTTTCTGCCTTTAGGTTTCAAATCCAAAAACTTTTGTTGGCATTTTGTGTAAATTGACTGATATAACCCCCACCAAATATTAATCTTAATTCCATGTTGTAGGGCAACAAAATAAGAAATATGCCAATGGGGTTACTTTTACTTACTTTTGCAAGCCGCTGTAACTAAAGGACCTAATCTAAAGGGATTCCAGTTAATGTAATCAAAATTCATGGGTAGGCAGCCCTGTTTAGTGAGATTGCTTTATAACAGCTTTGTGTAAAATGGCACTAATCTACTTATAGCTATTAAAAATTGGTCATGAATGTGCAGTGCAGTATAACATCTTACTGCTTTCCACCATGTTTTCATCAGCACAGATATGATCATACTTGATGTGCTTAATAATCATATGGTCATCGGTTTTTTTTTTTATGTATTTTTTTAATTGTTGTTGTTTTTGTTTTCCCCCAAGCTGTAAATCAATGTAAATAGCTTTTTGCTATAGCTCATTGAAAAGGCTATGCTCAGATTCACTCACACTCCCCTGACTTTTGATTTTTCAATGTACATAAAAGTTGGTGCAGTTTTGGGTGGGTTCATGATGGATTTCACTGTACAAAACTTTGATGACTAAGGACCATTGTGTTTGTACTTCCAGGAGTTGTTAGACTAAAATATGTTTCCCATTATTTGGGGTGGTGTTTTTTGTTACTGTGATAATTTTTTAAGCAGTTAAAGGGAAGGTAAACACAAACTTAATAAAAGCTAGCATATCATGTACGTCTTTGCATATTTAAACACACTAGATTAGATTTGTAGATTTTATTATTGTTGAATTGTTAGTTTAATATCGCTATACTGTTATTTTTACCGGTATCTTACCTTATGTGAACTGGCAGATTCGCGTGCCAAAAACCACCTGGTAAAACTATACACATGTTACTGTGTAACAGGAGAGTTTGGAAGGCTTACCTTTCGTTTCACTTTTAATGTAACTGTTTCACAACAAAATAGATCTAAAATAAATGGAGTGAAAGATACTCTTTAAAAATACTCATGTGTTACCTGGGTTACATGTGGCAATAAAATTTATGTCTGTTTTATGTTCCTTATAAAGTGAAAACCTACAACATTGTCAAAGTAGAGCTGTGGTATACTACTTGTTATATTGTGGTAGGGATTAACTTCTTAGGGTTGAATGCTTGGAAAAGGGATTATTTCCAGGAAAGCTTATCATGCGCAGTTTTTTTTAAGGGGTATGACCTCAAAGAATTATTGGAAAAGCTGACACCAGATCACAAGGGATGTGTGAGGTGATGCGATATGCATTAAGATGCACTATCCGGATCCGGTACATTGAAGATACCATATTAAGCAGCTACTTGTGCAATATGATCCAATACGATACAATCACCCCTTTGCAATGCAGTGCATTTCAGCACAGTTTGACTTACCACTTTGCAATCGATAACTGATTGAAAAAAATAAATTAATTAATAATAAAAACATTTGACAAGACGGGTCTTTGATAACTGGATTCACATTTAAGTTCAGTGAACTAAACAGGGATTTTTATTTGAAGTCAGGGTGACACCATGCTTCCAGATAGTGCAGGAATGGAGAATTGACAGCACACTTCAACCGTTAGGAGAGAAAGAATTGGTCTAAATATAGGCCCTGTTAGTATAACGGTGTTGGAATTGGTTCTGAACTGATCTGAACCGATCTCTCTGTTCACATCAAAATGATCTAAAACTGATTCTGCCAAGACATGTTCCCGAGGTTTTGGAAAGATCAATTCTGCAAAACCGATCTTGCAGTTGCAGTGCGGACAGGAGAATCGAACTAGAAGCAAACTTGCTGAGTACAAGCAGTGTTCCAGCTAGGTTGTTTTAGCATGGCGCAGGGCCATGCCTTTCACGTGAGCGCCATGCCTTTTTTAATGCAGCTGTATTGTTATTTACATGCCTATTTAAAGCGCCTGCCGTTCTTTCCCTGCTTCCATGACACCGGCAACTAGATCGAACGTTTAATCGGTGGAATGATTTTTTCCGTTAAACGACCGTCCACACACAGTGCGCATCAGCCCGCTTCTTAATGTTTTCCCCTGGCTCCATGATCCCCGCTTGACCCCGGAAACTAGATCCGCCCCCTCCGAACTTTTCCTCAGTGGGAACATTTTTTTTTTTTTACTAAATGCCCATGCACAATGCGCATCACCTCGAATTGTCTTCTATGAAGATTCTTCAGCAAATCTACTGTAATTTTATTTACATAAGTTCAGACTAAACTAATGCAATTATATAGCAATGTAGTTTATATTTAATTAATGATAACATTTAACCATGATGTAAAGGAGATGTGCATAGTACAGATAAATTGATCGGCATTCGTTGGCAGAGATTTTTGTGAAAATTCATCATGCCAGAAAACAGAGGTTAACAACAGTGCTTCAGGTGTGTCCTAATGTGTAGTTGAGTAGATCAGTATGTAGGCTGCTGAGGTTTTTAATGGTATGAATAGAGCTTATGAATTGTTATGGCCATATTTGGACTTCTATTAGAGCCAAGAACCGATATGGTTTCTAGAGTAGATTCATTACTGTTTACTGGTGTTTAGATTGAGTTAATGAGGGCAAGAGCCACATGTGGGTTTAGTAGTCAGGTGTACACATACTTTTGGTCAGGTTGTGCTTATGTTTGTGCAATAGCAAATGTATTCAGCTGCTTTGTGCACATTGCAGTTTTGCCTTTCTCTTTTCTGTTTCTCCTCTTCATTAATTCAAAGTAAATGTGCAGTGACATGGGGAAAAAAGACGACTATACCTGTAAAAACTTGCACGGGAACATCGGCTGCCCTTGCCATGACGCCTTTCTTAAAAGAACTTTTCGTGTCCCTTGAACGTCCATTCATGTCTAAGTAGTTGATCTTAGAAATAATTCTTCTGTTTCAGATGTGGACGAAAGTGCATCCCAGAGCCATTCTGGGCCAAATCAATCTCTTTAGAATTGACCTAAATCAAACTAGGTGTAGACAGTGCCATATATTTATTGGTCAAAAAATATAAGTTCCATTTCTGAATGATAGACATAACGACTCCACTGATCTAAGCAATGCGGATTAGATCTAAATTGCTTATTAGAAACGATGCCCCCAAATGTTATCCCATGAACACTTACCATGTCTACAATTCTCTGTGCTGGCTTACACCAATTAGCCATACCATTATAGTCATTATGATTACTAAGGCGGAACAAAAAATGCCATAATTCTCTTAACCTGACTGACCTGGCAGAATTGTGTTGACCCAAAAGTTTTTTTGAATGTGGGAAAAAAAAATTTAACTAAACAGAGCGACTTCTCAGTTATGTAATCGATTGGATTTTTTTTACACGTAGAGGCGCCTGCCAGCTGCTTATTTTGTTTACGTGACATTGACCTATGGAGTCAGCGCGAGTGTTTTGTATTTATTAGTGACTTGCAGAATCAGTCAATGAAAATGCGTTTTAGTGTGTGACCAGTTACAGCACCATATTCTATTGGGCAGATTCTGCAGAAAATTGGTGGAAATTATCCCACTTTATCTTTTTTTATAAAATCTAAAAGCAGTCTAATGCCATTGGTTTATGATGTTATTTACATCATAATCATTCTTACCAAACTTCAGACCTGGCCCTATCATAGTATAACGGTTAAGGGGTTTTGAAATTTTGGGTATGTTGCTAATGTTATGTGACCGAATTCTTGGAATGAAATGGACAGAAAACAACCATAGTGCTTGTTTCATAGTTTCAATGTTAAATATTTAATGAATAATCACTTGCCAATCACTTTTTAAAACACTTGGAGTGAGTTTAAAGTGCTTTGTCAACAGTGGAATTGTGCTTTTAACAAAGCACATCCACAATCAATATTTCTCACCTTGACTGATGCATACCAGAATCAGAATCAAAATACTTTATCGATCCCGGAGGAAATTGTGTAATGTGCGCGGAGGGGTCACAACACTGGTTATTGACGAACGGCAAGCCTCCCTCCTTTCTGCTTACCGCTTGCAGTGCATTCTCTGTTGGTCTGGGCAGTGTGAAAGCCTGCTATATCATGAACAGAGTATCAAGGTGCAGCCATGACTCCACAACGCACATGAGATTACACTCGTGATACTTCCTCTGACTCCTGGCTAGCGCTGGCAGCTTTTCCATTTTATTCGCTAGTGATTTCACGTTAGACGGGAGATACGGCTTGTACCTTTTCCTCTCTGGAAGCCTGTCTCGCATCCATGGTATATTTTTCTCCAGATTTCAGCTGTTAAGTCCCTGGGTCTGGCCCCTAATCCCGCCAGCTTCAGGGTGATCAGCTGATCCCTGGTTTAAACAAAGCATGTGGTGTGTCGTTGCTGCGCTGCTGTCCCAACTCTCCATGAAATTAAAAGTTCTGCAGTAATAAAAATTAAAAAAAGAAAAAAAAACTGTCAACCCACATATTGAGAGGGCAGTATAAACAACAAAATGATATGTACAAGAAAAAAGAGTTAAAAGTACGGGAAGGGCAGGAGCAGCTGAAACAGGCTGCATGCTGGTTAGTGCACTTATAATACGTTAGAAACTGCATGCGTTACTTGCTGTGATCGTAATTATGAATTTGGTAAGTTCGCGTCGCTGTAGTCGGCTTCCTCGTCTGGTTAACTTTACTCAAGCATTATTCACCAAACGGGTTACAAGGAGAGCAGCCTTCCCCAAGTATTAATGTCCATGTCATTTAGAATGAGTGAGACACGAGTATCTCAATAAGGCCTTTGCCAACGTTACATCGACGGATAGACAGATATGTAACGATTGCAACTCTGATAATGCATTGTTCTATGAAATGAGGGATATTTTTCTGTCCACTTTTGAGCTGTCTACTGGAATAAATCAATTCTAGCTAAAAAACAAAAGTTTGTCTAAAACACTGTGATTGCGCATGCAGATACTTTATTCAATGTTAATCCTACGTGCATCGTTTTTTCCCTGATAAAGTGTTATACCATTTTGATCATTAGATTTTAATAGTACATGTTGAAATAGACACTTCCTGTAGAATGTGCCATTGGCTTGTTTCGTTTGGGCCAATGACATGGAGAATAATCTAGACTGCGCACCACCCCTCTCAACTTCTTGTCATGGCAAAAAAAAAAAAGAAGGTGCTTGGTTTGTGTTGTGGATTCGTGTTATTTTTGTGTTTAAATGGTTCGTTCTTGTTGCGCTGTTGGCTGTGAAAACTGTGCAGACGGTCTCAAAGAAATTGTATTTTTACTCGTGTTTTTTATTCTTTGTAAAACTGTAATCATGCTAATATTTATGGTTAATTGCATAGCGTCCCAGGCACAGGCGCTTAATACTATAGACTACAGCCAGCTTAAGGAAGTACAGACTGATCTGCAAAACACATAGTGTAGGGAGAGGTGAGGCAAGGTGTGCACTGACAAAATTCTACAACAGCTAGAAGCTGTCTGAAGATTTGGGTCATTTTAAAAGCTACTACTAGTGCTATGATTGTGCTAGTAGCACCTGGTGTGTATTTAAAGGGAACACAATTTCACGGAGTATTCCGATTTATATAAACGTAAGTAGTTAAAGAATGCAGTAAGAGCAGTTGTTGGTCATATTATTTTTTTACCAAGAAAATAAACCAGGCTTGTATTGCCCCTAATCATGCCCAATCATCCTATGAGAAAGTTAGTGATTATGATGTTACATTGCCCCTAGCATCTATAATCCATTGTGGAACACACAGGGTAAAATAAATTGAAAAAAAAGTGAATAATAAAGGGCCGGAACTACCTATTTGTGCAGATTTTGGTTGTTCAAACCATTCAGGAAGGAATATAGATGTTCGTTACTTAAGTGATCTGAAGGATTAGTGGTTGAAGCAAGAACGGACTGATGTTATTTATATCCGGAAGTTCCAGCTAAATCACCATCACCTGATCATTTCGTTCAAGATGCATTCGTTCAGGACCTGGCTGTAGAATTAATAAGGTCTAAACTGAAACTGAAAATAAGGTCAAGGGAGATACTGTTCCAACAGTATCTCGGTTTAAAAAGACTCCAGCCGTGCATGTAGGTGCTGAAAAAATCACCGGATTCCCTGCCACACGCCAGTTTTTAGTTATACAGTGATTTCGTGGGTCCTATAGTTTTCATACAAAACAGAAATTAGTTACCGAGTCTTAAATGGACGAGACCGGAAACCAGGAGATGTACCAAAATGTTGATAAAACCTAAATGATACGCTTTGCTAGCCTTTTTTGTCTGTATATTTCACGTATAACCTCCATTTGATTGTCCGTAGTCCAGTGGGTCTGGTGTTAGACCGCTGTATATCCATGAAACCTGAGAATGTTTACTTATCCATGCGTGTCTTTTACAGGGTATGTTGCCAAGACTTTCCGTAACCTTTCACAGCACTCAGTATTCCTAGACAGGGAAATTGTATGTGATAACTGGTAAATAAAAAAAACTATTAAGTGCTTTTACTTCAAATTTGATTTACATATACACTTTGAAGTGTAGTAAGTGGAAGTCCTGACTGGTCTATATTTTAGTACTGTGTTTCAATGGTGACATTACCTGGGTGAGTTTGCTGTGTTTGACCTGAATAAGCAGAGCAGAATACACCCTAATGCTATAATACTTTGTGTGTGGATTCAGGAACAATTAACGAGTTAGTTACAAATTGAAGCCATGCTAAGTGGCTATGTATTTGTGTGTCTGTATATGGATTACTCTTTGTCTTTTGCTCGCGCGTGTATGTAAAGTGTGTTCCCTGGCAAAGGTGTCTGAGTGGGGTGGTCGGGTATAACGTGCATGGCAGGCCATGAAGTCCTGTTAGAGGGGCCTGGGGGAAAATTTGACTGAAAAAAAATATGAAAAATAGATTGTACATGGTGGATCTAGTATATTTTAGGTGGTAATGAGACTCTAATCCATTTCCAAAATGTACAAAACCAAGACAAAAATCTTCAGCGTTGGACGATTCTGTGATGCCGGATCCTCAACGCCCCTACAGTGTTGAGGCATACAGTGCATACCATGGTTGATGCTGTGTACATCAACCATCTGTACTTTTCAACTCAACTTACCTCACATCAAATCCTCATGTATGGTGTTTGCTTTTGGTGCACTGATAAAATCAGTTCATTGAGGCGTTAAAAATCACATGTGATGTCCACAACAAGTAACAACTTTCTGATCAGCTTTAACATTCTAAAAAGTGTCAGACGAAATATGTTGATCTCGACCAAGCTATCTTGCATGAATTTAAACGGATGTTCTGTTTTAAAATTTCAAATTTCAAATTCAAATTTATTCATCACATACAAATTATACACAGTACAATATGTAGTGAAATGCTTAGTACGACTGTCCAGAATGTAAGGAATAAACAATAAACAATAATCAATTCTTTTAAGAAGAAATACTGATACTATTAGTCCCTACCTTCCCTGAAAAAGACACAGTGGGCTGACCACGTATTATTCTAATTGTTCAAGCCATTTTGAACATGAGTTCTAGTCACTCTTTGCGGTAATTAACGATTCTACTAGCATCATGTACACCATGCAGCAGGTGGTGGGAATTCACGAGAATCTGTTTCCAAGTGCACTGAACATGCGCAGCCCGCCTACTCATTTTATGTGGCCCACATGAGCTTTCAAAGGATATGATTATCGTAGATTTTTGCATCGACCATTACCATGAAACCTAATTCATCATCCTTCCATTAAGTGGCAGCAGCCTATTTCAAGTAAACAGCTGGTTCATGACTCAAGAAAGATTGCATGCTAGCTTGTCACTGTTAAGCATTGTTAGAAAATGCAAGCGAATGAAGGAAAAGAGGTCAAATGCCTAAACCAATCATTTTGTCACGCACATTTCATAGTTCACATTTAATAGTCAGTGACTATTCAGCCCTTGATCACCTTTAAATGAGTTTGACACCCCTGTTGTAAGATCATTATCAGTGCAATAAGATGTAAATGATTTAGTGATTTTTTTTTTTTTTTAGTGATTTAGAGGTGAGACAAGAAATAATAGAAATCTCTTGTAAGTCAGAAGTTTGACAGAACATAAACTCGCCAAACAGATACTTAAACTGACAGTTGATATAAATAAATAAAAGGAAAGACAAAGTAAAAAAAGGAAAGGTGGTTAAAAGCAAACCCAGGCTCAGACACCTATCAATAGACATCTATTAGGAGTTCTGCTTTTAGGCAATACCCAAATTTTGAAACAGGACTTCCTGCAAAGATATGAAATGGGTGAAGGAAGGAAGGAGGATGATACTGAGAATGATGGAAAAGCAGAAATGAAAACAGGAGGAATGAAGGCTCAATGAAACTGAGAAAGGATGAAATGGAAAAAAGACCAAAAAGATAAAATAAAAACGGCCAGAGAAATAAAAAGAAGCAGGTGTATGATTGGTAATAATGCTGTTTTCACACAGAGATTTCTCTGGTTGATAGATTGGAGGAAAAAACACCTGTGACTCTGTATCACCAGGCCTCTGAGGCACCAGTCCAGAGGGTAATGGTGAATAAAACCTGATAGTTCAGACATATGATCTGATTGTCCTGGACTTAGGTTTCAGCCCACAGCTTCGAAAATAGCCTAGTGTTTTTAAATGCACTGGCAAAAAAAAAGTAGCACACACTCTAGTATTTCGTTGATTTACCTCTAGCTTTGATTTCAGAGCACAGTCACTGTTGCATTGTTTTGACAACCTTATGCAACGTCTCTTTTATTTCTCTCCAGAGCTTCATTAATATTTTGAGATCTTATATTACTGATGAGCGATTCGAACCGTTCCATAAAGTCACCTTCAACAAATCCCAAAGACTTACAGTAGGGTTAAGGTCGGGACTCTGTTGTGCCAGTTCATGTGAGAAAAGGATTTTTCATGCTTCCTGAACCACTCTTTCACTATGTGTGCCTGATGAATCTTGGTATTGTTCATTCATTCATTTTCTGTACCGCTTATTCCTAATTAGGGTCGCGGGGAGGCTGCCGCCCATCTCAGCCCATGTACAGCAGGGTACACCCTGGACAGCTCGCCAGGCCATCGCAGGGCCAACAGTCACACAACCATTCGCACTCACATCTAGGGGTGAATTGGGACAGCCAATTAGTTTGCATGTTTTTGGACTGTGGGAGGGAACCGGAGTACCCGGAGGAAACCCACGCAAGCACAGGAAGAACATGCAAACTCCACACAGAAACCCCCGAGCTGGGAATCGAACCCAGGACCTTCTTGCTGTGAGGCGGACGTGCTAACCACTACGCCACCGTGCCGCCCTCCTGGTATTGTTGTGCTGGAATATACCTGTTCCATCAGAGAAGAAAGTCAATCGATGTGATAGTCTGGTCATTCAGTACATTCAAGATATCAACTGACTTCATTTTGTTTCCACGTAATGTTGCTGAGCCTCAACCTGACCAGTTGAAGCAGTCCCAGATTAAAACACTGCTTCCAGTGGCTTATACAGTGACCACTGTTGATAATGGCTACATTGCTTCAGACATTTCCATGCTTACCCTGATTTAGCCATCACTTTGGAACTGGGTAGATCTGGAGTCATGAGATTGAATCCTAACTTCTTGTTATTGTCACTCAAGTGGTTTTCTAAGGGACACACAGCTGTTTAGTCCCAATCCTCTGAGCTGCCATCACATTGTGTTTGTGTGTTGAAATATATATTTCTTTTCTTCATTATTAAACGTAGCCAGTAGTTCTGCTGTTGATACACCCCCCCCCCCCCCCAAGTTATGTAATCACTGAACTTGATAAATTTTTCAGACATTTTTTTCCTGATCATGTTCCCTCCACACAGTTAAGGAATCCGCACTATACTTTCAAGTTTGTGTTAGGTTGGACTCTTTTTAACCAATGCTCATAGGATTTACATAAGCAAATACTTTATGGTGGCTTTTTCCAGGGAGTAAATGTAGACTCAAATAAATATTGTTGCAAAGAAAAAATAAGGCCAAATTACAGTTATGCCATACTTCAGCTTGATATTTCCCTCTACAGACGAGTTGGTCAAATTGTTGGAATTTTGTATTTAGATTTTAGGTTCTTCAGTAACTGTTAGATCTCTAGTAGATCAAACCAGGTAATATTAGAGTAGCTCCAGAGTGGAGCACCATAATCATGAAAAAATATATATATATTAGTACCAAAAATTTGTGGCTCATACACCAGAATAAAAATTCTAATTCAGGTAGCCAGACAGACTAGCCGTTAAATAAATACTCATGTAACAAATGCCAAAATCAGAAGCTTGACAGAACATCAGAATATAAACATTTAATTAAACTAACAAGACAGGTGATATAAACGAAAGCAGAAATCAGCTACTGAAAGGTGAGAAGCAAACCCTCTCAGAAACCTATCAGTAGAGATGTCTATCAGATGCTCTGCTTTTAGGCAGTGCCTAGATATGTGCAGGGTGTCCCAAAAAAAAACCCCAGAACCATATGTCGGAAATTCATAAATTTAATTCTTGCTTTTTGATTTTTTTCAGGATTTGAAGTAGATTCTGTGCATTAAAGATTGGAACCATAGTCTTCACCAACATGTCCTGGTCTTCCAAGGAAAAGACATTTTGTGTGGAAGCCTATTTTGCCAACAAATCATACAGTCGTGGAAGAAAATTTTAGGAGAGAGTTTCTGTGTTGAAATGCTTTATCAAAAAGCAGAATTTTTGACATGGTTAAGAAGTTTAGAGAGCATGGTACCGTGCAAAATCTCAATTCTAAAGGCACCACGGACACTTATTCCAGTCAGAGGGTGAGTGCTAGGACAGAAACATCGATGCATATTCTGGAGAGAACATAACTTTTGTGCAAAGCGTCATAGATTACTGAAACTTTTGGGTATAATTATACACAGACAGAAGTTCAAGTGTACAAAATTAGAATAATTTTGCTTTATTTTTGTAGGAGTAATTAAGAAGTTTATGGGTTCTGTTTTTTGTGTCACTCTATATTAAAAAATTATGAAGTATTGTTCATGTACAAGCAATATATATTGTGTATATAGTTTTTATGAGAAAGTGATTCTGAATAATATTTGCTGTTCAGTTCAGGCTTTTGAAATGGGTTTGAGATCAGTGAGCGTGGGACAGGGGAAAAGAAACTAGCATGATCAGTGTCGAGCAGCTTACTGTGGTAACCATTTCAACAGTCATAGTGTGATAGAATTTGTTGTCACAAAAAAAGCCACATTTAAACTGTGAAGTTTAGAGTTTTTGTGAACTTTTTTGGTTTGTTGAGCTAATTTGTGTTCATGAATTTCAATTGGTACTTTTTAATTTTATATGCAGAGGTGGGAGCGGAGTCAACGGCGTGAGAGGGGTTGACTGGCAGGGCCTGGTCATACAGCGTTTCAACCAGAGGGAGAGGCTGCGGAGGAGGAGGAGGAACGAGTGAGAGAAGAGAAGGAAAGGACGACGCGAGGAATAGTCACGGTCACCTGCTTTAGACAGCTGTGTTGCCAGCTGATCAAATTTTGAGTTTTGTTCATAGCGTTGGATTTCTCCAGCTCTACTTGGATTTTATCGTCAGTATCAAAGTATTGCTGTGATCATACAATTATTGTTAGTGTTTTATTTTTCCCCCAGCATTTTTCCAGCTTTTTTTTTTCTTTTTTTTTTGTTGGGAATGTTTTTTATTTGTTTAAGTTTTTGGGCTGTGAACTGAAGTTTTCACATCAGAGTTGAAGAGATTTGTCCTTTTTCCTCCTGTACACGCCCAATATAAGGCAGCTATTTCTCTATTCTTTTGAAATCTTAAAACAGACATACTATACCCTCACAAACAGTCCACACTCACACATACACACCACTCAGCCTTCTGACCTAAGCCTGGTCCAGCCTAGTCTTGCCTGCTCCGCTCCCCTGGACAGGGTAAGTGCTCACAGCAAGTGTGTTTGTTCTTTCGTGATCATGTTTCATGTAACACTGTGCAGTCCATTTTATTTGTGAATGTGTTAAACAACAATGCAGTTGTAGTGTGTTTGTAAGAGTGTTGTGCCGTTTACACAGAAAGGTGCCGTTACGCTTGGTGACATTTCATTGCTGTTTTGTGTGCATCTTTCCCTCCCTAAATTTAAATAGATTCAGCTCCGAGAGGAAGGGAGGAATATGACAGCAGAGACACTCAATTTCGGCCCAGAATGGTAAAATTTAGCTATAATGTTTACTGCTCACTATTTTCTCTCTCTTCCCCCATTCTGTGGTGTCTGCTTCTGTTTATTTCCTTTCTCATTTGTTCTTTGATAGTGCTTTCTTCACTTTTCCATTATGCAGCAAGGTCAGAGGTTAACATTGGCTCATTGTGGACATGAATTTAATGGCAATATTGTGCTAGTAGTGATTTCTTTAAACTAAACTTTGGCTTGGCCAGAATGATTGTGACCACATGTATTTTTTTATTAGGAAAAAAATTGATTCACAAGTTTTTAATTATATTTGAGGTGTTCTGAAATCAACACTGGGTCAAAAGTAGTTTTAAAAAAAAAAATTAGATACAACACACCTAATATTTGCCTAAATGTGAATTTTCCCCTTGACCTGATGATTTTGGTAGCCATCACCAATCTTCTTTCTAAATTCTGTGTGGATATTTCACTTCTCTTTCTAACAGATTTCAGTTCAGTTAAATTGGTTGGTTTCTTGGAATGGAATATGGTGTTGAGATGAAATTTGATGGCCTTTGGGAAGGCCATTGCCAAAGTCTTGATGTTAGTCTGCTTTGTCTATTTCACAAGCAGCTTTGATGTTAATTTTTATGTTGGCACTTCCTGCTGTAGTCAGTCATGATCACATAGAGATTAAATTAGGTATGCCTACAAATTACAACACATCATTCAAATGAAGGAAAAAAGCTAAATATAAATAAGATGGACTATAAAAAGTATAAATATTATTTTGAAAAAGATAATTATATTATATTAGTCAATTAAACTTCATTTTTAATCAATTACAATTTTTTATAGGACTTAAATGCCACCTATGAAGTACACGAGATCACCAACAAGACTATGATCCAAACAAATATTTTACATTTCATCCACTCAGGAACAGGATGAGACAATTTTTTTTAAATTATGCAATCTAGCAACCCTTGCTCTCAAACTCACTGGAGTGCCGTTATGTGCATTTGTGCAATCCCACCCCCACCAACAGTTACTCTATTCACGTATGCACTGCTCCTGATATCACTAGATGCCACCTGTATCTTTCTCTCTGCCATAACAGCTTCTTGTTGCAAGTTTCCACTGAATCACTGAAATCCCAGTATTGCCATGACATGAATGCAAATTTTGGACTGCAGCTGTGAATAACTTCTATTCTTTTTCACTTCACATTTTTGCGCGATATTTATGCACGTAGACATACAATAGTTGTGTTTAAAATGTGACCGCTGATCATTCAGCATTGATCATGTCACTTCCACACTGTCTCACTCATTAACTTTTTCTTTATCGCTCTCTTTTTCGCACCCTGTTGTCTGACTTTTTCTTTCTTTCATTCTCTACTCCTCCCTCCCTCTGTTTTTTGTTTCTTGCTCTGTAAATGTTTATACAGAGATTATAAAGTAAGGTGTGGCCTGTTTTTTTTGGTGCTAGGCCATCTCTAATAGGCCAAGGACTGCTGTGTGCATAGTTGATCACTGGCCAGCACACGATTATTTCTGTGTTTGACATGTGCACTGTAGAGCTTTTCTAATGCTTTCATTTACATCTAAAGCTATTCGGATGTGTGTTTCTTAAATAACACATTTGGTTCTCATACATTTGTATTTTTTTTTTTTTTTTTTTTTTTTTTTTTTTTAAGTATAAATCTTATTGTGAAACAAGTGTCGTTCAGTCTACTTTCTTTCTGTCTAACTCACCCGCAGGCTTCGTGCACTTTCCAGTGGAGGCAGTGTAACTTCCCCTCCTCCCTCTCCCGCTATGCCAAAGTACAAGCTGGCCGAATATCGCTATGGCCGAGAGGAGATGCTAGCACTTTATGTCAAAGACAACAAGGTAAGCTGCTTCCTAGCATTTTGCAGTCCTGTTTTTCCTGTATATTCAGGACAGAGAAGTCTCTCTCCAACCAACAAATAATGAAAGATCGAGGTTCCCAGGGGAGCACAGACTTTGTGCAGATGTGAATTTTTTAATCCAGTTGAGGCTTTGATTACAGTGAAAAAAATATCACCCTTTAATGCTAATGTGTGTGTGTGACTGGAAATAATTTGGTGGAAAATATGTGCAAAAAGCCAGTGATATTTTCACTTCTGCATTTATATAGACTACACCTTTTCACACATTTATGAACTCTATCAAGGCTGGAAAATTAAGTGTTAGATGTGATCCAACAACAGCATGTGTATTAACATTAAACCACAAAACAATTAGTTTGTCAAAAAGTATTCCTCTGAAGATGATGATTCATTTCCTAAACCAGCAGCTCCAAGGGCGGTGCTGACTGAAAGGCTTGTTGTGATATGTGGTATGTTATTTAAGCTATACAGTATGGTATCTATAGTAACTCGCTCACATCCACTTGTATAGCAGATGCATCATAATCTTAGACAACTAACAAAGCTATTAAATATATATCTATTTACAAAAGAAGATTGTTTCTGATGACAGCAAATTGTTTTGGTATTCGAGGTGTAACACGACTCGGCAAACTGCTTTAGGAAAAGGATTAACTTGAAGGTGGTAGTGCATACACACCCCACCCTGTTGTAGCATTATTATTAATAATAGTTTTATTTTTTGTTATTAATTACATTTTTTTATTTATTTTTTTTTTTTTAATTTTAATGTCCCTGTGTGATTTGAGGAACACAGAATTACAAAGTGTTGGAACTCTCTCAGGGTCATATATGGATAAAAGTGTTCGGGAACCAAAAAGCTGACAAAAGGCATTAAATACAAGCCCCAAAGACCAACCTACATGACAACCCACCATCTCCACGTGCATGTTTGCCCTCTTTAATGATGTCTGGAATTTTCTTCCAGGTTCAGATATGTGGGTTTGTCCCAACCATGCATTCCGAACATTCTAAACATTCCAGAGAGGGCAGCCAACCACACTGTGAATATGTTCAGTAATGCGCTGAATCATGTCTAAATGACCTGGGATCAGTCTGTATGGTATAGATGGTTGTATAAATTGTTGGTTAAAGGAGAAAACAGCACATGTTGAAAGTTAATCTTTATCAAAAATCTTTATTAAAGTCTGTCTGTGTGCAAAATCAGCTGCAAAAAAAGGTGCTATATTATAGGTGGTAAGTTAAAAATAGAATCTCAGATAGATAACATCATGACTACCCAAAGTTAGCATAGAGGACTGTGGCTTTAAACATCATTTCTTTCAATGTTTCAGGTGTTTGTGCTTCAGTACATCAATCCTGGTGCATGTAAACTTTCCCACTGCATCGACTATGATTTTAATGTAATTCTTTTGACACATCCAACCAGGGCTTCAGCCAAACGTTATTTTGTTAATCGATTAATCTGCCAGTTATTTTTTGATTAATCGATAATTGCAAATTTATTTTGCAAATAAACAAAAATCAAGATTTTACCTCCAGCATTTTATGTCATTAACTAAAACGCCTTGTACAAATGTTGCTTCAGACAAGTCACATAAAACAACTAAATTTTTTCTACATTAAGGGTAAAAAAAAAAATTATGAAAATAAAAAGCAGGTGTTTTGACTGATTTCCCACAGTGTTCAGTTTACATGTGCTGATTGGTTTAAAAGGTGGAAAGAAAAACATAAACTCTCTTTCTGTAAAAGATTATTTAACGTGCTAAATGAATTAAAATAATATAATTGATACAATAAATAACCCCCCCCCCACCAAAAAAACAAGCAAACAAACAAAAAACAATTGTGCAATTATTTGTAGTTATTTAAGGAAATTTTAGCTCATCGTATAAGCATCATTATCTTATGCACAAAATATTGTGCATTTTTGTTTTACAATTACTGGAAGGATTGTAAAACAAACGTGAATGTGTTGAAGGGTTAATAAGTAGGTTAAGTAAACTGTTTTTGAACTAATGAGCCTCTTTTTTTATGTGTGTGTGTTTGTTTGTAGATCCCAGAGGACATGCAGGATAAGGTGTTTGCTGCTATTCTGCAAGATGAACCTCAGCAACCTCTGGCACTGGTGCCACTCACTGAGGAAGAACAGGTTAGAAATATTTTCACACACACATGTTTTCTTTGAATTTATACAGAGAAATTCTGGTCAAAGCATTTTATTTATTTATTTATTTTTGATTCATTGATTTTGTTTATCATCATTACTCGTCCTGTAATCATCTTGAATTTATGTGCACATAAGAAATATATAAAATCAAAGTTCTGCTGTTCTTATGTTTATGGTTAGTGTTGTGATGTTTCATTGTATTCCTGGTTGTAACAGTGTTTATCTTGTTTTTTCCTGCAGCGGAACTTTTCCATGTCCGTTAACAGTGTGGCTGTGCTGAGGCTTATGGGTAAAGGGGGTGGGGCCATTCCTGCTAGTATGGCCCGTGGCAGAGGCAGTGTGAGAGGTGGCCGAGGTGAGTGAACAAGAGAAAACTTAGATTATTGATTATTATTAAATTAAACGAGTCTGAGATGTATTCTGTCTGGCAGTTACTTTCGAGGCAATTCAGTATGGAAAAAAAACACAAGGTGAAAGATAAGCACATAGAACATGATCATGCTTATTTGTTACATGACAGACTTTAGACTGAGTGTTGCAGTGCTATTTTAATCTTCTGCATAAAGTTACAAGATTCAAGCATAACATGAAATAGATATGCCTTTCTCGAGAATGTGATTTAGTATGCATGGATGAAAGAAGTTGCTGTGTGTGTAGGCAGAGGCCGTGGAGAGAGTGGTTTCTACCAAAGAAGTACTGAAGATGGAGAGGTCGGCTTCAGCAGGAGCGCTAGAGAGATCCACCGTAGCCAGAGCTGGGATGACCGGTATGACTATCATTTTTATACTCTACTTCTATACAGCCACCATGGAACAGTTTAGATGGAGGGAAAGTGTCTTTTTGCTGTAATAACATGCTATAAAATAAAGCTTTGCTAAATCAGAACAAATGAGCTTTTTTGTATTTTGAAGATTAATTCTGTATTCGGTCAAACTGAATGTTCACTCAATAATTATATATATATATATATATATAGTATGTGGGGAAAAAATAACAGTACTACAATTTTATCCCCAATTTTATAAACAATATATTTAGCTCTACTTCGACGTATCGAGCACTGTTCTACGGAAAATCGACTCAAGATCGTGTATATATATATATATATATATATATATATATATATACACACATACATCAGAGATACATCTGAGGTAGTGTGCACGAAATGTGCTGATACTTTATTCCTGCAGTAAAACTAATCCCACTTGAATGGTGCTTTAGTCTCAGTGTCTAAAACATTTGTCTAATTTTAGAACTGGCATACCACATTTAAAGTGTCAAGGCTTTTTTTGTAATGCTCTGTGTTTGTGTGTAGGGGTGAGAGGCGTTTTGAGAAGCCTCTGCGCAGGGAGGGGTTGCGTGTCGGCTTTGAGGATGTGGGCTCTGGGACGAGGAAAGAGTTCTTGCGTTCAGACAGTGATAACTGGCGTACTCTGCGAGAGGAGAATGAGCAGGAGGAAGGTGGAGACTCGGGAGGTAGCTGGAGACTGGCTGGCTCACGCCGAGATGGTACTTATGCATATGTCCATACAAAGTTAAATTGAGTGTGTTTCACACTTCATGAATACAGTAACGGTAGTCTGATGCTATAAGGAATCAGTTCAATCACCTTTATTTGTTTATTTCTACCTTGGGAAGATGGTGGTCCCCGTTCAGCAGGCTGGCGGGAGCATGGCGAGGTTCGCCGTAGAAAGTTTGAATTTGACTTCCGGGATGGAGGGAGTGAGGGAGGAAGGAGGAGAGCAGGAAGTGAAGGAGCAGAGGAAGAGAGAGACGGACTGCCGGAGTGGTGCACTGATGAAGAAGATGGAGAGATGGGTACTTTTGACTCTTCTGGAGCTTTCATGCCAATCAAGGTATGTTTGAGTGTGCAACATTCTGTGTGTGCAGTTTAATTAGTAAAGATAAAAATTTTTGTTGTGGATACTCCTCATATACTGACTTTGATGGAAAAGGATTAAGTAGTTTGCAAAATATGAAATAAAATAAGCTGTAGCACCACTGTTAGATAATTACCTTTATTTGCTATCTGCATTATGTCTTACTGTGACACTCACAAATATCACATGCACACATTTAGAAGAGCTCCAAGGACCCTATTCCAGAAGAGGAGTTTGAGTTTCTGGGTATAGAAGATGAGGATGAGTGTGGTACAGATGGAGAGAAGACAGACAGCGGTGCTGGAAACAAAGCCGAGAGAGGTAAGGTGGGGAAAGCGGTAGCTGTATATAGAGTCTCCTCTGAAATTTTATGTTTATGGCAAAAGAAAGACTGTTGCTGTTTCATTACTTTGGAGAGGTTTGTATTTTTAAAACATTTAATGTATATATTTATTTAAAATTTTTATCTATGAAAAATTGACAGTTATTTTTTAACACTGATCCTACTTCTCTCCCCGGATAGATGAGACCGACTCTGCAGCTGTGTGTGAGGTGGAGGTGAAGTCTCTCCCTCCATCCTCTCCTTCCTCTATGTCCCTCATTGCTCCTCAGGCCGAGCCCATGCCAGCTGCTCCCCCCACTTGTCTGGAGGATCCTCAGCCCGCACCTGCCATACCCAGCAAAATGCCAAGTGAAGGTAAGCAATGCAGAGTTCCACACTTGTATTATTTTCTTAAAGGGAAATGTCTTTCCTTTTAATTGTAATATTACCTAGGAACATAATCATAACTTCCCTCAGTTTTAAATACTATTTAGAATCCGTGCTATGAGAAGCAGATACTGATCATGATGTGAAATGTGTTCATTGTGTAATTGTAGAGTGTTGCTGTGCGAGTAGTTCCTTTAAGTCCTTTGGCTAATAATAGGATAATAAGAAATTATATGTTACGTAATATTTTGCTTTTGCACGGAATTTGAACAAAATATATAAACGCTTTTATTGGTGTGAAATCAATTTAACTTTTGAATGTTTCCAAATATTAACTGAATCAATTTTGTGTAGTTTTCTTTGCAGTTAGTTGTATAATTACTAAGAATATATCTTACTGGTTTAATAGTCATCTAAAAGATCAAATAATCTGTCTGTATATGCCACAGTGTTATCAGAGCCTGTGTTGAAGCTGAGCCCTAGTGCCTCCTCCAGTCTGCCTTCATCCCCTCCTTCCTCTTCCTCTGCTGCTACTGACCTCCCACCATTGGGAGGCGACCCTGAGGACGACGAGGGCATGAAGCACCTGCAGCAGGTATTGGAAATTTCCTAATGCCTTGTTCTGCCAGAGTACAAAGCAGAAATTAACACCCGACATGACCAGGCATAAACCACGTTATGTGTGTAAGCAGTATTCTGTTCACCTTTCCATTCTCACCACTTTCACTCAGACGCTACTGCCGTGGTCATGCATATGCAGATATGGGTGTAGATAAATAGAGAGATGGACGAATTAAAAAAAAAAATCCCAAATGTATCTGTTTACTTTGTTCACACAGGAGGCAGAGAAAATGGTTGCAGCTCTTCAGGACACATCTCTGGAAGAAGAGTGTTTCACCCAGACATTGCAGGAAAGCAGAAACACTGCAGCTGCCCTGCCTCTCTCCCATGATTCTGCCATGAAGTGGTTCTACAAAGACCCACAGGGAGAGATTCAGGGTAGGTACACGTACAGTTACATGCCAAGCAAGCAGAAACGGATTTACCAATATGCGTTACAAGATTAGTTCTTTTTAACCTAATAATTGTCAACCTCAAATCTAATATACTGTGTCTGAAAAGAATGATGATGAGGGATAGGTATCACCAGGGACCCTGTGGTATGATACCTAGGTGATAAATCAATTTGTATTGCAATTTTGTAAGAGTTTCACAATTTTATAAATATCCCAATTTGATACAAAAAAAAAATTCAGCTTTTTTATTTTTATTTTTTTTTATTTTTACAATTTTAAAAATGTTTAAAAAAAAAAACAAAAAAAAAAAAAAAAACTCTAATGCTTTAAAGCTCAAGAGCCGCACAGCTAAATTGAACATGAGTAATTAATTAAAACTCCTTGGGACATAAGTTTCCCCCACTAAAACAAAATAACTTCAAATACAATGAATAAAGGGGATTATAATACATAAACAAATCACAATACATAACTGGACCCCCACCTCCCCCCCCATCTCTAATGGCATAGTTCCCTTTGCTAAGTAAAGCCAATGCCACCCACCCTCTGCACACTGTCATCTACAACCAGAGGAGCCTATTAAGTGAAAGACCTCTCCTTCCCAAGTGTAGGACCAACCGGCATAAGAACCCCTTTGTCCATCATGCCATCAAACTCTACAACTCCTCACTTGGGGAGGACATAGAGTACAGAGAACAGTAGAGAAGGCAGGGTAGCCATTTAAATTTACTCGTGCAACACATGCACACACAGAAATGGACACTTTTCCTTTGGTGCAATAACGTCATTCTATGGTGTAATAACCTCATTCTCATCTATAGTGCAATCATTTTTAAATTATATTCTATACAAGCCATATTCAGCTCTTTATATTTACTTATATTACTTAATTTTTATTATTTCATATTTTGTATATTAGCTAAGTGTTTATTGTTTATTCTTTATCTGTGTGCTGCTTTTTTCTGTCTGCTAATGCTTTTCTTATGTGCTGCTGGAAATTTAAATTTCCCTGAGGGAGTCATCCCAAAGGGATCAATAAAGTTAAGTCTAAGTCTAAAGAACAGGAAACACATTTGTGCAAAAACCTCACTCATGAAAGTTTTAGGGAAGTTATTGGACACTACCAGTGAGCCTTTAAAATACACATCTATAAAACATGTATTCAGAAACTTCATGAACTGATGCAGTAATGACAAAGTATAACCAAAGCTGTTCACAAGAAGTTTTATCGGTCTTCCTTACCTGAAGTAAACAGACCACTTATAGTTTTCAACAGTTTGTCACGTGACCCCTTTTAGAAATGTCTCTAAAAGCTCTTTGAAATGACCTTTGTATTTGAAGAGCGGAGCAGCATCAGTTTAAAGTGTGTTTTGTGCTCTTGTTATGTCTGGCTCTAGGCCCCTTTAGCACAGTGGAGATGTGTGAGTGGTTCCAGGCAGGCTACTTCAGCATGTCTTTGCTGGTGAAGCGCGGCTGTGACGAGGGCTTCCAGCCTCTGGGAGATGTTATTAAGATGTGGGGGCGGGTGCCCTTTGCACCTGGCCCCTCCCCACCGCCACTGCTGGTAAGCTTACATACTCAATTAAATACAAAAAAGTCATACTCTGCTCTACCTAAGGGAAAGTTTGCATGCATTTATTTATATTCTATCGATGACTTTCATAACACAATGTGGTATGCTGGTATAAGGACAGAGTTGTGGTGTGTTAGTGTTGATCGTTTTCCTATGAGACATCCTGAAGTATTTTATTTCTGTTACACCACAGGAGTTTGGTATCACTTAGAATTTTTAAGTTGTTCCTCACACCATATCACCCTTTATGAGGTACTTGCAGCCGATCCCTCTGCAGCCTTTCTATTTTATTTCCTTTGAAGTTGCTTCTAATGGTAATAAGAAACCAGAAAGCTCATTCCTCTGTCCTAAATTCTTTTTCTTGCAGGAAAAGTGTTGTCATTTAAGATTCCTCTACTTTAGCATCCACCCTATATCAACAGTTATATTATATAGTTATAGGTTTTTTTTGGTCATATAACACATTTTAACCATTTAGTTAGTAGCCTTAAAATTTGTAAACCATCTGTCTTGAAAGTTCCTGTGAATTATGTTGAAATGAGTAAAACTATTATCCGGTGCTTTAAAGGGTACCTGTGGTGAATTTGTATTTCTAGCTCTTTAAAAAGATCACGTATAACATCAGAGGTTCCATCAGTCAACGTCAGTCCCTTGTCAAGTATGTGTAAGTGCTGCCGCTTGGCATGCGCAGCAACATGTTGCCTTCTTGATTGGCTGTTCCAGCCTTGCTGGAGACACAAGTCTGCAATGGACTGGTCACTGACCCCCGTGCAGCAGACAGCAGTCTAAAATAATACATTATTGGCCAGCGCTGAGCTTTGTCACTAGGTAAATGACTGCACAGACAGCAGGCGCAGAAATCGCGGAAAACATTTCTTTTGTGTTCCTAAACCAACTGACGACAGGAAAGCTGAGTTGGCAAAATGTCTGGACAACCCAGCCCAATGAGTTCACATCACTTCCAGGAAGGAAATGGTTGCTCTGCATTGGTTTAGCCCCCACTAGTAATCCACGGGATAAAATTGCCCAGTAAAGTTCTTTTTTATGATCATTTCTGTTAATTTATGTTAATTTCTGTATCGCTTAAATGTTACTACATTATGCACAAATTATGCTGTAAGGATGACCAGTACTGTTGTTCTTTATAAAAGAAAGTCCTAACTGACACTGTCCTGCTATAACAGAAGGAATGAACACCTTTAGATTTGAGAATTCAGCATTGTATGTTTTTTAAATGCAACTTATTAACTTAACATTTTGATCTCTGAAGAAATAACACTTTTTCTGTATAACAGAATATAAAAGATCGTTTCTGTAGAGCATCTAGTTAGCATTAACAATCAAATAACCATACACCGTAGTGTTTAGCTTTAACCATCGAGGACAGGGCAGTGGTGGCTCAGCGGTTAAGGGTTACTGGTCCGAAGGTTAGGGGCTCGATTCCCAGTACCACTATGCTGCCACTGTTGGGCCCTTGAGCAAGGCCCTTAATCCTTATATGTTCGTATGTGTAAAAATGTTAAATGTAAGTTGCTCTGGATGGAGTAAATGTAATGTATCCATCTAATAAGCAAGGTCATGTACAGTGAGCCTGTTGTCTTCATCATAAACCAGACCCTCTGAGGACTCACGGTCAGTGACAGGCTTGTAATGATCTCTCTGTGTAAAGCACCTGCCCTTTTAGATGACGAATATTAATCCGTGTGTGTATTATCAGTGTAATCTGGATCAGGACAGGCTGAAGAAGCAGCAAGAGTTGGCTCTCTACCAGCAACTGCAACACCATCAGCTTTTCCAACTCATTAACAGGTGTGTTGAAACTGAAATATCTGTTTGGATCCCTTTTCTTGTGTGTGTTATCTGCAGTGCTTCTCTCGTATGTGTAGGCATCAGGATTCTGGTGTTCCTGGTTAGTTGGGCAATGTGCACAAGATTTGTCTGTTTGCTTTATCTTTGTTTGCATAGAGTAAACTTCTTGTTGCTCTTAATGGATTTCCATCCTGGAGATCTTATAAAAGTACATTTTTGTCAACTTCATGAACAACCTTAACCACAAAAAGGATGTTCAAAGAAAAGCTGTCTATCAGTATATGACAACACATTGGGATCTTAAACCATTTTCAATGTAACCAGGACATTTGGCTGGGAAGCATTGTAGAGATAGAGTTTAAATCCTTAGAGATTGGTTTGGGTTGTGAAAGATTGGTGTTCCTAATCAAACATGGGGTCAGATCTGGGCTCTGGAGAATTGCTCATAATATCAAGTTCCATTTAACAAAATTAATGTTGACTAATATGCCTAAGCATATTTTGCCTAAAGATTATAGGGGGGGGGGTCGTCACCTTCAGCGTGTATATTGTATGTACATATGTACAGTTATACAAACCCAAATGGTATGTACGTAGGTGCGGAGAGCAGGGTATGATGCCTTCGATGAACAGATCAATGTCAGTGCCAGATACAGGGTCCATGTGGGACATGCATACCTCAGCCTCACAGCCGTCAGGTAAACATACACGTTTTTATGCTGGCTGGTAATAATACTATTTTACTGATTGCTGAGATTATGATCAGCATTTTTAAATCTCCTGCTTACCTCTCATTGTTTTAGGTGGTGAGGCCAGTCTATGGGACTTAACAATGAATTCTTCAACTC
Source organism: Neosilurus mollespiculum (assembly GCA_030014195.1). Classification (NCBI taxonomy): domain Eukaryota; kingdom Metazoa; phylum Chordata; class Actinopteri; order Siluriformes; family Plotosidae; genus Neosilurus; species Neosilurus mollespiculum. The sequence goes on along the minus strand of JAQMYF010000010.1, from coordinate 15,394,864 downwards.
AGGGTCCAACTCTTGAACAGCTTCAGAAGGTGAGTGCAGCACCCTCTGCAGACTAATCATTATTACTACCACAGGTATTAACTTCCAGTTCAATGATCACTGTGCATCATTGTGTGTGAATCAGCTCCAGGAGAGAAGAGAGGCTGAACTCAGGGCTAAGCGAGAAGAGGAAGAGAGAAAAAGAAGGGATGAAAAGAGGAGACAGCAGCAAGAAGAACAGAAGAGGAGAGAGGAGGAAGAGCTTTTCAGGCGCAAACAGGTTAAGGATTTCGACAGTGTATAATGCAGTAATCTGTACATCAACCACTTAGTAGTCTGGATGCTTACTGTATTATGTGTATATATACACACAATGTGTGATGGTATCAGCCAAAAAATAATGATGCCGCCTCTTGCATTACATACCCATAGAGGTATTACAGCTAGAGCTGTTTTTTATTAATTAGACAAATTGAAATGCGAGTGTTTTTGGGTTTGGTCAAAGGTGCATGAATAGTAGCAGGTTACTTGAGCTATGTTTACACAGCTCTAATTATATATTATGTTGTGCAGTGGTGGCTCAGTGGTTAAGGCAATGGATTACTGAACCAGAGGTCAGGGTTCCATTCCCACTACCACCAGTGTTGGGCCCTTGGGAAAGGCCCTTAAACCTGAATTGCTCAGTTGTATAAAAAGATAATTGTAAGTCGCTCTGGATAAGAGCGTCTGCCAAATGCCGTAATGTTATTAATCCGATTTACCCTGTAACCTTCTGTGCGTGTCCAATATGCCATTGTACTGTGTGTGTGTGTTTTTTTTTTTTTGGGGGGGGGGGCCTGGGGGTTTTTTATTTTTTT